>BJFM01000554.1:32039-125226 GCA_016586285.1 Arothron firmamentum | reverse complement strand
GGATGTTTAAAAAGTCATAAAGTTCTCATTATTCCACCCTGTGTCGTTCTCAGTCCCAGGGGACCATTCAAGAACACAACCCATGTGAAGTTTTCATTTTCAATCCTTTAGCATCGCTGAAAAAGGTGGGTTTTTTTGTTTTTGTTTTTCTAATAGCACTTGATTGATGCCACTCCGTCAGTGACGGAAATAGGCCAGAAATATGTTTGTGGGGGCAAAGGCAACCTTTTTTATTGCTAATGTCAGTTAGACTTGGTTGCTCTGCATGTTTAAACGAACTAGCTCGTGTTTAGAAACACCTTTTTGTTTTAAATTTTCTTGAACAACATGTTCACAGCATCAGAAACCGAGGTGATAAAAGTTAAAGATTGCTTTTGCACAGCTTTTGGTACCTGGAGTTGGTCATAATACAGCTTCAACCATTGTCTGAAGGCAGTGACGTACTTAAAGCCACCATGGAGCCTGCGGGGAATTGAAGGCTTGGCTGGGATTTTTCAACTTTTTTTCTTGCACTGTACAGCAGCATTACTTCTGTGGACACCACAGCATCTGCCAAAATTCTATCATCTGATCCTTGGCTCATTCTCAACATTACCTGGAAATAGCATTCGAATCCGTTCATAACTTTTTGAGTTATTTTGTTCACCATCAAACAGATGGATTAACGCCAGCTGTCACATAACCTCCTTGGAGGGGCTAATAATAATAGCTGCGTTATTTGTGTTAAAATGCAGGATATTAAAATGTCTGATTGCTCATAACAGGAGCTGTTTGTTAAATTTCTCTTCCCACCTCAATAGCCAGGGTGTGAATTGCAGGATTTGGGGGGGTGGGGAGTCCATATGGCCCCTCACAACACACAATATAACTTCACCTTTTTTTCCTGGCATAATGCACCACAGCGGCTCTGTCTGTTTACTGAAAGGCAACACGTCATTTCTACTCCAATAATCCCAACCAGAGATGGCTATCAAGGTTCAATCATCTTTAAGCACTTCACTCAATTACACATAATCACAGCCCCATTTGTGTAAATTACACATTATGGCATAATACAAATATTTAAAAAACAGGACCATAAACCATCAGCTTCGTTTAGTGCTGCTCTTACAGGCTCTGATTTAAACAGGCAGTTGCATAATGAAGCAAGTATAATGAGATGACTCAGTGGGTTATGATGCAAGAGAGACGAGGCGAGCAGAATAGTTTCCGGTTGCAACCTATGAGGATGCATCTCCATACATCAGATTACATTATTAAGAACTAATCCGCAAATTCAGAAGATAATCTCTCAGCAGTGTGGTGCAGATAATGATTTATTAATGCATTGTGCTCTTGTTTTATGGGTATTTAACCGTTTAAAATCTTTATTCTTGCACAAGCCTTTGCTAAATAAGTTTTCAGTAAATGTCTGACACTCTGGTAAAGAGAAGCTGCCAGATATTTGTCATGGAGCATTGAGGTCTCAATGCTCAAGTTTAGAAAAGCACAAGGCTCCCACATATTAATGAGTAAATAAAAACAGTCTCGCTGTAATGAGTAGATTAGGGACGATTAGGGAACCAGTTGCAGGAGAGGTGAGAAGAATCTCCACCTTCAAATGAACCCTTAATGATCTTACTATCTGTTTCACTGCTTCTGGGTGTCGTCTTAATATCTTATTGGTGGATATATGACTTTAACCCTCCAGTAAGTTGTAATTTGTTTGTTTGGTAGTGTAGGAACATTGGCATTGATTTCATTTGCACTTAAAGGATGCGTCCTGAGCTGACCCTTTGTCTATAAGTTGCTGAGAGATTTCTGCACAGAACTACTGAACAGACAAATTCACTTTCTGCTCCAGATCAGATCCAATAACTTTATTCCCTTCAGGAGAGATTTGATTATCGCATTTTGGAAAACATCACATGCTGAAGAATATTAGCAAAAATCTTAAACTTTTTAATTTGTCTTTTGTTAGAGTTTCAGTTTGAGACAAAAAAGTTCAAATTGAATCATTTCAGTCATCCTGCATTTTTCCATTCTAAGAAGGTTTTAGTCAGTCTAAGCATGCAGAGGAAATATACCTTTTCAGGCCTTGTCTGGGCCAATAATCAATACTCATAATTATTTTTATTGCTGCTGTCTGCAGGTTGACACCAGCTCTTGCAGGATTTCCTGGACAGTGGCAACAACTTTAATTTTCCCTGATATTATGGGTATTATTGTTCTACAGATGTTCTGGTTTTAAGTGTTTAGTTCTAAAAAGCTTGTGTGAGAAGTTAGTGAGTTTTCATCCCAATCACACCACTGAGCTTCTGCAAGAGAGATGCCCCCCCCCCCACACACACACACACAAAATCTAAATTCCACTGAGCATGTTTGCTTCTGCCTGTCTGAAGAAAGCTGAGAGGAGAAGTGGGTCATGCTTTGGATAAGTGCTTCTATATTTGACAAAGGAACCACACCACCCAGGTTGCAGGGACAATTCGTGCCCATCATGTCCAGAGATGAGTTGCTGTGCAGCCTGATTATTGCCTCCTGGCAACAGTTTTCGTGAACAATGCCGGTTTACATTGCTGGTACCCACACAATACACGTGTTATTCTGCTTTCGCAGCTGGTTTGAGTTAAAGGATTAAAACCACCTGTCAGAATCCCCCCGTGTTATTGAATGCAGAGGCATTTTCAAAATTGTGGCAAAGCAAATGCACTCAGTTTTGAGTTGCTGTTTTGTGGAATCGCTGCAGCTCATACACCACTGAATAGCACCACTTTAGAATGACTGTTACCACATTTTCACACTGGTGAAACTCTTCTTTTTTTTTTTTGGTTGTGCAAGTACCTTGAAGGAACACATTAATCATGCTCCCAGAGAAGTGACAGTGAACGAGGTTCCAACTGTGGCTGACACAATGAAGTTAGAGCATTGATTCCCCTGAGTGCTATTAAGGTGTCCCTCTGGACGTGCCCCCCGGTTTTTATAAGACTCCAATACTGCAGACGCGCAACCCTCAGACGCTCTCCACCCCCACAGCTGGACCTATTAAAGCCACATTGGACATAAACTACATCACAGCATTGCTGAAAGGTATAACACACACTGTTTACTGAGGCTTCACCTCCACCTCTCGGTTTTAACCACCTCATGGCGTGTACAAAGCCATTTTAAACTGCCACCACCACTCTGTGCTTTCTCTAAGGCTAATCTGCTCAAAGTGTGTCAGGGTAAAACCGTGATTCAATCGAAGCCAGGTGCCCCCACATCGCTAAACCAAAACATCGATATTTTCTCACAAGACAATGTTACAGAAATGTCTGCAAATGGTTTCAGTTGGATTGCTTGAAAATACGATGGCAAATAATTTCTACTTTGGTGTGGCCACACATCTATTTGTTTAGTGAATGTGTGTGTGCGCACGTGCAGTAACAGTGTGTTTTGTCTTGAACAGACCCCCAGGGACGAGGCAGTATTCCCCGACGGGGTGATAACGTTCAGCTTCGTGTTCAGAGGCCTGGCAGAGGTTCGGGCTCTGCCAGGGTTGCATTATGTCTCTGCTCTCAGTAACAGACTCAGCCTTGTCATCACAATTCTGCCCCCCCCCCCTACTTTGACAGTGTGGCCCAGTAGGGTGCTGCGGCGCGACATCTGTGTGCCACAGAGCAAATGATGTGGCATATCATGCCGTAAATGAACTATATCTAAAGTACTTACTTCATTTCAAATTTAAAAAAATAAAATAAATAAATATAGTATTTATGTAATGTTTGGTGGAAATTAGAGCCCGACACATAATTCAGGCACTGAACGCTCACTTTATCTTTAAGCTTCAAAGCACCTCATTTAAGTCATGTGTTTTGTAAAAGACAACAATTGTGGATTACGACTTCCAGCTTTAAAAACACTCTCCACTCCTAAAACTCTCACAAACAGCACTGACAGATGGTTCAGCACTCTCTCCAATTCTGCAGGGCACACTCAGATTTTACATCCAAACAAATTAAACCTTGTGATTTTTGGATGTTCTGCACGTGTTTGTGCTCATTTCTTGTAGAATAGACAATAAGCCCCGCCCACTGCCACTACAGCATCCTCAACAGTGGGGAGCCTGTTGGTTTTAGTGTGCATCCAATTGTTGTCTTTGCTCTTCCTCTCTTATGTATTGTGGGGGTCCACTACACACTTTCAAAAAACAAACAAACTTGAAAGTTCTGCATTTTATTCACAGAATAAAGTAGGAATTAACCCGACGGTGCTGGGTCTGGTGGAGTCTGCTAAATTGTCCCTGTTCTAGGTGTTCTTCTTCCAGCACTCTTGTTTCTGTTGTTCATCCCCTTAGTTGTGTTTCCTTTTTGCTCTGCTGCTTGCAACTCTGTCTCGCCGCCGTTCTTTTTCAGAACGTGTAGTGTTGGGGTTCTTCTCCAGCTGCCAACTCAACTGCACAGTGGTGCTTCCTGATATACACCCCGCCGCCGGTTCCCAGGCCCAGACCGTTCGGTTGCTCTAACGCCACAGCCGACCTCTCAGCTGCCGATTCTCTCCAGTTTGGCTGAATCCGGACTAACGCCATATTTACCTTTGCTTCAGCTTCTTTATCCTTTTGAGACTTCTGTCTCTTTGCGTTCCATCCAACACTCGGCTCTCTCTGCCAGAATCACTCCAATTTTAACTCTGGCTCGCTCTGCAGGCCTCATTTCAAGCATAACTTCTAACTAAAGATGTGTTTATGCCCACGCCATGGTTCTATAGTAGCCTGGAAAGTCCAGCGAAAAAAGGCCTGTTGTGGATGTCACGTAGCTTGTGTGATGTCTGTCAAACAAACTTAGCAATAATTTTGCCAAATAAGCCAATTATCCAGAGTGTTCAGTCTGCACTCCCTCACAGTGTATCTGGAATCCTATGTGGGCAGATTCACGTGCATTTTGAAAGCACCACAACAATATTGCAAAGCAGCACACTGTAGCAGATCTCACCAAAGCAACTGTGCTTCTGTTGCAACTGCCTAAAATTGCTTTCACTCATTATCCCTACAGCTCTGCAACCCTTAATTTCATTTTTCTCTTTGTGATTTTAAAATTGTGGCTCTGTGGATCCCGTCAACAACCACCATTTTTTACAGACTGGTTTGAAAGGATGAAACAATGACCGGCATCACAAAGCAAACCATCCTGTGTGGAGCACACCCCATAATGACAGAGCCGACTGTGCTGTTCCCTCCGTTCTCTTCAGTTTTGATGAAGGTAACCTAGACAAGCTGACAATGTACACAAATTAGAGGCAGCAAGAGAATGGTATGATTAATGGTTCCCAATAAGGACAGGCCCCAGAGGAGAGGGGACTGAAGCTGAAGAAGCGGCGCTCATAAATCCCAGGGATGGTGAGAATGGAGGTGGGAGGAAGACAAGTCAAATGGAAGATACTGTGGGGGTGCAGACAGAAGCAGCTGGATGCTCAGTGTCTGTGATGTCCTAGAATTCCCTCACAGCAGCGTTTTGCTCAGAAAGCATCTTCGTGTCCATTAAATCTGTTCCTTCTAATTTGTTCATTTGTCCCGAGATTATTCTGGGATACTCTGTGTGGGAGGACAGCCTTCTAACTTTCCCTGGAAAAACCCCTTTTTCACCTCTAAAACTGGAGGTGTTGTGGACAGGGGGATCTCTGCAGGTGGAATCTTGACGGTACTGTCAGATCTTGCGCCTGCAGTCCAGAGAAAAACACGTCCGAGATAAACACATTTGCAGCTGGCTGCTGATGCCACCGTGGGACTGGCTGAACGTGCTCACACAACAAAAAACGGCGAGATTGTGGCAGGAAGAAAACCCCCGTTGCTGTGATTTGGACCGTTCCGCCGTTCCTGCACAGGCAGACGAGGTGAGAGCGGCGCACTCCAGCAGACGGACCTGAGAGTGGATACGCGCACGGCTGAGGACTCTGGGCAGCTCAACTCCTGCACAAATGGATATTTACTTCACTTTGTTTTCTCTTTTCTTTTTTACCAAACCAGGTAATCACAGACCAAATCTCACTAATTGTCGCAAATGCCGTTTTTTTTTTCTGTTGCGCATTAACATTTTTACGCACAAACGTGATATCTTAATTTGATATATCGGCTGCAGATATCTTTAAACACAATTTGTCGAGTTTATCTTTGAAAACTAACAGGTTGTAAAAACAGAATTAGGACAGTAAATGACACCTGCAGTTACATCTGAGTGCGCGCATTGCATGGCGAGCACAGGTGTTGGCGGCGGGGAGACAACGTTGCGTTTTTACGGGGCGAATGACCTAAACAGTGTGACTTTTCACAACGAATCAGTTTCATCGATACAATGTAATGGTTTTTTCCCCCTTCCCCCTGTTAAATGAATCTGTTTTATTTCAAAGCGGCCCGGTTTGGTTCTGTCAGCGGGTTTTAACTCGACTCCATCGTGTAACGGTCATTCCTCCCTCTCGCAGCTTCGGCTTTCGGATCAGATCAAGATTACCAGCTTGATATCATCAGTGAACTTGACCTGGCAAATGCCACCTATGGAATAACCCAAGTGGCGGGACTTCACAACAACAGCAAAGCTTTCCTCTTCCGAGGTAACGCACGCACTCACTCACTCACTCACTCACTCACTCACTCACTCACTCACTCACTCACGCACGCTGACTGTTCCTTCCACACAAGTTCTGGACCGTTTTTGTCTCCCGCGTCCACACGCGCGACTCCTTGTTTCATTAGTGAGCGTGCTCAAAGGCGCGCACGCCACACCTTTGTGGCGTGACGGGGGCAGATCACCCCGGGGAGCGTCCTCTCATAATTACTCCGTCCCCAGCAGCAGCAGCAGCAGCAGATGCTCCGGCTATGCAGGACTCACTGGAGCTCCACTGGAGTTTCACACCACAAATGTTGCCTCAGCAACCGCTGCTTCTCAGTTATCTGGATATTTGTGTAAGACAAGAGATCAAATTTGCAGTCCCGGTGAAAAGATGTTGATGAAGGACAGTTCCAGATGTGACAGCTGCTCAGTTAAATGGAGCTGGGCTTCACTTTTCTGCAGCAGCCTCGGTTTTAAGCAGAGTTTGTGTCGCATGTCACACGCCGCAACGACCCTGTCGCCTTTTGCTTGCTTCTGTGTTGCGCTACGGGTAAAATTTGCAATAATTTGCATGCTAACCTTGTTTTTGGTGACATCGGTTCAGTTGCCAGACATTCACCTGCAGTGTTACGCTCTTATAAGAGATGTTGAGTGCCGCTTTTATCGGAACTGGGTCGAACTGCAGGGAAACGCTGGGTGAACCCCCACCTAGCTTTACTTTTCTGGAAGAGCGAGTAAAGTGTGGCCCGTATTCCCAGCGTGGATTCCAGAGAAGCAGCACTGGGTGCTGAGACCCGTATTAGAGTGGCAGTGTCTTTTGTTTGTGTGTACGCTTTGGAGTTGTTGGCTGTGCGAGCCGCTGGATCTGTGTGAATACAGGCAGGGCAGCTTGCCCGTTCCACCGAGGTGAAGCTGTCCAAGACTTGAAGCTGGAGGGGATCTAAAATGCACAACCACACATAGATTTCTGACAGGGCTGAGGTGCAGCAGCCAGATAATGTGAGAAATGGGAGGCTAATCCAATGTGGAGGAAACTGGACCTCGAATGCTGAGAGGATCTTACTTTCATGACCTATTTCTCACTAATGCTGTCGTTGTGTGGCTTTCATGGCTCTGCAACATCGATAGATCCACAGAATAGCCCAAAGTTATGTTTTCGACTTTTGTTCTAGAAGGGACAGAAGTCTCCTTGGTATTCCCAGGAGGTGTGAATTTGCACCTTCTCTGCGCCTGAACTGGTCGGCAATTAGTCAAGATGATTTATTTACTTTGCATGTAATCAGACTCTGGCCGCAACACCATATTTTTTCTGTTTCATTACCTTAGCTGGATAAGAAGCTACTGTGAAATCAGTAGAATGTGGAAAAAGATATTGTTATGGATGTAATTATTGACTGTTTTAATAACAGGATATGAAAGAAGAGGCAGTGTCAGTGCAGCAAGTCTTCAACTCTGCCAACATATCGCAGCAAAGGGTCTGATTTTAGATTTCTCCTGCTTTGAGTAGTTGGGGAAACTAGAATTTTGCCTGTCCGGTCGTGTTACAAGCAGTTTTAATTGAGCCCCTATGGTTCTGGAACTTTGTTTGTTCTGTATTAAATAAAGTTACCAACAGGGTGACCTAGTTTCTCAGACTAGATTGTCAACCTAATTACATAAAGTCCCATCTGCCCTAATGTAGATTTAGTTTTCATCTTCTTCCAATAGTGATTATCAGCCTGCATGTCGATACCTCCCCTGTGAAGGCATGCCTGGTCTGTGGGCCTCTGGGCGAAAGAATTCCACAATCGGCTTATTTAATCCTGCGTCTTCAGTCTTGGAATTAGAACGTTGCTACTAAACCACAGATACACTGGCTCCTGTGAGATTTTATGCAGAAAGTTGATGAAAAGTGAGATTTTCAAGGGTCTTCTTGCATCCGATTCCTACATTGAAATGAAATTTTGGGCAAATATTTGGTGTTTGTGTCTGATCATCAGGTACCTTGGTTATTTTCATCATCATTTGGAACTCTTAAAAGTGTTTATTGGTTGAAAATTAGCTTCCTTTAGTTGTGTATTCAGATGAAAACCAAAGCTGAGTCATTTTACGCAATTTAAAGAATAATTCCGATTCAAATTTGCAATGAACTTTATTGATCCTTTATTGGGAGGACCCCTTGAGGGAAATTGGAGTTCCAGCAGCTCAATGCGATATAGGATGGTAGCAGCACACAGGTAAAAGCTAATAAAAGAAAATGCAATACAAATAGAGAATATGTGATACACAAAACATAGAATGAAGTGAGCTGTAGTAGACTGGTGAGATTATTGCACTGCCAAATTATGTTGTAATGGAACTACTGCTCACCCTCCCACCCTCTGTCCTCACCGTGAGAGGAGTTGGACAGTCTGATGGCACGAGGGACAAAAGGGTTTTTTTGCTCGTGTTTATTGGATTAAAGTCTTCTGATGGAAGGCTGAAAACACAAATCAAATATATATATAGTCCAAAAGCAGACTTCAGAGCTGTCCTGTGAGGAATTATTGGTGTGGGAGTCTAACCTATCCAGATCCATCAGGTCACTTCTGACGGCGTCTGAAGCTAAAATGAATGACTGCTCCCATCTGAAGACATTGCGGTTGTACGTCCGGTCACCACTGACTGACGCGCTGACCTCTGCGTGTCTGTTCCTGTTCCTGTTCACGATGGACACGTTGGCACTGACCTTCCAGCAGCTGCTCCAGGAGGAGAGCACGAGTCCGTCTCAGCCGCGGGCCCTGGTTAGTAAGTAAATGTAACTGTTCAGCACCAATCAACAGAAACAGGACGTGTGTGACAGGATCGGGAGTGACGGCTGAGGATGTGTTGCAAACTTGCATGAAGAGACTGATTAAATGTGAAAGCTTGAAATGCGTCTTTTGGGAGAGACAAAATCTGGGAATCTGAGGTCACTGACAGTATTGTGCAGGACAGGAGCTGAATTTGTAGTTTAAGGATCAATACATGCTGAACTGGGGCTTAAATTTTGCTCATCCTGGGTTCCAGTGCCTTTATTATCCTGCCTTTGCCTCACAAATCTGTTGCGTTTGCCCCAAGCTCAACTCTTTTGATGTTATCAGACAGCTGACTAAATCCGGTGATTACAGTGATTAACATTCCTGAATAGATGTCACAATTATCCGTCATGAATGATTTAATGTCTGCCAGCTTCCAAACAGCAGGGAGCGTTAAAAACTCAGATATGATCATTTAATGGATGGTGTGTGGAGCAGACTATTCATAAAAAGAAAAATATTTTGATTACGCTTCAAAAAATGGTCAAATGCCATGAAAGCACAGTGTGTTCTAGTCAGCCAGAACGTTAAACCCACTGACAACTGAAGCGATCGACGATGATAAGTAAGTTTCATGCAGGACGTCTTAATTTTTTTGGCTGGTTTAGTTGTCCTGCAGCACAGTTGCAGCTTTGTGACTTTATTCGGGAACCTAAAAACCTGACTTCCAGTTGCTTTGCCGGCTGCTACTGTACGTGTACGACCCGATGCTGAAGTCGATAAGACCTGGAGTCACAGATCTGTGACTGATCCCTTCATGAAACCTCCTCTAAAGCAGATTACTGAACAGCACAGTGCGTTCAACATTTGCATATAGCTTTTAAAAAAAAGGTCTCAGCTCTAACTCTCGAGGGCTTCTCAGCCTCTTGAAAATCAGTGTAACCCAGCAGGTGGTGATGCCAGCATCTCCCACCAACAGCAGCCTGTCAGTGACCTTGTGTTGGCTTTTTCTGCACCTTCCAGGGGCTGATGATTTAGCTATCGCAAGATCTCTTTCACAATCAGTCACTAGCTCTTGTAAATCAGTCTTAAGACTTACCAGTCCATGGTTTTTTTTTCCTGAATTTAATATGGCAGTGATGGAGCTAAGAATGCAAGCGATGATGAGCTCAATCAGTCTTTTCAGAGGCACAAGGTGATGGAAATTAAAAGGCCAGCAGCTAAGTTTAAACTGTTAAACAGTCATGTGTATTTCACTGTATAAATGGTCATTAATGAGAAAAGGAGGTAGAAAGGTGCAGCGCTGTAGATCCACATCTCATCGCACATTTCTGCTTTTCTGAGCCTATCACTATTTTGCACGCTGCTCCTGTTTTAGGAAGTCAAATAAGCACAGTCTATGATGTGCTCTGCTGAGGTGTTATCATGTTTGTCAGGAAATTGGGCAGGCGGGTTTGGCACTACTCGAGCGGATGTGTCTGTTGTCTCAGGTTGCAGATGAGACTGAACTGCGTGCAGCCAAAAATCCGAAAAAGGCAAATTAACGAGCTGAATTTAGCTTCCTGCAGCAGATGCTGCCTGGAGATCTGACAGTAGTTTGGTTTCAGAAGGAGGAATAGGTGATGACACATTTTATGGAAATAAAAGGAAAATGACAGCGGAACCAAACGTTAATTTGACCGCAGACTGCAGCGGCCCTGTAGGGCTAAGGGATTTGGTTGGGCTCTTTTAGCCCACATTCACTCTGTCGCTATTTCTTACTTTCACTTCCCGAGCGGAGCCAGGTCGCGCCTGTCTGAGATATTGCTGATAGAGCCCCATGCCAGCATGCCCACCAGGCGGTGGGCAGTTCACAGGATGCCAGCAGCTAAGCCAGGCTGACTCAAACGTCTGTGGCACGCCATCCTGGCTGCACACTCCGGCGGAGGCCAGCAGACCTTTCATCTTTTATGCATTAGTTTCCTGGCTGTCCCAGTGTTGGAGGAGGCGAGACACTGGTCCCACCTCACAGAAACCTCGCTGGAATTATTCCATCTGAATTATTCATCGAATATGAAGCCGATATCTTTTAAAGGGACAGACAGACGTGCCTCTGTTTCCTCTGCCATCAGATTAAAGGCGGCGTTGGGAAACATCAGAACACAAGTGGTTTCAGTAAGCTTTGGTAAGACACATGGATCTCCTCTGACACACCCAGAACTGAAACTCTTAAAATTGGTGGAGGTGGCCTTGGTCTCCAGGGTCCAGAATATGGCATCTTCACTGTTTGTTGAAGTGAGATCTTGTTTCAGACCCCATCAATGACCCATGATGACGAAAGTGAGTTGTGTCTTTGGCCTGATGGCTTGAAACTTCTCAGACATGTTAAAAGCACGTGTAGAATCTGTGTAAAAAGATTTAAAGATGATGATGGAACAGAGCGCCACCTATAGGTCCAGTACGGACAAACTGGCGCTTTGTGCTTGTCTTTAAGAAGCTCTTTTATATTTCCTTAATTTGAATAACTAAACTAACTAATTTAGTGCCCCTCTCAACAGCAGATAAAATGCATATGGTCATTGTTATTGTTCTTCTTGATATTTAGCTCAGTTTTAATGCTAGAATGATGCTAGAACTCTGGTAATGAACTCCTCATAGACCGTGCATGTTAAAAAGTAACTGTGTTGAAAATAGTTGCAACACTCGACGCTCCCACTCCAACTGTTTCCCCTCACACCCACAGAAATGGAGCACAACGTGGCGTGCTCCTCAGCAAATCCTCAGCTGCCTGTGACTGTAAAGAGACGGAGTCGCCTTAGCTTTCTGCAATTAAAGACTTTATTTATCGCGCCGTATTTGTGGAAGGTGGGAGAAGGAGCCTTCAGCGTTCTGCTTCTCCATCAGAGGCCTGATATAATTAGGCTCTCTTTTGCTCCTGCCTGCAGCCATTGTCTTTGGTTTGATAGTATCGCAGATGCAGTGTAATTGCCTTCACTTTCACTCGGACGGCTTTATAACCCGCCGTAGGTTGGAACTGCAGTTTGTTCTGATGCGACTAATTGCAGCCGGTGACATTGTGCTGCCACTTCTTCATGATGTCAAAACTTTATTTGCAACTAGGTGAAACATCAGTGGAGGAATTCTATACATTTAATTAAGGCAATTGAATGTATAGAGTCATTGTATTTGAAAAAAATTGGATTCATTGTACTGTATTCGAAAAAAAACCCCACAAAGATAATTAATAAATACTCTATTAAAAAATTGAAAATATACAAAGTGTATGTAATTGGATTTTTCTCTATTTACCTGTTTATCTTTGCTGGATAAGTAGCTGTCTAGCTGAGGTGCGATTGCCATTGCTGCTAACATGTCGTGACATATTTCCAGCAAGTCTAAAGGGAAAGCATATAGAAATGCGACGCACTGGGCTCCTCTCAGACAAACAGGCCTCAGTTTACTACATGGATTAACTGTCAGCCTCAGCACGCTGATATACTGAGACAACTCTGACGCCACTGCGGCTGCACTTCCTGGGTCATTTTCCAGGACCACAAAACGTGGCTTCAAGGCCAAAAGGTTTCACTGACAACCTTTAAACTGGAGCTAAAGCGTGTTATGTGCTGTAGCTTATTGCTTTTCCCTGTGAACGCCTCGCCACAGCAGCCTGGTGAATATTCCCAGTTTAGAGTGCAAACGTTATAGTTTCGTGCCTCTGGGACAAAATGTAGCTTTACCATTCCTGCATCTCAATAACCAGAGTCCCGTGAACGACTAGCCTGTGTTTAAAACAAGCCATGACTGTTTCCCAGGTAAACGCAGACATTATTAAAATGAATAAATCAGTCAAATTGATTCATCCACACTAAGTATTTTTTATTCCTTCCATCATGTATATTCTTACACTTTATTTCAAATTTGTAAATAATCCGCAGTAACAGCCATTACAATGGACGCAAACCTGCAGGATATTCTAAACTTTGTCAACAATAGCTGCTTTTCCAGAGAGCGAAGCAGATAGTGCCGCTGAAATAAACTGGACTGGACGTCTCAGACAGTCTTTCAAGCCCTGTTGTGCTTCCCAGCTGTTTTCCACTCTGGAATTGGTTTTGCTCTCTGGGTCTGTACTTCACGTTTTGCTCGACCATGCAACCATGCATTAATCTGCCTTTTAAAATTTCACATGCAGGGTACAAGAACCAGTAACTGCAGCCAGTGGTTAATCCTGACATCACCACTTTAGCCCATTTCTGCAATAGCCACCGCACAAAATCTGGATAGGAGAAAAGAAATTGATTTCCCGATTTTTCCTTTTTTTTTTCGGGCACAGCTTGACAAAGCTCCCTGGTAGTTTCTTATTAACTACAGATGCTCCACATGTGCAAAAGGCGTGAAAGGAATTATTTCACAACCTGAAATCTGGTTCAAAATGTCATATTCTGCCCAGATTTTGGTTTCCCTTCCGCCTAACTCCATCTCTTCCCTTCATGCACAGTAGTGAGACAAATAGCTGGATGACATTCCTAATAGATGTGTAAATGCACAGATTTCCATCCAGCTACGTTCATCTTTAGACTAGATCTATCCAGAGAGGTTTTGGATTCAAGCTGCACATTTTCCTCTTTATTTCTGCTGTTAGGGCTAGAGTTGTCATCCTTTTCTAGCTTGTGGCTACATTTCTTTGTCACTTTATGAATCAAAATCCTTTCAGCATCAAAGCTTTTCTTACTCATCATAGCGATTGCCAGATCTCCGCCCCTTATTCAACATTTCAGACTCAGCTGACCGTTCTGCTGATGCTGTGGCTTAGACGCATCCCCGCTCTCGTTAGCTAAAGGGGATGTACGAGTGGGTGGCAGGCTGTGCACATCCATCCCATCATGCACGACAGCTCAGCTGAGCAACTGGTTGTCAAGAGCGATTAGCCACCAGGTAATGTAGATCTCAGAGTTGTCTGGCAGAAATAAGGAACAGAATGAAGACTGTGCAGGCTGGGGTGCACGAGACTAACTCTGATGATCTGAATCAATACTGGAGGCATCTACTGTACATACGAATGGGGGGAAAATGTGCAAGTCACTTTCAGCTTTCTGCATTTTCAGAGTGTGCTGATGTTTCCAAGCTGGGTTGAGTTAACCAGAATTTCAAAATAAATATCTGCTCAGCCAGTGGGTGCTTTTGAGGATATTCTCATGCTGAATCCTATTAATAAGATTCTCTTTGAAGGTAGCATTAAATTAGTATGCAAGAACATCATTTCCAAATATTTGGTATTAAAATAAAACTGAAATTCAACTTTAACACATATACTGACACAATATACCAAATCTAATTTGGGGGCTTTAAGATTCCCCAAGATGATGTAGCTTTGACTGAAGATTGAATTTGGCACCTTCACTGATTAGATTTTGAAACATCCCAAACGATCTTCACTATTCGCAGCCGTAGAAACTTCCCTGGCTGGTCTGAACCAACACCAGCAGCTCGCTCTGGTCTTCCGAGCATCAGAGTTTGGAAGTCACACAAACCAAACTCCTCAGCAAAGGATCAAAGGAAGCGGTATTAAGAAAGAAGAAGTGTGCACCGACTGCACCCACTGGGGCGAGGCGTCATTTTGTTTTACTCAGGGTTAGGGGAGGAGGAAGCGTAGCAAAACACAGTCAGATGTGCTGCTGCTTTTAATGTCGTACAGTTGCGTCTCTGAGGCGACATGAAGACCTGAACGCTGAGAGGAGCTTTGATGGAAACAGTGGGAGTTTATTCAGGAGCATGTCTAAATGACTCTGACTTGTTTGCTCCTTAAACCTTTCACACCTTGAAGTAGGAGTATGCAGGAGCGATGCTAATTGTATTATTATTATTTTTTTTACATAGGAGAAATCCTAGCATTAGTGCGCCTTGGGTGAATTTAATGTTGGATGTTGTGGTCATTCATTTTGATCATATCAAGAGGGCAAACGTGAAGGACTTTTCTGAGGCAGTGTT
Source organism: Arothron firmamentum (assembly GCA_016586285.1). Lineage (NCBI taxonomy): Eukaryota > Metazoa > Chordata > Actinopteri > Tetraodontiformes > Tetraodontidae > Arothron > Arothron firmamentum. Next base: position 109,943 of record BJFM01000554.1, on the reverse strand, counting down.
ACAAAAAAAACCCTTCTTTTTGATTTGGATGCACGTTGTCTGTTTGAAGCGACATTGGTTCTTGGTTTCATCAGCTCAGATCACCCTTAAAATTGTGTTAGATGGAATGAAGTACACACACACACACACACACGTACACACACACATGCACACACACGCAAAAAAAAAAAAATCCCTAATGGCTATTATGATGCACGCTAACATGTAAGCATCCCAGTAAGTATTTAAGATACATATATAATACAGAAGTATGTGAAATTCTTATGAATATAAAGGTACCATGGCAGCAGATCTGCGTGGACTAGCTTTTCAGGATCTTCCTGTATGCTCTTGATCTTTGCAATGTTAAACAAATCGCAGAAATCGTCAATATGCGCATCCTCATTGGATACTAGCTGCTACTACTACTCTAAGATTCCAAGGCCAAACAAAAGCCTTCTCAAAGATAGCCAGCTCTTCCATTCGTATATAAAATTAGCCTTTATGTCAGCAGAAATATAGTACAGCGGGAGGTGGTATCGCAAACAAACAAAGCAAACCCACTGCCTGAGCAAGACTCCGAGGTGGGAATAAGATTTGATTTATGCAGCATCAGCGGGGAAATATAAAACAAAAACAAGTCTGATCCTCCTCCAGATGTAGACCGCATGTAGATGCTGCTACATCCTACAGACTGTGCCTTTGATTGACTGTTCAGCCTAAAAAATACCCAAAATAGTGAATCAAATGATTTGCTTTGTGCAAAATAAAAAGCACAAAAACCAGACAGCACATTTTCTCTGTGACGATCCATTTATTTATGAAATATATATATTTAAAATAATGTGAGATGTATGTTTGGATTTTACTGTCCATAATAAATTCCACTATATTGTATGGTACCATGGCAACAGAAGCTTTTTGCGTCACATCGTATGTGACCGAAGGTCGTGTCTCAGGGTGATGTCCAGGGACAACAGCACTGACCTCCACCCTCACAGGTACCCTGTGAAGGCCACGCGGATCCTTTAAGCTTGTGTTCCACTCCGCTCCCTGCCTGAACGAGGGTGACATGTGTCATGAATACGGGGGAAACATCTGTAGCATCATTTCTTTTAATAATTCATCATTCCTGACTTCATAATCAACCCCAGCACAGCCGGAGTCGCTACACTTCCTCTCCAAACACAGGCCCATGTGAATAATCTGCCTGTGACACGTGTTCAGGGTACACCGAGAGATGTTCCTTGCGCAGAGCAGCTAGTTTGCATTTCCAGTTGACTGTATTTGACTCGCATCATTTCTGACTGAGAGTTGATGCTCAGTCTTCTCAGATAAGTGAGGGAGGGGAAGCTTTGTGTTGTCTTTGTCTCTTTATCGGGGTTCTAATGTTCATAGATAACGACACGACTGCAAACAGCTGCAAATGCAGTTCTTTGACTTTCAGATGCATCAGATTAACCTTCTGATGAGACTCACCATCTTTAAAAACCTCACACGATTCGATGCAGATTATACTGTTTATTATTTTCAGCAGAGCGATTAAGAGCCCATTTAAATATAAAGGCACCAATCTTCCCCAGAACATTTAATTTCTTTTTAAAGGATAAACCATTTCAAGCCGTTTTTGCAGCTAACTACAACAATTTCTCATGACCAGAAAAAAGAGAACTGCTCAAAGATTCACAGAAATGGGGAAGAGGAGGAAGACCTCACTTAGTTTCAGCAGAAATTCAGGGTGCGTTTGATTCGTGTCCCTTGATGAGATCGTCTCCTTCGTGAGTGTGGCGTTAAAGGTGGGATTCATTGAGGTAGATGAAGCCATTTCTCCTGTGTTTGAGGGAAAAGAACAGACTTGTCATTAATCATGGCCGTTCTTGTGTCCCTTAGCAGCATGATAGCCATCAAACACGAGCACTCACAGGCACATCTGATGTTTGCCGTTGTAGGTGGTCACCGGAACAGCGCAGGGAAGGGAGGGTGGCGAGACAGCCTTGGGTGACCTTTGGCTGAGTTATCTCTCCGTGCTTCTGTTCCCTGCGCGTCCCCTCCTGATGACATCACTCAGCTCAGCTCAACATGCTGCTCATGCTGCACCGCCTGTTTGCTCCACGCGCCATTGTTTTCCCCCATTGATTTCTGTTTTAAAGGTAAAAGAAACGCAGCAGACGTGAAAACAGTCAACTTTTTGCCTGGGAGACAATGATTTAAGGGCCCGCCACAGGCATGGCTGTGTGATGATGAGGTTATTTGTTCATTTGTTACCTTATTTGACATTTAACAGCAAATATTTAATAGCCCCTGTGGGATGATTCATCATAAATACCAGGGAGAGTGTTGTACCAGCCCTCCCTGTTATCGCAGCCTTATCCCAACATCGTATTTTTCAAACATGAAGGGTGGGCTAATTGAGATAAATAGCGGTGTAAGCAGTCTGATGATGGCATGGCTGGTGAGAAGGCTGCCCCCATTGCGGAGCCGGTGATCAGCTGTTTGTCAGCCTTTGCAGCAGAGAGAGGAGCTAATTAAGCTGGGCTGAGTCGTGACTGAGGAAGGTGGGGGTCTCACCCAGATCTCTGGGCGTTTAAGTGGAGGTCTCCCAGCAGCGGGCCTGCTGGAGGCCTGCCAGATAGCGGTACGGCACCTCAGAGCGCTCGAGCCCGCTGCTCAGTTCCACCTGTGTGGGTTGGTGTTCTGCCTGCTCGAGCGCTCGTACCGTGGTCGGCTCAGGCTGCCAGCTGTGGTGCTGAAATCAGCCCACAGCGGCGGCGGATATTGAAGAGCAGCGGGGGGGGCGGAGCTGATTCTGGATCAGTCCTCAGCCTAGAGAGATGCTAACGAAACTCGCACGCTGGCGCGCGTGCACACGCACACGCACACAAATCCTCACTTTATTAAAAGAGATGAGTGCCCCCAGGGAATACAGTTAAGCAGCATAAATTTGAATATGTTGAGCTTGTGCACTTTAAAAGAAAGAAAATTAATTCTAAATATCTGAGTCAGTGTTTGAAATGTTATGCAGTTATTCGTTATTATTAGATTTTCTGTTCTGTGTTGATTATATTGTTGTTGTGGTTCTCGGTCCAGTCAATAAGCTTCTTTAATGTCACTTTCTTCACTGGTCGGTGAAGCACGGACACACATCTGTGGTGACTCTGGTGTCCGGGAAGACTTTCAGGAATGACGGTCAGGATGCATGCTGTAGATAATAACAGAACCAGTATGATAACTGGTATTAAACCAGTCCAGCTAGCTTGTCAATACCTAAGCCTTGATTTACATCATCGTCATCAAACCACAAAGCAAAGTCCTTACCCAGGAACGGATTTTGGACAGTTCTGGCCGGGGTTTAGGTCTGAGCTCTCCAGTGGTCTCTTGTAAGTGACAGCTGAGGACTCTCCAACTGACGGATGGTGAGCGTCTGTCAGAATTTCATCCCTTTTCTCTGCAATCACACTGTACTTGCTGCGATGGGTTGTGATGGAGAGCGCTCGGGCCCGTTGTGGGCGTGAGCGCGCTCCTGCAGAATCTCTTCTGTGACCCGTCTCGTTAGTCCGGTGAACCATCACTCGGGTAATCGGCGCAGATTGAACTTACAGCATTGTTGATGTTTATACACAGGTTATTTACTTGCAGAGAGGGCGGTGGGGGTGGGGGGTGGTGGCGGATGGGGGAACCAAATCATCAATGTTTTATCTGTTCACGTTTATGAATTTTTCAACAGTAGAGGAGTTCTTCCAATGCGAGGCAACTTAGGAGAGGCTTGCTGAGAGCTTGTATCCTTGGTGCGCATCAAGCTCTTCTTCTTTGGTCGCTCTTCACTTTCTTTGTTTTTTTTTTTGCCCTTTTTCAGAAGCTTGTTTGACCTCGTCACACAGTCCTTCATCTGTTTTTTCCCTTATTTACCTGATAACTTCTCCATCTTCTGCAGCTTGTTCTCAGCAGCGACTCATTATGCTTTGCTTTTTTTTTATTGGAAAGTGGCCTCGTGAACATCAGCTTCAGCTGTGTGAAAGCTAGCGCTCCATTCGTACCTGCTGTGCATCCGTAGGTGTTTTCCATTATCACGTCCTAGCCAGCCTCTTGTTCTGCAGTCCAGTCTAGGCTTTTATTCTCTCACTGCAGACCCTCTTCCTGAGCGCCTGAAAGCAGGCTAGCTCCTCAGGGACGGTCTGCTGCGAGCTGGATGGATGACAAGCTGGCGAGCTTCGTGTGTGCATGTGAGCAAGGCTGCTTGGTTGGAAGTGTGGAAACAGAAATGCTGGCTTCTGGCAGCGTTGGAAAAAAAAAAAAGAAGTCTAAACATATATATATATATATATCCACATTTTATAGAATTCTGGACACTTCTGTATATTTTGTTATGAAGCACAGCATAAACTGGCTCACTGATATTCTTCAATCCCTTAAAGTATTTGGTAGTTTTTAGAGAGAAAAAAAAAGAACAAAAACAGATGGGATGTATAGAGCTATAAATGATAAATATATACTGTACTTTATGAGGTTCTCTCCTTTCTGGGATTCTTGGGTAGCAAGACAAATATTTTCAAACGTTTATGTTGGATCCAAGGTAAATTTGATGAAAAGTACAATATTCTGCGTCCTCCTCGCTGGGTTGGGGTTAGCAGCATCTCCTGCTCCCTCCTCAAGCTGGGAGGTTGGGATGATGACTGAAACTCTCTTGTTTCTCTTGCAATTGGCATTCGTGTAATCTGTCCGTATCTACGAAAGTGTTCCACACTTTGACATTTTCCTCGTCTTTTGTTGTACGTTTTAATATTCTTCTTTGATGGAACCTGAAGCCAGTGGCCCCAGTCTGTGGGCAGAGATGCTCATCTGCACTTTATCCTGTAAAGGTTTTCTAATCTGGCGCTGATTAAGGCTGCATTAATATTCACGTTTAAAGCTTTTATGAATTATGAAGGAGTTGTGAATTCCTGGCCATGGAGGGACGTGCAGCTTGGTCCAGAACTGGTGGTTTGACCGCTTCATGAGCAGCTTCGCCTGTCGGTCGCGCATTCTTATTTAAAGATGTGACCTTGAGCTCTGGGAAGCTGGAGGATAAATCAGCATTGAAATAAAGACGTCAAGGTCGGCCTGCTCACAGGCTGCATGGGCCCAATGAAGCCGAGAGCCACTTTCATATGTCAGTGTTTCCCTGGACGATGAAAATAAAGATATTAAAACCTTTATTAGGACACTGACGTGCCATCTTTGTGGCTCATAAAAGAGGTAAAAATGCTATAAGTTGTCCTGTGAATTGAAATAACACATAAGAACTGTAGGTTGTAATGTAGCTAGTTCGAGGTGAACACAAAAATGCACAAGTGGCACCAAATAATGAGCTATCGAAGGCCCAGATCAGCTGAATCTGTGGCATGATGAGCCAAATGAATGATGAGCATCATCACAGGGTTCTCCCTCCAATGACGCTTGTTTCATCACTGTAAACTGAGATGAATCCATCAACTGTCGTGGAATTTTAAGGACAGTCAGATGAGTGCGAGCAGCTTGGCTTGAGCCAAACTGGTTATCCGCGTTTGCTCCGGTCGGAGCGCCACGAACGCCAACATCAAGTGTGAGCTGAGCAGCGGCGGCTCGGGATGCTGCTGCTGGACTCTGGCCACTGAAACCTCCCTGCGACTCCCTGGACAGCGACTGGAGCGCATTAACGGAACGTGCTTATCTGGCTGCGACTCTGACGCAGGTTTTCCGTATCAGGCCGGACAGAAGTCCACGTGCTCTGTTCCCGGCGACGTGTCCCAGTTCCGAGGCTGAGCTCCGCTTGCTTGAGGCCGTCTGGAAGACTTACCCGAGATGGGGGAGGACCCGGCAGGCTCTGACTAAAGTGATGAACTGTAAAATTGAGAGGGATAGGGATGACAGGCGGCCGCAGTCGGAGTGGCTCAGAAACAAACTTCCCGCTCCACCTGTTTCCTCCAGTCACTGTCAATACGTCTGTTTATGCTGGGAGCCTCTGGATGAGCTGGGACCAGTTCTGGTTCTCCTCCTCTGTTTGAGAGGACGCCATTAGTGGACTCTCTGGAGACTCGTCTGCTGCATCCGTTAGCATTTTTTTTTTCTTAGGTGTCTTTTTGAAAGAAATTGTGTTGGCAGCTAAAAACCGCTTGAAGTTATTGTATAAATGTGTTAAAAATAGTTTTAATAATAACCTCATTATGTTGATGGATTTGACTCCAAAGTCTGATCACAGCTTTATAAGTTGGGGGAATGACAGGCACCTGAAACAGCCGTTTGTGACACAAGATCTAATTTTAGCATTATTAAAAGATCTCATCTTCAGTCACAACAATAATAAATTAAGATGTTTTCATTTTTAGAAAGAGCTGAAAGAATCCAGCTGCTATCACATATTTCACAGATTCTTTATTTTTCCAATAACTGAAGAGAAAATACAGATGTCAAATGTCTTTTTGGGTGTAATTACAGCTCTGTTTATAAGCTTTGATTATTATTTTTCGATTAGATAATCAATCCCCCAATGATTAAAATGATCTTTTTAAACATGACCTATTCTCTTCAGCAAGTAGAAAAATGAATGAATAAAATTGGCACACTCTCTCTCTGTCTCTGTCTCTCTCTCTCTCTGTCTGTCTCTCTCTCTCTCTCTCATCTCTCAGAACTAGATGTTTTTGAACACATCCATCAATAATCAAGTGTTTTGTGCATCTCTTCCAGCCCCGTTTAACACAAGTTTTCACAGGTTTTGCTCAGCTGCAGAAAACCTCACTGAAATACACCAAAAACCACATTTCTTATCCTAAATTGACGGCTTAGGCATGAGGGTGTTTAAGGGGCCTCATGTCTCTGTTGATCTCTGTTATTCAGAAAAGGGTGTCTGAATGGATTTACTGGGCAAATCTGTGCTGGTTTTCTGATTTAGCTGTCAGTTTTGTTGTCGGCAGCGATGTACGCATTTAAATAAAAGCGTCCGGGAATCTTTGGTGCCACAGCAGGTGGTCTCCATCAACATGAGCTGTTTTGCTGACTGAATGCGTGGGGAAGTCTGCTCACATGGAACAGATTCACACTCATGTCAGCTGATTTACCAGAAATTATGACAGACTGCCAGAAATTCTTAATGTGATGATTCGTGTCTCATATAATATGACAGCATAACTGTAATTTAAAAGAATAAGCAGTTTAAAAGAACAATAGTAAAGAGAGGCTACATTAGCCAGAGTCAAAATCTTACTTTTGGCAGAAATATTTGTTTGTATCGACCTCAACCAAGATTTACTTTTATTTTTTCAAAGTGGTGGAAAAACCAGAGGCGCTGATGAGGTGAAAGTGGTTAGGGAGACATCCCCAGCAGGAGTGTTCAGGCTCTCACAGTTTCCTCCCGATTTGCTTTTTTTCCCCCTCAGATGTTGGGAGAGCCGTTCATGCGCCGGCACACATCACGGAGAGAGTGGTGCAGCTCTTCAGGAGTAAAAGCGAGTTCACCTTCTTGGCCTCCATCCAGCAGAAGTCCTCCACGTCAGGAGTCATCTTCTCCATCCATGAATCAGAACACAGGTAATCCATCCGTAATCCTCTCCGTCCTTCGCTCGCCGCTCCTCCTCGTACCACTATACCTCCACGGTTCACCGAGCGCTCTGGTTTGGAATGAAACCCGGAGATGAACCTGCGTATCACTCACGGCTGTTTGCAGATGGCTGTTGATGTGGTGTACTAGGGTTTATTGTGAGATTACTCTATTGGCGGTGCAAGCAAATGGTGATGGGTGGGCGAGCGGGCGGGTGGAATAACGCATCGATTCCTCCTGTGTGCTCTGGCCAGAAAGATAAGCTTTAATGTATTATACCTGTAATAGAGCTGCAAAGTACTGGGCAATAAAAAAGCACCATGATAATGCTATATTTTATCACAGAGGCCTGAATAAGCAGACGTCACGCGTATCTGTGGCTGCTGTGCAGACAGCTGGAGCGTTCGGCCTCGCATCCGAGCTGCGATACACAACCAGAAAACCCCCACTTTTCCTCCGGGTTGCAAATTACACGTTGAAGTTCATTGACTTTGCTTTCCTGTGGAGAATTTTCCTAGAAAGTGTGATAGCTGTGGTACATCAGGGAGACCAAGCAGTGTGCTCACCCCTGGCCCCCGGAGAAATCGTACAGATTTGAAACAGTTTCAAAGGGCAGTATTGATTTCCTCCACTCCTTTTCAACGTAAAGGGCTTTGTGTTCTGCAAAGCATGCAATCGCATGGATGCGTGAGGGGGTGCACAGCGTGTGTACGGTGTACAGTTAGCTGACTGTGGAGACAAAGACAGCCGTACAACTCGGGGGCGAGTAAAGATAAAGTCCAGATAAATCCAGATAAACATGTTCTGATTCATTATTCTGTGAGGAGAAAGAGCTGTTGGGTTGAATGGTGGATAATTTGCTTGGTAATTTTGCTGCTAGCTTCCCCTTGTTTTAAAAGCACGCTGGTGTTCCACTTTCTACCCGGTCAGAGTAACTTCGGCCATTAACCAGCAGCCAGGACGTGCGCTCTCTTAAATCTTGCCAATGTTTTCGCGGTCGTGCAGTCCTGCCACGTAAAACAACAGTGTGTCTCAGCCACGCTTCCTTTTGAGGTGAAAATAATGCTCCTTCAGCTGGTTATTCACCTTTCAGTTTTCTCCAAATGCTGTGTGTTGTTGTGCATCACAAAGGGGATATCGGGATGCAAATGCAGCCCAGACAAGCTGCAGCTGGCTAGAGTTATTTAGAGCCGTGCTCTTGTGCGAGGCAGATTGCCACACAGCGAATGTAATTAAATTTGGTGAGATGGCCAGAGCCTTGACTGGCTCGGTGCAGACCTGTTCTCCATTGTGACTGAGGATTTGTTCAAAACCCCTGAATCCTCTCTGAAGGCCCCATTAGAGCCTCAGCCAATGCCCATTCTTTCCCATTATAACACAGACTTCCCATTCAGGGAGCTAACAGACAGCTAGCTCACCGCTCGGCCAGATCCAATCACACATTCCCTCTCTTCTCCCCTTATGTCTCCATCTTTCTCTCAGTACAATTAAAGCCCCTTCCCTACCCTCCCACCTTCTCCACCAGCTCGGCGTTTGCCTTATAATCTCTCTCTCTCTCTCTCTCTCTCTCTCTCTCTCTCTCTCTCTCGCTCCTCTCATGCTCGGCTCTCCTCCCTCTCAAAGTGAAAGCGTCTTTTGAATGCATGCATTTCTCACTAACCATCGCAAAGGCAGGAGGAACTTTTCTTCTTGTCCTCTGAGCACTGGGGAATGCAAGGGGAGGTTTATTGCTGCTCCGCTAGACTGAAAAGAACAAAAGCAGCCTATTTTTGCACAGCCAGCAGTTTTCTGGCTCCCAGTAACACTCTTATTGTCAGCAACTGGCAGCAGTTCTGTGATGAAGTAACTCAAAGCTCTGTCTCGCTGCTGCTCTTCCCACCTGAGCACTTAAACACCAAAGCTGCTCCATTACCTTCTCCTCTTCTTCTGCCTGCCCATTCTCACTCCGCAGCTCCGTCCACACGTCAGTCAGGAATGCACACGTTCTGTTTTTTTGAAGTACCCGGTGAAAGATGGAGACAATTTTATCATTATGAGTGTTTTTTTTTTTTTTTTTCGAGAATCAGTGACTCATGTTGCATCACAACAGTTTTGGCTCCTTTGAAGAGCTTGTGAGGAGAGCAGGGCTGCAGTTCGTTTGAATGATGTGAAGACTCTGCTCATGAGAAAGCCAGATCTGACGGGTGCAACTCTGTTTAGACCCCAGAAAATTCCCCAAGCATATGCTCACACAGTCATCAGAAACCAGCTCAACATTCGCAAATGTTCCAGGACTTCGCTTCACTTCAGTGAAAACAAACACTGCTATCCTCCATCTTGTCAGATTCCTTCAAATGTGCTGAGAATAATTAGCTGGTTCCAGAATCTGCCGTCAAGAGCTAATTAAAGCCAAGAGTGGTGTCGTCCCAGGTTTTGGCGGTGACCCGTCCACCTCCATTCTCTATATATCTACAGTTGAGATCCTGAGGTTTGACCTCCCTGCTGAGCAGATAATTGGTTGTCAGCTGCCCTCAGAAAATAGTTGCGTGACACCTGAAGTGGAGAATAAAGGCAGGATGATGTACTGCCAACCCTGCGATCCGAGGCAGCCTTTCACTTCACCATCGCTCTCTTTTACCGGTGATGACAGTGCATTTTGATGAAGACCGTTTGTCACCTCAGCAGACTCTTCTCACTCCGATCAGCGGACTCACGGGACCCTCCCAGCGGCCCACAGCTGCCATCCGAGCGGTCACGCTGCCATTCGGATGAACACAGAACTAACATTGAGACACAGTCAGTCAAAGATTAAAACTGAACAAATTCCTTTGCAGCAGTGGGAATATAAAATTTAATTCATCTGAATGGATGAATTGTTCATTATCCAACACATATTTCTATGGGCGTCACCATAGATCTAGTTTAACCTGTATCCATTTGCGATACTTGAACCATGCACAAATACTAAATGTTTTTCACCTGTCCCAGAAAACAGTGGACTGCTTGTTGCTTGCCTTTTCTTTTCCTTTTTTTTCCTCTTTTTTTTGCGTTAATGGTGATAACTACTGGCCAGATGTGGAAACCACAGTGCCACTGGGCCAGACTGCTGTACTGCTGTGTGAAAGCCAGCCTGTTTGCCTACTTTAAAGCAGTGTAGCCATTCTGCTTATTATTCTATATGTGCAACTGCGTGGCAGCATTTTTTTTTTTGGTGCAAGTGTGGAAAAAATTGCAGCAGTCTCCCTGATGAACTCTGAGAATTTGGCTAAATTCAAACGGGTGGGTCTAATTTCATAAACCTCCATAAACAAAGCTCAGAAATTAGGTTTGTTTCTGATTACTACTAAAAGAACATAATGGTGTCGAGTTATTTCATGTTTCTAGCATCATCAACCTCAAGCACGGTAACAAAACATCCAAGTACACGCTCTGCTAGCAGATGCATTTCAAATGTCTGAAAATACACACAGCTTTTCTTTGTTGTGTTCCAGCTCTCCTTATCAGTTGTGTGGTGACCTTTAAGAGCGATCCTCACAGAGAGAACAGGACGCAGCATAACCGCGGGGTTTATATTCTAGATTTTCAGGGCTGTTTTCATCCAGGAGGAGTAAACCACGCAGATGCTCAGTTGCTGAAGCTGCCCTCCCTGCAGCTGCAGACTGAAACTGTCTCTTTGAGGTGCACACACACAAACACAATTGCTTTTGTCTCACAGATTTTGGAGTTTTAATTCAATTGCTGGTATTAAAACGATAGCTGATGCATTGTAGTTCTAAAAAAGGGCAATTGAAGAAGGTACAAAATCTAGAATTTCCGTGTTTATCAGATCGTGCAGTTTGTCCACTAATATATCCTCCTTCATTTAAGATGCAGTAACGGGAAGTTAAAACGGGGCCCCACAAAATGCTTCATAAAATAAATGTTTGCTCTGAAGTGGAGTTAAAAGCCTTTGATGATTATTTTATGAGTTAAATCAGGATAGCAGTGTGTGTGCTCAACGAGTGATTCCAGGCCCCTCAAAGCCCTGAGGAGGTTTCCATCAGTAGAGAGGCCAACCTGGAGAGCTCTTCCTCTCATTTCACCCCTCGTTTGGTGCAGATGAGTCTTCTCTCGGTGACGAGTATCGGTGGTTCCTGTCTGGCTGCGTGATGGCGGAGGGCCGTCGGGTCGCCGCAGAGCAATGCTAATCATTTACTGCCAGAGGAATCGTACGGGAGAGAGAAGCATCCATGCTCAGCTGCTGCGTAGCGTAGAGAAGCACTTCCCCGTGATGCTTCTTCATTTACAGTGCGATGATTGTTTTTGTAGCAACAGTCTGTTGTGTTGGTGGGGTCGATGAGATAGAATAGAATAGAAATGCTTTTATTTATCCCAGGCATGGGAAATTCACTAGCTACAGCAGAAATTGTCAACATAATCACAATATTTGCAGCAATATACTGTAATATTTACAGCAAGACAATCATATTTATGGCAAGTCTACAAGACTGAGTAGAATGTGCCGCATTAAAAATGTGCAACTCAAAAGTACAAACAAATGTGCAACAACATTAAAAATGTGCAACTAGGAAAATGTGCAGCTAGGAAAAATGATGTCATCAGCTGTGTGTTGGGCTCTGTTTGAGATTGCGTCACCCATTCCTTTAAGTTCCCCTGTTTTGTCTCGACTACATATTAATTTATTCACCTTTTTTCCTGCTACAATTAAATCTGTAGCAGCAGCCAATGTCTTCACATTCTTTGCATCTATAAAGGTTATCACGTGTGAGATGTTTTTTGTGCAAGATGGATTCAGTTTTACCTTTAAACTGGAACAAAAGAAACTTAGACAAACTGACATGAGTTTAAGAGTAAGAGTGCTTTTAAAGATAATTACATTTCTTGATAATGACAGATGTGAATAGAAAATGATCATTACCGAGGCACAGGCCTGGTAATATGCAGCACAGCAGGATGGCTGTGAAGCTGGCTGCCAGTGCGAGAAAGGCAGATGGAAATAAACCTCCTGTTAGCAGAAACTCTACAACTCCACTTTGACCTACTGTGCTACTCTTTTATGTCTCCATCGCTATTTATTTATATATATATATATAAAAAACCACAGCAAAGTGTATTTGCAAATCTCAGTGCTGAATAATAAGTTTTAACAGGTGTTTCTACAAAGAAATGACATTGACGGTGAGTCCCATCATGCCTTCCCTTTTCACCACAGAATCATTTGAACCTGGTCGTTATGAAAGTAACGTCTGCAGCATTTGAGAGTGGGTTGAGTTCCACTGGCTCTCGCTCATTTTCCAACAGGACGATGGATAAACCTTCCTCCCCACAGCTTCCATTGATATTCTTTAAAGTGGGTCTCCTCGCTCTCACCATAAATATGCATGAGAGTTATTGAACTTTGGTATCGAATGGGCTTGATCCCTCCATGTTCTTGTGCCTGAAAACATCGGGATAGGAAAGTTTCTTGGCCAGGGTTTTGTGTATTGCAGAACTGCATCATGCATTATATTTGTGTGTGTGTGTGTGTGTGTGTGTATGTGCGTCTGCTGAGGGGCAGCGGAGACGAGTTTTGAGGTCACTTGCAGCCGCAGGGAAGCTAAAATGTCATTACTGGTGTCCTGCAGCTCTCAGGGCTAATGCTGTCTGTGGCTGGCTGGCGGATAATTCAGCATGGCTGATGAGGGTGAGGAGTTGTGCACATGTTGCTGAGATGAGCCGCAGGTCAAACACCTGCAGTCACGTTGCAAAAAAAAAAAAAAAAGAAACATGTCTGAATCTGTGCCAGAAATACATTTTACTCAAGAGCTTAGCTTGAGCATGTCGTTTTGATGTCCTGTAACATTCAGCATCAGTTTAAGCAAGAATAAGTTTAGCATTTATGCCTGTTTGCAGGCATCTTTGATTGCCTCCAAAATCAGATGCAGGCAACACCGGAATGACTGTAAGCAGCTTCCAGAGGTGGAATAATAATGTAGAACCAATCGATGTGGCATTAAACTTTGTGTGCCTAGTTCAGTTTTGCCTGCTGGAGCTATGCTAATGTTAGAACTACGGCACAGTTGGCTAGATTACAGCTAAAATCACATGATAACAGCATCAGGATCCACCAAATAAGGCCAAGGTTCAGAACCATTGAATAGGCTGTAAATATTTCATGAAATAAACCAGGAAATGAGCAAAAATATTCTGCTAATGTGCCCTAATTAGTGTTTGTCTTTTCTATTCAGGTACATGGAGGTCAAGTGTACCCTCACACACTGCATAACCACAGACACAAGAGAGGCGTAATTATCACAATGGCTGATCATTTTATTCCCACAGTTATTCTCTTAGAGAAATGGTTATTTTGAAGTCTCATGGTTCTTGCCAACATCTCGTCACCAGACATCTTTTAGTTTAGTTGATATCATTGATGTCCTGTAATACTTCCAGCTCTCGATTCGACTGTTATTTTAGTCAGATATTTCTGTTTCCCAGCGCGTCTGACGCCCTGACCTGTTTTCTGCTGCAGCTACTTTGAACTGGAGAGCAGCGGCGTGAGGGAGGAGATCCGCTATCACTACCGCTTCAAAGGCAAGCCGCGCTCCGAGTCCTTCCCCTACCGCCTGGCTGACGGCCTCTGGCACAAGATCGCTCTCACCATCAGCGCCTCCCACCTACTGCTGCACGTCGACTGTAACAGGTAAAGATGCGCCGAGCAGCACCTCAGACTCTGACAGGAGACTGAGCCTGTTTGCCTTTCCCCACATTTGTCTGAGGGGACGTGTCTAATGAGCTGTCAGTGTTTATAAAGGTAAATATTTGTTTGTTAGTATCTTAATGACGGACGGTTAATAGCTCAGAGTGGAACAGCTGAGCTAATAAACACGAGCAGGCGCCGTTGCAAGAAGAATGGCGCGTCAGTATATATCCTAAAGGGTGCCTGGCTGCTCTGTAATGAAGTGGAAGGTAACAATGATATAATCACCTCATCGATTGCGTAGTGACTGGCCTTTTCTAAAGGAGCACTCAGTCAGAGCTGATCTATAAACATGCACTTGAGCTGCGTCACTCCCTCTCAGTCCTCCCTCAGCGAGCCATCACTTGTCCTTTTACATGCATCCATACAGGTAGCAGCTGCCGTCTCAGTCACGGTAGCGGAGTCCCTTTCTTCACATGCTCGGTTCCTTTCTGCAAAAATGATGGGCTGCAGTAATCCAGCCCAAATGCGCCTGCTGCCTGTGCTCACCGTGAACAAGCAGTGCAAATTTAGGCGGAGTTAATGCTCCCCGGCCTCTCATGGATGAAAGATGTAGGATTTGTTGTAGTATCGATTCTTCCCAAATGCCTATTATTCCCCTCAGGCTGCTGGTTTGTCGATTAATTATCACTGCAGTGGCTGTCAGATAAGACTCCAGCCAAGATAAAAGGGAGAATCAGGGCGCTATTAGGATGAAAAGATCAAAACATAATTGTGTAAAATTGGAATGAAAAAGCGTGTCCCTTCTTGGACGTCTGTGGATGAGAACTGAGTTAAGTGCAACGGTTAGATTCAGTAAGTTAGTGGTTCTAACCCATGTTCACACTGAAGAAAGAGACCGTCTCCTGTCTCTTTCTTCATGTCTGACGTAAATTGATAGCGATTGTGGCTTCGCACACGGCCTGTGACATTCACCCTTTGATGGATGTGGGCTGATACAGGTGATGCTGAACAATAAATCACTGACATAGGACAAGGTCACGTGTACGAGACGCAGGAGAAAAAATAAAAACAAGGCGAGGAAATTGAATGAAACAGCAAAATGTCAACCTGAAACAGGTGAACAAGACATTGATAATCAATGGTTCTTAAAATTGAAAGGTCAGTTGAATGAAACAAACATGTAGCCTACAATCTTATGGCCTTATTATTTATGCACGGGGTCCTTCCCACTGTTTTCTTCTTCCCGATCGTTTTTCTGGTGGTTATTGGAACGACTGCAGCCAGAGTCAGTCCTCCCAGCTGCGGCGTTGCTGCGGTCGAAGGCTGTTGAACGGCGACATGGTGGTGGTGAGCCTCACCACCTTCCAGGCTGGGAACTCCGTTACAGAAATAATCACAGTCGGCGGCTCCCCAACTCAAACTTGAATTGATTTTCTAGATTAGATTTTGGGTGTTAAATCAATACTTTTCTCTCATCTGAGCTACTTTGCGTCGGGGCTGGAAGAGCTGACGGAAACTGCCGGACTGGCAAGATTTGGATCCAGTTGCAGGCGTGACTGGACAGTTTGGCAGTTTTTTCCATTTGTGTAACTTGGCTGAATTAACGCATCTCCTCACGTTACTGTGTCATTCTCGTAGGCAGTAGTGATGCAAGGTTACATAACCTTGGCTTCATCATCTTTGGTAGATCAAAGGTCAAAGTCCCCCCGAAATTCAGGACGGCACCAAAATGTAATGAGCTGCTCCCTGGCCCATTGTCAACATCTTTTTTGAAAATATCTTTAAAATCCATTCTTAACTTTTACTAAAAGTCAGACATGCAGACTCACAAACGCCGGCTGTCACATAACCTGCTGGTAACCACTAACCTAGACCGGCTGCTACGTTCAACCACAAACAATCAAATTGTATGTTAACAGAGCACGTGTGTCTTTATAGTTCTGACAAATGTGCTACATACACTCAGACTAATTTAGCACCTTGGGTACTTTATCCACGTTTGCCTCTTGGCTTCAGGGCTTTGCCATTTCATCAGCTGTTTCTGGTCTGAAAAGTAAAAAGAAAACAGAGTTTCCAGAGAGGAAGATGATTAAATAGCAGTGCAGAGGTTTGTGTCCTCGATCTAGGGGGCTGAATTTAAATCCAAACTTCTGTATATTTAAAAATTGCTCCTCTTAGCCTCTGCATTGCAGAGATTTGAGGTCCCTGCTAAGCATCTCGCTATCGTGTCCAGTAAGTCACGCAAACGCGAGGCTCCGGCGTGTCATTTTAACATTTAATAAACCCCCTGGTACCTCCACTCAATCCTGTAGCCTACATGATTTTCCACTTTGTGCCGGCTGGTTGCTTGTCCTGAAATCGCGAGTTGTGAAACTCTGTTGCTCCATCTCTGATGGAAGCTTCCCCCAGGAGCCATGTTTGTTGGTGTAGACAGACCGAGGAGGACCCAGATCGTACAGAAAGTATAGAGTATTAGACTAATCAGCTACTCTAAAGAAAGTAAGTTCTGCATACGGAAGCGGGCCTGTTAAGTGGCCATTATTGAATTTCAATAAACACATTATTGAAGACGTGTTTTGACCAATAGGTCCAAACAGGTCACGGCTTCGCCTTTGACTGGTTTCTAGGCTCCCGACCTGGTGTTGAACTCCGTATTGTCCTGCCATTGTTCTGCTCTCTCTGTAAAATTCAGTTTTTTCTGCGGGCTGATGAACGGATGGCACCGCAAAGCTCATCAGTTCGGCTTCTTTGGATGCCGAATAAATGATCCTCGTCAGCCTGAGCCTGTTTGTTCTGCATGTCCCCAGACTGATTTTATGGGACATTTTGCGAAGCCGACACCCCTAATTTAAATCTGTAATGCTTTAATATTCTCTTAACTCCGTTAGGAGTCCAGAGGACTATCCTGAAGAGATCACCAGTCAGTGTTTCTGTGCGAGCTTGCCTGATTTCCATCACTGACGTGATTTCAATGAGGGATTTGGCTGAGTTGAGAAGCGACGCTCCAGAAAACCGTGCTGAGCAGATCGTGTATCTGCCCTGGAGCAGGAAGTGTTTGTGTGGAGGAGGATTTTGGAAGAGCCTGCTTAGCTCGGATGCATGTGAGGATGGGCTCTGAAAAGATGAATTGTTCAATATTAGAATGCTACATTGTCGGTAATGTTGGACTCAGAAGGACTCTAATAAATCTTTGTTTTATCTTTAACAAATGCCAAATATTTGATCTAAATACATCAAGGTCAATGTTTCAGATTTTCTACTACTGCAAAAATCTCCTTATACCTGGGATGTAAATGTTTCTTTTTACTCTTCTACAGATACATTCTGATACTGTTATTACTGACATTTCTGAACCGTGGTTGAAGTACAACCCTGATAAAACACATTTAGAAATATGTCTAAAAGACACAAGGTTGATGTCTTATAAGTGGAAACATCTGAGGGCTGCATTTTGATTATTTACAAAGGTGAGTTCACTGCTCGCTGCTGACTCTTATTTTCTGGTGCTTTTATTTGTAAAATAAGCAGCTGCTGCAGGCTTTTTAAACACACTTTTGTTTTAGCTTCAGCTGCCGCCTGTGGAGGCCGAAGGTCACAGGCACACAGATACATACACTGTATCTAATTGCAATTTTCAAATCCCCTTAATTGAATTAGCATCATACGTCCGTATATTCTCCCTGGTTACCCGCTCAGCCCGCCCTTTGTCTTGGATCGGAATTACCAATCGCGGTAATGACATTGGCTTCGCTCGCCTCTTACAACCCTGCAGCCCGGCCCAAATCGTGGAAGGTCATTTTGTGGACAGGCTGTCTCCCAGAGGAGCCACGTTGCTCTGAGTGCTGCACAGATCGGGCTCGCCTCTCCCATGCTGTTGCTGTCATGGCAGCCAGTCTAGCCAGGTTGCACACGTGATCTTTAGATGTGCAAGCAGGGTTGCATCAAAAAGAAGAGTTTCCTTTTCTCGCTAACACTCAGAGACGAGATCTAAGCCAAAGCTTGCCCGTGTCAAGATGTACTCGACCTTTGTTTTCTTCTTTTCTCCGGCCCTCCTTCAGCCCTCTGGTGTACCGAAACACATAGAATTTCCTTCAGTGCTCTGCTTAGGACATATTTTACATCATCTTATTGCCAGTAAATAGAATTAAGATCTCACAAAAGCAGTATCATTACCAAACAGTTTCATTCAGGGACTATAAATATGTTGTCCTGTTTTAACAAATTGAGCCCCGTGAGGTTTTATTTGCTAAATCAGTAGTACGTGGCTGAAAATGAGTCTCTATTCCTTGTTGCGCATCAAAATTGATTGAATAATTAGAGACTTTTAGCAGCAGATGTGCCACGTTGTGCCATTCCCTGGAAGCATCGTCTGAGCTGTGATATTGGAACTGCAAGCGTTTTTTCTAGGGCCTTCAGATTCAGAAAGTGCCTGTTGTTCAATGACTGACAGAGGACGGTGGACACTCGATACAGCTCCAGTTCGAGGAGCAGATGCTCAAACAGCATGAGTGTGGTAATAAAGACACGTGTACGTGTCCTGAATTAACCAGGATCTTGACTGAGAGCATTCTGATCTACATTATTCATTTAATTTGGCTCATAAATCATCCATCAGCGTTTGAGATGGACTAATGGACTCAATTGGGCAGCTTTTGGAGCTTAAGGGGGGATGGGTATTGGTTTCATTAGGGCTAAACTACGACGGGGCAGGGCCGTTGTGTTTTCAGGACCCCCCAACTGCTCATCGCCTCTTTTACAAACCACACTGCTGCCATCAGTGCGTCAGTTACCGTGCGCATACATGCTTTAAAAACCCATTAAATGTCTTGGCTCCCCCGGCCGCCTCATTTAGCCCTATTTTTCTTCTTATCTCACATCGGCTCTGCTGAAATCTTAAAAGCAATTCTATTTGTGTTTTGAAAAGAAGACACGTGGACATAATCCACACTGTTGGCGCACGTGAGCACGCGAAGAGCTGCTTTGTAGCACAGAAACAGACCTCGAAGTTTTTGTTTGCCTTTAGTTGAAGAGTGTGCACCCGCTCTAGTGTGGAAAACGCCCGATGATCTGGGGATAAACAGACTTTAGAAAGTTTGAAATCAGCTCAGACTGTAAGAAACCATCCGAAGCGTCTGTGCTTGTGTCATCACAAGGTCATTCTCATCTCCAGTGCTTGTGGTTTTTTTTTGAACATTTCCAATGCACTGCACATGATTACATTTATTCATTTCAAATTTCCTTTTCTGTTGTGATCAATTTCCGCTTCCCGTGGCACCGTTCGTATTGATGTTGCACGTCGATGACTCCACCAGCCTCAGTCATCACTGAAACATTAGATGTGGCAGAATAGCTTCTGGGTTGTAAAGATCAGCATTACGCACGCAGAATGACGTCTCGTTGGGCTGCTGATAGCAGATCTATTTCAGATTCACTTGGTTTCCCCATAAAACGCACAGTCCAACGTGGGTAATGAAACATTGTCTTTTTCATTATTCACTTGGCTAATGAAGTAGGACTGACATCAAGCGCTCTCCGCCTTAAAGATCTCATAACGATATAGCTCGTACGGCTTTTGTGTCCAGCAGCCAGAAAATGACACTCTGCTTTGCTCATTAATGAAGGCAGTGAGCTGGAAGGTATATTATCGTTTTTTTTTTTCTTTACCTGCTAAGCAGCTCATCAGCCTGACCAAAACTATCGTTAGGACAAGAATAAGGCGGCGTGGTGGGGGGGCGCGTCAGAATAATGGCAGAATTCCTGCGAGGGTAAACTTGATCTGGTGAAAAACCAGCTGTTCCCAGCACCTGCCATCTCACTTTTCTGTATTTCTGCTCCATAATCTGGACATTTTAGCTGATGTAGGATATGCATAACAGGTGAAGTCACAGGCGAGCCAAGCGTGTCCAGCTAAAAATGTTTCTGCTAATGAACAGCTCAGGTATAACATTTTAATTTCCTGTGAAGGGCAGTGCCAGTGCTGCGCAACAGAGCAGGTATTCATTACCCCATTTACCTGATCATTGCAGGAGCTATGCAGAGAATGATAATCAGTTGGAATCGGGTTAGTAACGTTGGGCCGATACCGTCTGTAACCTCGGCGCCTTCGTCTTTCTCCTTGAAAGGGATGAAGGTACAGCTGGTGTCTATGCCCTTGTTTGACTGGGTGCCCGTGTTGTCACGGTTGCACTGGACACAGCGCACTGTGGCGCTCCAGAGGAAATTACTCGTGGCCCTCGGGTTTCTGATCAATGGGCCAACTCCAGCAGAAAAAACAACATTTGAACCAGCGGAATAGCTGCAGGTCTGGAGCAGCAGCTCGTGCAGGCTGCGCGGTAATTACTCCCATAGTCAGCCCGGTGGAGGGAGATTTTAATGTCAATTAACGCTGTTTTATCTCTTCCTCAGTTTTCCTCATGTGAGTTAGGATACATCGAAGCCCCGACTGCTCCTTAGCTGTTTTTTATTTTACTTGCTTGCACTTATACTGAAATTAAAGTCTGAACTCCTGGTTTTGAATTGGAGAAATCAGATCTAAAAGGTTTAGATCTTCCTTCTCTGGTTTTAAATAGTACTGGTTTATACAATCCATAGTGTAAAAAAAAAAAAGAAGAAGAATTTAATTTATATAATTTAAAATATAATAAAAAGTGCAATTCTCTTACATCACATTTGATAAACTTTAAATCTAGGAATGGCCCATCACGCAGTTATTGTTTCAGAACAATAATCCTATTCTTTTCTGCACGGCTGCTTTTGGTGAACTGTTATGGAATTACCACCAGCCTCCTGTGGAATCATTCTGGAGGAGACACGAGTTTATTCGATGACAGCCTCCATTTTAGAGCGCTGGTTTATTTGTATCTTGGGGAAAATAACCAGATTACCCACAAGCAGTAATTCAAAGTTTGCGCTTTGCCCGTCGGAAACAGTTGTGACACATAAAACAAGGCGATGATATAGTGCATTTTAGGAAACTGCACCTTTTTAAATTAATGATCCATATTGTCTTGACTGTATGTAGGTCGTGGAACATTAGTCTTTATTCTGCTGTCTTTGGGCCACCGTCGCCCTGCGGCTCACGCATTTGACTGCGCTGAAGTTTAGCGCCGCGGCGTCGGGCCTCACGCTTGTCTTGTGCGAGAGCTGATGGAGTGTGTCATTGCTGACGCCTCCCTGCGTGGAGCCCAGCAGGAGCAAAACCAGGCAGATGCAGCAGTGCCAGGTACCACTGAAGGAGACCCAGGGGAAACATACACAAGAGCGCTCCACTCTTTTTTTTATGACCATATCTGCAGCGGCGGCGGCGGCGGCGTCTTATCAGACAGCGACAGAAGCTTCTATCATCAGATAAGTTCATTGTTGAGGTGAAGTAATTACAGATATCTGAGACAGAGGGGAACCGGGCGTGGAGATCCTTCAGGAATTGTATGACAAAGTCAGATTAGACTTTATCTTCATCTACATATTGTAGACAATTCCACGCCTTTATCCCATGCATCAAGCGTGGGGTGGAGGAATTTAGGTCATCTTCCCCATTAAACTTGATTTATCTGCTTTTATATTGGGAAGTGTTCCATTTCCTGGAAGAACCTTTTTCCAGGATGGATGCTCTAGTTTTCTTAGGCTACTTTGGCATTTATGGCATTTGAGGTTTGTGTGGTCTGAGTGAAATTCCTTTTTTTACCATTTTTGTTTTTGTTTTTATCCATTATGGATTTCTGGGCTTTGATGATGGGATTTAGTATGTGAGTTCTGACTTAAGTGACACTTGTGGATCCTCTAACCACTGTGGACGGCGGCACTCCAGTTTGAGTGAAGATGGTTCAGTTTGAGTGAAGATGGTTCAGTTCGATTTGATCGGCACACTTAAGGAGTGTGAAGGAGACTGACGGATGCCCTTTGAGAAGTGGGAGCTGCACAACTGCACTGACAGCTGCCTGATCGGGCAGCTCCGCCATGTTTCTGGAGCCTCCGCCAGCGGTGTCTTCACAAAGAAACCCTGGTTCCTCTACTTCAGAGGAAAAAAAACACTTAGTTGTAACGAAAAAAAAATCATCTTTTTAATATCCACGCTAACTTACCTCCTTACCTCCTGTGCTTGTTAGGGAGGCGACGCCGCAGCCACGCAATCAGTTTGAAAACTGCGGCGAGGCGAACAAAGCTTGCAATGCATCAGGATTCGACCCTTTGCTGTTTGTATTTAAACCACCAGAGTCTCTTTGTGGCCTCGTGAATTTTAAAACCGTGCTGGTTCTTGCAGAAGAGTTGAAATGCTGATCTTATATTGTCTTTATTGTCAGGGATTAAATAGCGAGTGGCTCCGGTCTGGGGGGGCAAAGTCGTACTGAATGTAGTTATTTTAATCATGTTATTTTCCTTGCAATATTACAAATTTAATTACCCAGTCTGTTGTTATTTCTTCCCGAAAACCTAAAAGACCTGTTTTTTTAAACCATATAAAATTGATCTTATTCTGTCAGCTAAAACTGTGGAAGTGATGACCATCGCTCATGTATGTGGGGGAAAACGGGGCACTGCAGGACTTTGTTCTTGTGTTTCAGTAAGTTATGAGAGTTCTCTTGACTTGAATGATATGAATGGATTTTAAAAAGATAAATTCCACATTTTTATAACTGTTTGCAACTGGTAGGATGACTTTATAAATACCATTCAGGGGCTGAACATCATACAAATACCCAGGTTGCATGTAAAGCAACCTTTGGCCTGGATCGTCATAGAAACAGACTGGTAATATTGTGGGCAAAAAAGAGAAAATGACAGACACATAATGCCTTACTAATCTTAATGCAGGCATAATTGAGCTAATTCGCTTTTACAGTCCATGAGATACCGAGGACATAAATTCCAGATCATTAATGTTGAATTTCTATTCTGCTACATGAAGCTATTGATCAGCTCTTCACATATGGTTACATATACGGTTATTTCTGCGGTGTGTCCAACCCGTTTTATTGTAGAAAATACTCCATCCATGTTTATTTTAATCAGACCGGTATAAACTGAGATCTGTTTTGTTTGGAAAAGTTGCAGAGATGTGGGGGAACAGATGATGAGAGGCGGTAAACAAGCATGGCATCAGAAGGGAATGTGTGTATAATTGCATCCCTCGGTAACGACGGTCTCTGATGGTTGTGACAGGGGTGTTTACGATGGAGCCCTTCATCTAGACTACAGCCACGGACTGAAGCATTGAGCTCACTGATTCCCCTTTTTGATATGGTGATAAATACCAAACACACGCAACATAATGGGCTAACAGATCCATCCAAATGAGTGTAGATTCTGCCTCAGATCGTTTGCTTAGCAGAAAAAAAATGAGACAAAAGTCTGAGCATAACTGAATATTTGATACCTTAACTGGGGAACATGGAAGCATGTAGGCAAGCTGCTTATGTCTGTTTGTTAGATGCTGACATGCTAATTAGGGGATTCATGAATAGAAAAATAGCAACCGATCTATTAACCCGCACATGTTAACTATAAAACGATGCAAGGTTATTCTTGAAAGCGAATCATAACTAACATGTAGCAGAATTTAGTCTAGATGAGCTAGTCTGCTGTTAACAATGAGTAGCTTCAGTTAATGTAGGAGTCAAAAACTCAAATCTAGACAGAACAACTGCCACATCTTTATATATAAGATTAGATGTTAATTTTATTTCATTTGGCTTGGTGTGAGGAAGGCATTCAGGAGGGACATGTGGCACCCAATTTTTGACTCTGGCAGAGGCGAGAATCGGTGGTCTGTCAGTAAGTGTGGCCAACAGATTTTGGCAGAGCAAATAATGGAGGCTGTGATTGAGACTCTTTTAAAACGAGATCCACAAGGGCTGCCAATGATTGAGTCTTGTGAGGCTCTTTTGAAGGTGAAAGTTATTAGTTTTGGAATATTCTGAATGCAGCCCTCACGGTGGGTTTGATGGTATTTTGTGTTTTTCTTCTGCATTTATTCAGTGTTTTGAGTGCATCTGCTCTTATCAGCAGCTGAAAGACAAACTTGGGAATCTTCCAGTCACTTCAACTGAAATGCTCCCTTTCCAAGATTAAATGTAGTTTATTCAATTCAGCCGGTAAATCTGTGGAAATGAGGCGCTCTGGCAGCTTATTGAAGTGGACTGTCAAACAAAATATGTGTCAGGCAGTAAGATGTGGATTTATGTAGTCTGGGGGCAGCCGGCGTCTGGGCAGCTTGAGCTCGGCCATAATGCGGCGCTCGCCTCATCTCAGGGTGGCGTCAGGCTCGTATTTCACGTGAATGATGGGGCAGATTCTCTGCGCCTGCCTCAGTCTTTCTTTGTGTCAAGATGTGCGTCCCTCTGTCTCTGTCTGAGGAAGGTTAAGAGCAACACTGTAAATGTGGAGCAGTGTCGCTCTATTTCTCAGCGGTTATGGATGGCGGGAAGAATCTGCTCCGTTTGTCCTCGCTCTATCTCGTATTCCTTCTGAGTAACTCTGCATGTGAGCAGCCTTGATTGAAAAGCGTTCTCTCGGTGCTTTGCGGTAAAGCCTCTGTCGCTCCTAATCTAGGTGATAAATCAAACAGCAGGTGTCAGAATTTGGGGGGATAACATGGTCCTGCATCCCGATGAGACGAGTCAGTGATATAAAAACAAAGATGTGGTGGGACAGGGATCTTTCCTGCCCACTGTGAAAAGTCCATGTTTTTACAGCATCAAATAGCAGAGCTAGCTCCGACGCTGCTAAAGGCCTCACACTGACGCAACAGGTTGAAGATCCACTAAAGTACCGTCCTGCATCTGAATTCAGCCACTAGAAATACGTCAGCGCTGAAACACACCATCCAAAGCCACGGTGGGGGATCTTACGTGAGCAGTTCCTATATTTCTCAGATTTGAAATATTCACATTGTTCCTCGTCTTACTTACTTTATTTTACTCCTCCACCTGAGGTTTGAATTCACCCTGTGGCGCATCGGCTGGTCAGACTCCTCCTGAGGTCGCTGCTGGTGTCAGCAGCCTGCGCTGCCAGACCATGCAAACGTGCCCACGAGCACGTCAGTGCTATGTTTGACACTCGCGCTTTCCTGGTGTGAAACTCCCACACATTTGCTGAACATGCTAACGGGAGGCTTCGATGTGAGAAACAAGCAGAGGCGAACACGCAGAAGAACCCTCACGTGACCTCTGCTTCCTCTGCCGCATCAGTTCTCCTCTGGTGACGTCTGCAGAAACTGCAAATATTTTAGAAATTCTACATCAGGTCTGCAGCCCGCCTTATCTGCATGTCTTTGTACTGCAGGAAAAAAATCAGAGAAAACCCTCAAAACCACACCTACACACACACACACACTCACGAGGAGAACCCTCTGCTCTCAGGCAACAGCGCTCGCCGCTGCGCAGCTCTGCAGACGCGCCGCAGACTCGGGAAGCAGCGACACTTTAAGGTTCTCTCATTATTAAGGTCAAGTGTGGAGTGAAAAGTGGCAACTGCCTCTTCATGGTTACATGAATTTATTAAAGATTTTAGTAGAGCTGTGTGTTAATGGCGGGCAGCAAGAAGACTTGGCTGTGATGGCAGATGAGGCTTTTAAATGAAGCTGAACTACAGACCGGCCACCCTGGGAGTCTTCAGCGTGAGGACAACCCTTCTCTGGACCAATGAGGTGTTTGCCATTGTTAGGCTCACTTCAGCACAGGAAAGCAGTGTTGAATGATACCGAGGACGTTGTCTGGATGAAGCTAAAGCCCATTTGTGTCTGTGTCAGGCCTGCCTTTAATCCAGGCTGCAGCCCAGGTCCAGATATCAAATCCGTGTTAGAGAGCCATGAGGCGAGACCGGCCGACATGCTCCGGGAAAATGTTCCACGCTTGTCACAGAGGCTGCGAGAGGCCTGCAGGATTTACCCTGGTATTCAGCTGTGTTGATCGCTGCTCCTGCCAGGACAAGACTAGAGATGTGCTCCTGTCCGGGCTGTTATCAGCACCCAACATTCTCCTCTGATTTGCTCTTGGCAGGATTTACGAGCGGGTGATAGACCCCCCTCAGATGGAGATCACCCCCGGGAGTGGAGTGTGGCTGGGCCAGCACAGTCACAAGCATGGCCTGTTCAAGGTAACACACACACACACACACACACACGCACACACGCACACACACACACACACACACACACACACACACACACACACGCACACACACACACACACACGCGCACACACGCGCACGCGCACGCGCACGCGCACTGTCTCATTACACAGCTTAGTGTCTTTCACTTGCAGGATCAACTGGTAATTAAACAAATTGCAATTGAAAGTCTTTAGCCAATCATGTTATGTCTTCACTGGTGGAAAACTGACAGAATTCAGCCCACAGAAGTTACTGCAGAGAGAGAAATGATTGAGAATGAGTTTTAAAGTTGTGTTTTTGAATTTAAGTTTCATCATATAGCTGCTGCTACTACCTACACTAGCTCCAGTATCTAAGTTTCCATTGCCGTACTTTAATGGACATTTGGTCAGTGGAAACACAGAAAGAGACGCATCTAGGGGATGCAGCTACGGTAGATATCAGAATTTCCAATTTTTTAGAGATTCTGTGAAAGAATGTGAAATCAGGCAGCTGTGATCCACGCATAGCTACGCACAGTCAAAAGACGACTGCACGCCGTCTGGCTCTGGCTCTCCCTGTCCTCCTCCCTCTTCCTCCTTCTTCATCCCATTTTCTGAGACTTCAAACATTTCCTTGTTCTGCGGCAGAACTCTGGTCTTGAAAGACGCTGCTCCATAGTGCACGTGGCCTCCTGCAGTCGTCTCAGTGAGCCTGTCGACCCTCCATGTTCAGGAAACCCTCAGAAGTGGGACGGATGAGTCGGAAGCTCACGGGTCCCTGTGAAGTGACAGAACGACTGACAAGAGTCTCCCTTCAGGTTTTCTCTGGGCTGAGTCGACCGGACTCTGACCGGTTCCCCTGTTGCACCTTGAATCAAGGACCTGCTCTCTTCGTATCAAAAGCCCATTAAGAGCTGTGTTAATTTCATTTCTGCATGCACGTTCATGACTTAGCTTTCCAAACAAAGTTGAAACAAAACAGAAAGTCTCAGCTGACTGTGCTGCACAAAGGAACCATCATGAGGCCTGGACTAATGTGGCGGAAGCATCCCTGTACATATTTACATGATTTGCCGTTTCCTTCACCTCGTTTTTGAACACTATCTTTTCTGCACGCCGACTAAGAGTGGGGATAAATAGAGCTGGATGAAGCAGGATAAGGTGCTGAGCTTTAGGGGAAATCGGCGAAGGCTAACGGAAAAGGAAAAACAGCCGGAGCTTAAAAAGTAACACTGTGGATCGAGATAGGAGGTGAAATAAAGCAGAGGCTGTAATCTGCTCCACTCAGCACTCCGGAGTGAGATAATGATAAAGCCAGCAAACGAGGCTTCAAATGAAACATGCAGAGCCCTTACTCCGGCTTTAGGAGCTCCTTGTTCTCGGGGCTTCTCCTCTCAGGAGCCTCTCCATCTGGAGCCGTAACTGTAATAAATTATCTTTATCTGGAATCCGTTGTGCCAAGGGTGCCGATTCCTCAGGGGCGCCGCGTGCTCGTTTGGACCCGGCGCCTTTGCGAAACGCTCTGTTGCGTGCACCAGGCGGCTGTAATGAACCTCCTGACGGCAGTGAGTGACATCTCCCTCACTGCCTGTCACGTCTGATCGGCTGTCCCTCGTGGACGTTGCTATATGATTTAACGTACGCAGCCTGCAGTTCCCTCCCGTACAAACAGAGTTTTGCTGTATTTTCCACACTGCATTATGACAGCGAGCAACGGTTGGATCTAAAAGTGTCAACTTCTACAGCATAGATGCCAGTAAGGCCAGAGCCTTCTTGCGGTGCTACGCTAACATCGTAGTGCTCTGGTGGTAGTGTGTATCATCACATCCATCAAATAATTCAACTGTAAATAAAAGAGATTCACATTTCAGGAGCTGTGATATTATCTGAAGGAGCAGCTTCAACTACTCTGATAGAAAGTGCCCTGTATTTTCAGGAAGAAGGCCAAATAATATAGAGATAATTCCAATTTTCATCACACGCTTGAGTAGCGCGATGCTATGCTGACACATTCCTTCTTATTTAAAACATAACTTCTCCCTCCCACTTTCACCTCTAACTGGTGATTTTGGGATAGCAGTTCCAGGATGGTGGCAGTAATGTCTGCAGTAATGACATGAGTGGTAATAAGCGGTAATGAGACGGCAGCCTGTCCGGAGCATCAGCCGTGTGATAGCGTTTTCTGACGGCGAAGATGCTATATATATATATTTTTTAAGACTTCATAACTATTCCATTTGCTGATGTTTCACCCTTGAGCAGTGACTTAGACGAATGGCTCTAGTTTGTTGTAAAAGGACACAGAGAATTCCATTTGGGTTTGGATTCAGTGCGGATAAGAGCGAAGGTGAGGCTGACGGTGAAGGAAGGAATAAATGTTTATGGAGATTTTATGGAAGAAAGTTGGTGCTTTTACTTTAATTTAAAATCCAGTGTGCTCTCTCTGACAGTGAGATATAGACGGTGTTTATGTGTGTGTGTTTGTGTGTGTGTGTGTGTGTGTGTGTGTGTGTGTGTGTGTGTGTGTGTGTGTGTGTGTGAGAGAGAGAGAGAGAGAGAGTGAGAGCGGTTTTATGACTTCACTTCGAATTACCTACTGATCATTGACAGTGATGTGTGGTCAGGACCCTTATATTACACCACCGGGGCAGACATCTGTGATCTACACCTTCATTTTCATTCCGTATGACAGCCACAATCTACTGCTTGTGTGTGTGTGTGTGTGTGTGTGTGTGAGTGTGCGCATGTGTTTGCCTCAAGGTTCCATCTCCGTGTGAGATGGAAGCGAGTGTTGCTTATATCCAGGACAGCTGGATGTGCTGTAAATGGATTCCCTGTGCAGAGATGCTGGTCAATTCTGGTGTTCTTCTGTCCTTTTCCTGTGGCTTCCATGTGTGTATTTATGAGTGAGTCTCCATGTTTTACACGCTAAGATTTCTATTAGAGGAGGGACCATTTTCCTCTGGCTCTGGGACACCCTGAGCCTATATTTACCAGTCCTGCACCACTGGAGACAGCCTGACTGGCTGACTGTTCCAGTGTCGCTGGTAACAGATTCTGCAGGGGGGATAAATGAAATAATAAGAATATCCACGTGTTGTGTGTGTTACCTTCAATCTCAAAGGGATATTGTTCCATTTTTATAAGGAAAAGGTTTAAAGATTTGATTTAAAATTCAAACTGAGCGAGTGTTGAGGCTGTTGAGTGCTCAGGCTCTGGGTTTCTGGGAGGAATCTGGAGGCATCCTGATTGTTATAGACACCATACGAACTATTAAATTGAGCTGGATTGTTTAAACTGAAACGAGACAACATACTCTGCTGATTTGATGATCTGCTGAACAATGATTTTTCTTGGCTCCTGTTGGCGAATATCATTTAGAGCAGGTCAGTCCTTTAAAACGTTTTCAGTTTCCAGTTCTTCTCGTTCACATTCTCAGCTCCTTGTTTTGAAAACTTGCTCGGGCGAATTGGTTTTTCCCTCCCAATCATTTGTCGTTTTCTCTGCCACTGTTACTTGCTCCGGGGTCGGTCAGGCTCTGGGTTTCCGGAAGGTGCCCAGAGACACTCTTGACTGCAACAGATTTTGTAAAAGGTGTTTAACAGAGTTGAACCAGTGTTCCGTGTTAGCGTTTGAAGCTGCGCTGCTCCTAAACGCGTTCGTCGCTCTGAGCTGCCATTTTCTTTGCGGAACCAAACATCAGACCACACGTACGACTCTGCAGCAGCAGCAGAGAGAGAGCTTCTCCAGGAGGTGCTGCATGCTGTCTTTGTGAGCTGCAGTAATGACTGATTCCTGACTTCTCTCTCCTTCCAGGGCGTTATCCAGGACGTGAAGTTGATTTTCGCTCCCAACGGCTACATTACGCAGTGCCCTAACCTTAATCGCAGTAAGTGGTCTAGATGTGCTCCCGGAGTCAGACACACATTTTTCCCCTCTGTGCTGTAATGAGCTATGAATCGGCATGCGGCTGACCTCTCCCCCTGATGACACAGCCTCCTCCATTCCAGTAAATCTTCATTTTGCTGTAATTTAAATTCAGCGCGGCGCGCTCTCTCCCAGGCTTGTTCTCCATCTGTTTGCTGTCAAATAGATTAAAACACAAGCCCGCCGCTGCACCACTGTCTCTGCCACTGATCAATAAGCCATGTAATCACACCTTGTCGCTTTATTATTGATACCAGCAGCAGCTGCACGGCCCAGACAAGAGTGAAACAGATCCTGTCTGCTGGTCTCACACACACCAAGTCAGGCTGGAGACTGTATGTTTATGTTTAAATCTGCTCTTCTTCTTATCCAAACAACCCCCTCCCCCTCTTTCCCCCTTTTCCTCTCCATTTTGTTGTTTTCTGTTCAGCGTGTCCTACCTGCAGCGATTTCCTGAGCTTGGTGCAAGGCATCATGGACCTGCAGGAGCTTCTAGCCAAGATGACCCTGAAGGTGAGAATACGAATGATCGGGCCCATGGCAATCCTGGGCCTCCAGGTAGGTTACAACCTGACAAATAATTGGCTGCAAATAATAAAAACCTTCCGTCAGCCCCGACCACGGGACAGAATCTTTTTATTTTTGTCGAAAACAAGATGAGCACTCGCCTTAATCCATCTTCATCAAATATGATTATGCTGAACTGTGCCGGTGAGAGAGTCGATCTTTATTTGTGCCAATGCACCTCTCTTTTGTCGTGATTTCCGAGGAGACTGGTTGGAGCATTTTAATCGTCTAAACATCATCAGCCAGCAGGCAGCTATCAATACATCAGCAGCAAAAAGCTGTGTGAATTCCATTGCTGCCCGGTTGGAATGCAGAGCGG
This sequence comes from Arothron firmamentum, assembly GCA_016586285.1. Taxonomy (NCBI): domain Eukaryota; kingdom Metazoa; phylum Chordata; class Actinopteri; order Tetraodontiformes; family Tetraodontidae; genus Arothron; species Arothron firmamentum. Next base: position 78,852 of record BJFM01000554.1, on the reverse strand, counting down.
AGCACTTGTGGCTGCAATTCCGCATGCAGAACAAAAACTACAATCTTACTTTCACTATAAGTGAACATAGTTATTAGCAGTTTAGCTGCCTTGTTTTATCTTCTTTTATGTTTACTGAAACTTCATGAGATTCTGTTGAATGATTAACTTCTTGATGACAAGTGTAGTAGCAAATTAAATCATCAAACGTGATGTAGTAAAAATACTGTGCATCAGTGGCTACTGAAACAAACACAGCAGAACTGTATCCACAAGGCTCCGCTCATGGCTACATCTTAATTAGCACCCACAGGACTCAGAATGTAAACATTATATCTGGTAACTGTTGCCATGGAGCCGTCAGCCAGTTATAGAATTTCTATGAATAAAATCTATAGAATTGGGCTCTGACAAGGGCATCTTGGAGATCAAAGCCAATTTTCAGCATAAATAAAATGTACAGCTTCACAGCTGTGTGTCAATGCTTCCTGGTTTAAATTAGAACTGCTCACTCTGCTGCTACCTGACCTTAGATGCTTAACTGGTTTCAGTGGGGATGATATCGTTACCTACAGGGCTCCAGAGAATAGCAGAGTATGAAAAATATACATGATTTCTGAAGGAACATCTCAAGGATAGAGGAGATGATATGTACGTCTGCTAGTACCACGATATTTACATACAGGACATGAGTTGAAATGAAAAAAAAAAGCAATTTTCCTGGCCTCTATTTGCATGCTGCGACAATGCCTTTGCTGTCTGCAGCTAGCTCTATGAGAATTGTTGGGAATTGAGGTGAAAATGACACAGTAAGTGAATCCGTCTTGTCTTTTCTGACCTGAAAGTGCCATCAGAGACAGCTGGTTGCTCTGATTATCGCACAGTCTTCACTATTTTCATGGCCACCTTTAGGTTTAAGGTCTGTTTAAAGGAGAGATGGGGTGTGTCTATGTAGCCCTTCAGGAGAGCCAGATGAATAAATGAAGCTGAAGTTATATATTCCTCTTGGATGTTGCTGTAGATTCCCATGTGTCAGCCAAGACATTAGCCTAAATTCACATCTCTCCAGTGTCCTCAGCTCTGACAGGGATGCTTCATTCACCAGCTGTATAAATGTTTGCTTTGGCTGCTTGCTTAATTCTAAAGTTTTCCCCAAAGAACGTCTCTGTGCACTCGGAGTCAGTGATAACAGAGAAGCTCTTGGCTGCGGTTATTTGTTATACTTGAAGACGAGTGTAATGAATCCTACTGCACTTCATTAGAAATGATTTGGAACAGTATTATTGGGTGTCCATCAGTTGATTGTGTGGGGGGTGGAGGTGGAGGTTAATGTGTGCCAGTAAACGTTATCATTTGCTCACAAAGATACAGCAAATTGAATTACATTTGAACTGCAGACACCAGATGCCTGCTCATGATTATTTCAAAGTGACGTGCTTGTCATCCAGCACAATACACGCAACACACTGTGACGGCAGTGAATGCACCACTTTTGTGGGGTGGAACAGAATCCAGAGTGACCGCAGAGGTCAGCATACCACCAAATAGACCAAGTAGAGTGTAGGAGACCCTATGCTGGCTGTTGGCATGCAAAATGTTTTGAAGTTTGTGCACTAATTTGATGCATAGCTGTAATTGTTTATTTAGAGAGGGTGAGTATTTGAAAAAAACATTTAATTGTCGCGTAAAACTATAGTGATACTTTGTGATGCATGCATTTTATCACCTTATAGGTAATAAAATGTGTTTTGATAAAGTAATAGTTTTGTCGTTTTGGCCTCATGCAACAAACATGCTTGTTAGCCTCTGGCCCTCTGTGCTGCATCACTCTGCCACTTGATACTCTCTTTTCCAGGGAAGGTTTTCCTCCACGCTGCCTCCAGGCAGCCTCCCAGCCTTTGAAATTGCATCTAAAACATTTTGTTTAGGGCTTTGTCAGGACGCTTCTCTGTCACTCACAGCTATCATCTCAATTGCAGTCACCTCAGACTCCTCTAGATGAAGCCAGTAGCCTCAGATGCATCCACATTTTTTCTTATTTATTGATAAACCTCCGTCACTCTGCAGCAAATCTTTCCTCTGTTTGACCTGGGCAGGTCTCAGAGGAGCAGAGGGGGCAGAAGTAAAGTGGTAGAGCAGCCTCGAGTGTCTCAGGTGGACCTCAGTTGTCCTGCGATGGTCACGTCAGTTGCATCATTTCAAATTCCCCGCACCTTTCCACCTTTCAAGGGCTCCTGTTGCATGCGGGTCAGGCTCTACTCATATTTACTGTATAAATGAATGTATAACGTGGTAAAAACAAGCCCTGTACTCACTGGTGGATGCAGCACCATCTCTCACAGGGAGAGAAAAAAAAGGTTTTTTACAATTGTCCTGTGAAAATTGATGGACCTTGATTTCTGCCAGGTAAAAAGTCACTTTCTTTATATTAATTAACCTCATTTCAGTTGTAGTTCAGGTGTTGGTGCATTGCTAGATGTTTTAAATTTTATATATAAATAAAAAAACATATCGCTGCCCACCACCAGGGGGCAATGAGAAGGCTTTGCTGATTGAAAAGCTTGGGTATTATTAGCCACGGCTGTGACAAGTTATTAGAATCCTCAAACTCTGATTTAAAAACTGAAGCAGCTGAAATGACGCTTCCAGCATGAAGCAAAGGAAAATGCAAAACCCGGAAATGTGACGTGAAGGTTATGAGAGACAGCAATGTCATAAAAGGGTTTGGTCTCAGCCTCCGTGTCACTCCGCTTGACTCGGTCTTGACCCGTTTTTCACGCACTTCTAATGGTTGGCGGCTGCGGCTGGAACCGGCTGTGGGCCTGATCCGTGTGTATAGGAGTCAGCAGGGTTGCTGCTGCTGGTCGTCTCTCTTAGATTCTACTGGTCTGGAGCATGAGCTGAATCAGGATCTCTAATATTCTATGAGTTTAATGTTTTAACGAGTGATTCCAGGAGCACTTCTTACCGTGAAACCTGACCAGAGCACCTGTGAGGGCACGGGGCCATGCAGAGGGGCCACCCTGCAAGGGCACTGGGGTTTTTGATGTAGCTGGCTGATCCCAGTGATTGTGTGCTTCTCTTCAGTTGAACTACGCCGAGTCGCGGCTGACCCAGCTGGAGGGCTGCCACTGCGAGAGGACCTGCAGCGCCAACGGCCTGCTCTATCGGGATAAGGAGCTGTGGGTGGAGCCTGAGAACTGCCGGAACTGTGCGTGTAAGGTGAGTGTCATCAGCATAAAAACGAGTAAAGAGATTCCTCCACAGTTTTTCCTACTTCTAGTGTGAAATGCTGTTTGAAACTAAAGTCTTTGAGGCTCATTTACTGGAAAAACGGTTATTAAAACAAAATCCAACTGTATTTGTGATGGTTGTTTGGACTCTGAAGAAAATGAAATGAGTTAACCTGGGAAAATGCAAACCAACACGAGCACAGCGTATCTGAGAATATGCACTCACTTGAGCTCTTGTCTTCTGTGCTGCAGCATCTTTCACCTTTGCCCCTTCACTGCATCCACCTCCATACCACATCTCACCATCTGCACTCATTTATAGCAGCAGGCCTTCAAAAGATGTTGAATCGGGGCAACCTGAGAATTAAACTTGCTGCATCATTGCACAAGAAGCACCGGGTGGGTGTTAGTGGGTCTGATTTCCGCCTGTGGATTTACCATTAACTGATAACTGTGATGTCCTGGGGGAACCAGTGGTGATGACTCATGAAATGAAGAGGCGCGGAGATATCAGCTTCAAAAATGAAGACGGTCCTTCAGGGTCTGAATAACTACCTGCTATCAGCAGGCTGCGCCATCCCAGCGTTGGAAGATATCATTCGCCTCTTATGTGGAAGTAAACATGATAGCTTTCAGTGGTGGAAGAGCTTACAACTGGTCTCCATGGAGACTTGGTTAGTTGAAGGTTGATTGGTGTTGGAACTGGTGTATATGTGTATGTGTTTTTCAGAACGGCGTCGTAGAGTGTCGCAGGATTTTCTGTCCTCCAGCCAACTGCTCAGAGGACTCCCTGCCGGTGCACGTTGACGGAAGTTGCTGCAAGAAATGCAGGCGTAAGTATCGCAAACACAAGGCATCTTCACCTCATGGAGCGCAGTGAAGAGACTGCCTAGCTAAATCACGTAGTTTTTTGTTTCCAAATACACGTGTTGGTTTTAACAAGATGTGGTGATGTTGTGTCGGCAGAGTAGCCTTGGGCGCTCAAAAGTAATCCCAACTTGCTCCAACCCCGTGCTCCGGCTGGTGCTGTTGGGCGAGATGTGGCTTGCTCTGCTGATGCTCTGCTGACACCAGAGCAGCTATCTGTGAGAGCAAAGATCACACTTGTCTGATTTCCACGGCAGCTGAAACGGAAGCACTATTTCAAGTAGAAAACGCACAAGGGTCTGGTAACTGCGCCCGGAGCCGCGGCCTCACATGTCTATCTGACTATACTGCAAAAACACTGAATCCCTGAAGTGCAGTTGGTCTTTGAATAATTCCTGCCCCCCCTCCACTTCCCACCGCCCCCTTGTGCAATCCATCTTCTCTCCTCTTCCTCCCCTGCGAACATCAGAGGTCTGGCAGAGTTGCGACTGAGCTCTCCCCAGTCCTGCACCCTGGAGAGCAGAGAAGCAGGACTTCATACTGTACACCTCCTTTTCTATTTCTGCTATTGCCAGAGGAATATGCAAAACGGTCTCTGCTGTTGTGTTCTTAATGTGCTGTTAAGCTTCCTCTCCATGTTTTTGCACAGTTACAAAGAACAACTTTCTTCTGAACGGATTAAAAAATTACGAAATCTATTTCTGGCGCCTCTTTAGTTGCTGCATTTAATATGTGTTATTAAAGCAGTTTTATTTCCCCCCCCCCCCACAGCGAAATGTACCTACAGGGGTCAGATGTTTTCCGAAGGCCAGCGTCTTTTATCCAGGAGCTGCAGGGAATGCAAGGTAACCATGGTGTTTATACAATTCTCTGTTCGAAATCAAACCTGTGCTGTATAGAAAGTTTCCAGTGCCAGGATTAATGCATAATGTGTGTGGGAACTGCTTGGCTTGATTTTTTTCATTATCCAGTGAGCCTCAGCAGTTTACCCACTCTGCTCCAATCTCCTCAGTCCCTCCCTGTTTTCTTCTTGCTAATGCTGAAACTGGGCTCGCCAGGCAATTAAAATAATATTTAAACACAACAACAAGACCTGAATTGAACCGGAGCCTCTTCACTGTATGGATTGTAATTAAAGTCATTATTCCTGTTCACTCAAAGAACACAGATGAGTTTTCAACCCTGTTCGAAGACCATTAGCATGTTAGGCGTGTAATTGCCTACAAAGAGCCACATGATGTTTTCTTGGGCTCATTATTTGCCATCTGAAGCATCATTATAACATTTTCATTCATGCATGGGACTGAAAATTGTTTGCATTTTTTTCCCCACAGTTACAGCATTTTACATTTTGGGATGTTAAACAGAAAGCTGGTGAAATGAGTACACCCCAAAAAGGACAAAGGAGTGATTTAAGGGCTGCATTATTGGTTGGCTTGGGATGACAGAAAACAGACTGTTGCTGTCAGCATTTAAAACTGCCACTGCTCATTTTAAAGTCCATTATTGGCGATAAGCCGTGTGTCATCTCTGCGCATGTAGCCTTCAAGAGTTCTAGAGTATTTCATACATCAGTCTGGGTTTTCTTTGGAGACTCCAGTATGAAGAAGAGACATTTAATCAAAAGAATATTTGATTTGTTTTTTCGCAGCCTGTCACATTTTGGTTCTTTTGTTCATCGTTTCTGTTAGTAATGTTGGCATTGTCACATTTTGTAGACACATCGAGAGGCAGCCTCTGTGCTCGGCAGCTTCAAAGCCTCTATATTTCAGCCGCCTGCGTGAAAGTCTGACGCACGGCACAATCAGTCAGCACACAAAGAGCTGAATCTGTAGTCCCGGCTGGTGACATCTGACGGCTTAGTTGGGGGTGTGAATTTCAGAAATGTGATGTAGCATTAAAAAAAAAGTGCGGGGGGGATTCCATGTTGGGAGGCAGTTGGGATGATTTGGTGGCTCGGGGTTTTTTGCCTCAGACTCAACCAAACTGCTACAGTTTGGAAACGTTTGTCGTTAAAATATGTCAAACGTTTCCGAGCAAAGTGAGGGTTTTTAACACATCCAGCTGTTTGATGACAGCCAGAAATGGTTTTGCTTTGTCTAGGTAAATTAAAGGAGGACGCTGTGTTAAGCAAGGACAAATGGTTCTGCTGTGCTGCAGATTGATTCTTCGTGTCTTTCATGCAAAACAGCCAAGAGAATGAATTGCATTCCTGTGGCCTGGCGTTTAAACAGAAATCTCAGGGATCTCAATCGATACTCGAGACCACCGGAGCGCTGACATATCAGCCAGGCTGCAGCCGGTGCTATTTGTTTTGAAGGCTCAGGGGAAGAAGACAGTTCTATCTGCACCTGCTCCACTTCTACAGTTGCCTGTATCTCTGCTTATCGGCTCCTGGAATTTATAGCCTTGTCTGAGCGTGAGCTAAAGGTTTCACACCACCGTCGACCTCTAATTATATTTTACAACCAGATATATCTCAACGTGTAGGCCTGTTTCAGGTCAGGAAAGTAAAAAAAAAACAAAAAAACATTGAGACCGAGTGTGATTTAATTCTGTATATATGATTTGCTTAACATAAAAAAATAGTTTGAGGTATATATTTCATTTAGTATTTAAATATTATAATTACTTGCTGGTTTATGACAGTAAAGTAACATAGTAAAGTAACATCCGTAGATGCTTTACTCGTAGATGCAAATATTGCAGCCTGCAAATATTGCAGCCTGTAACTTTTCCTCTTCAGTCCGTGTCTGTGTTCCTTCTCTTCCTGGCAAAAAGTAAATATTTCTTTCCTCCACAATGTGCAGCATTAATTATGTCACCGATTGAAAATGGCTGAGTAATTGAGTTAAACTTCCTGAATAAATCAGCTCCCAAAGAGCAAATCTGGAAAAGAGAATGAGCACCGAAGAGAGAGTGTTTGTTTTACGCCTCTGTTCTGTCCTTCCAGAATGGCCTGATGTTGAAGGTTACGGAAACGTGTCCGGAGCTCAACTGCACCCTCGCTGAACAGATATTACCTGACGGACGGTGCTGCAATGTTTGCAGAGGTACGTCTCCGTGCACGACTGACTCGGGCACATCATTCCCCCCCTCGCTGGTGCGAAAAGTAAACACATCCAGTTTGCGTTTTGCGCCTTCATTTCTCTCCTCTCACCTGGCGTGCGCGCTTCTGGGACTGATAACACAGCCGAGCTGATGAGGCCGCCGGTTACGGAGCTCCCGCCACGTCAATTTGCCTGAACCCCACCGCTTTGGCAGGGAGCCACTACAGGGTAAATGGCCAGCGATAATTCAGTTAATACACCGAATAAACAGACCACAGGAACCGGTCATCCATACAGACGCGCAGAACTACACCAGATGAGCAGAAAGTGTAGGAAGTTTAGAGAGAAGGAACCTGGGCCCTGGCACAGATAACAGATTATTAACTCCTGCTGAGAACTTTATTAAGTAAACTGCACAGTTTAGAATGATGCTAATCAGCGTGTTTCATTCGAACCGCTGACCACTGCTTGGCAGGCCGGCAGTATGCAAGCATGTCTGTTCTTCTCATGGCCGCACCGCCTATCCTCCATGCTGGAGGACAAATTACTCTGCTCTCTCCATATTCAAGCACATTTTGTATTAGCTGTTAGTAAGAGTGCAAAACGCTGTCAGAGCTGGCAGCATCTCAAACTGAAAAAGTGCAGTAAAAGAACCAAATACTCAACCTCCACCCGGAGGCTACTGAGGCTGATTTGGAACAAAAAGGGATTAAAGGTCACGACTGCACCCACAAGGGTTTCCTATCCTTGGTGGTTGTGGATATCGTCTGAAACTGTGGCTGGATTTATTTCTATACTCAGGTTATTAGCACCTTGCATGCACGTACAGTGTAATTTCTGGCACAAATAAAACGTCACAGCATTTAAGATCCATCTCACACGTCTTTAACACAAAGTAACAGGTGGAAATCAGGCCAGTTTATTCACAGTGCAGTTTCTGTTTCAGGGTGGTGAACGGCTCCGCTCTCCGTCAGCACCGTCCGTGACACAGATGTTCTTCCAGGTCTAATTGTGTCTTCTACATGCATAGACTCCACAGGCGGGTGCTCTGGTAGATGGTGAAAAGGGTGCGAGGAAGAATTATGCGCACACGGCTCTTTCCTGGGTAATGGCTCCCCAGGCGCCGCGCCTCTCAGGGCTTTATGTGCAGCCAGTTGTTCTTTCATTACCGGACATGATGGCCTACATCAGCTCACGCTTCCCAGTAGGCGATTACCTCTCTTTCTGTCTCCCTGTTTCTATTGTGGTGCAGGATTTCTGTCGGCCACAATCACACAAGTCGCACACTCCTCAGGTGTTTGCCGTACTTTGTCACGGCTTCCTGTCCCTCAGCAGCCTAAAGGGAAGAGAAGCGCATGTTATTCCACCCCAGCTCTAGAAGCGTTCAGAAGACATTTCTGTTCATAAATTACAGAAAATGGGGTTCCGGCCATTGAATTTGGCCAAGCAGAAGGAGGGATGTGATGTGGTTGCTACGCAGTCCCTTCTCTTCGGGGTTGAGGGTGTCGGTGAGGGTTTTGGTTGGAGGAACTCACCATGCAGCATCCTTCACCCTCCAACACCACTGTGGGGGGACTTATTTTTCTCCTCTAGTGTGTGAGGATCTATTTCAGTCCTGCTCCCGCTCACAAACGTTTCGGAAATGACCGTTTTTTTAGCGCTGGAGTTGCTCACTATGCTGCAGCGTCGCAGGATTCCCATTAATGCATTTCAGCCTTGAGGTGGGACTTCCAGATAGAAGCACCAGAACAGAACTTTTGAACCTCAGCTGTAGCTGCTGCTGTTCCTACATTCAAATCATTTATAGCAAGAACAGCCACAGAAGAAGCCACACAGACTGCTGTCAGTCCCTGAAGAAAGGAAATTTAAACATCAACATCAGCTTGAAGAGTTTGAGCCAAAACCTAACTGATCCATTGAGTCGCTAATTCCAGAGTTTTTATCTTCAGCTGGGTCAGTGTCAGCTGTCTGAATGCTAAAGCCCAGCTGTGTATCTGGGATGTCTCCTCTTTGGTCTCTCAGCGTTGCTTCATGAGGGGGACGCCAGTCGATCGGAGGTGACCTTGAAAGGCGCGTGAGGGCGTTTCGAACCTGCTGCCTTTCTGACAGTGATTGAAAATGAGCCCACAGTCACAGCAGAGAATTCTTGGCCTCCAGTCGACTGCAGCCATCAACTGTGCGCTGCGCCTCCACAGTTTAGTGGGCAGCAGCTTCAGTGTTTTGAATAAGCTGTTTCAGGCCCAACTACATCAAGGCTTCCTTTGTCCCTCTCTCCGCAGGTTACGACTTCTGTGCAGAAGGACTCATTTGTGGAGAAAACTCCGAGTGTAAAAACCGGAATACTAAAGCTGAATGTGAATGCAGGAGCGGCTATGCCTCCATCCACGGGGACTCCACATACTGTGAAGGTAGGACTCCTGGTGGGCGCTGCCAAAAGCTGTACAGGTGACAGGATGCCAGCATTTCAGCTCTTGTTCTGTTTAGACAGCTATTGAGGCAGTCTGTTATAAAGGCTGTGGTTTGTGATAAGCTCGGTGATGATGGGAGGAGGACAGCATGGACCGCTGAGTCCGTCCTTGGGATGCTCAGAATCTAAAAGTGGTCGCTGAACCACAGCGGTCAGAGCTATCGACAACAGCGGAAAGTAAAAGTTGTTGGTGAGTTTAGCCAACTTTCCTCTGCTGACTGTTTTCATACCAACAAACTATGGGATTTTTTTTTTTGTGTGCGATATAACAGCTGCTAATTCAGCGTGAAGATCAGCTCGTGGTTATGCAGCGATAAAGTGATAATGTTTTGTTTCTTAATTGAGTGATTTGGATTTTGACATCACGGTGATCTAATCCAGCTGGAAAACCAAGAAACTTAAAAAAACAAGATCAAGCAAAGGGCAGTTTTTAATGATATGTTGTTTGTTTTTTTTGAAAAGAAAGAAATACTTTGCATCTTATGCACACAGTTAAAGGTTCTAAGTAGTTTATTTTGGCTCTCTTCAAGATGAAGTTTAGAAAAAAGGTAAATGAACAAAACACTGCGATGGATCCTGATTTACCAGGTTGATCTCCTGCTTGAACCTAATTAGTTCATCACAATCTGTGCACTGGGTCCTGGTAACGACTGGAGATCCAGTCGTTTCCATGGTAAACGTTGTCAGGAGGATGGTGAGGGCCCCTCTCCTCTCACAGTCTCTACACTGTCACGGTCGCATGTCTTTAAGACACACTTCCATACCAAACTGGGTTTTTTTGGTCACCGACACAGCATCCCGTCGCAGCAGTATTTGATCTTCAGTCAGCCTGTGAAGGCGTTTTGTGCAGTGCCTGCTCCACTTTTCCAGGACAGCCATCCCCAGGTTCCTGAGCTGTGCTGTAATCTCATCCCTCCGCCTTCCTGGACGCTCCCAGTCTGCTGATCGCTTGGCTTACTGGTTGAGTGAAATCCACTTTGTCGGTGTTGTGGGGGCCGGAGTGTTTGCGGGAGCTAATGGCCTTATTTGATGAAGAGGTTTGGGAGAGGCAGCTGTTGGATTGAAGGATTTGCTCAGCACTCTGTGCAGTTGTCTTTGGGCCGCTGCCATCCTGAGTTTCCTTGACGCGCTGAAAGTGTGTGGCGTCCAAGCTCTCAGCGCCTGCGTCCGCTCCATCTGCACGCTAAAGAGGTTTATCCGGAGCTCCTCTGCACAGCAGCCCCGCGCCATGTGAGCGGCACCGATTGTTAGATCATGTAAATGCTGGAGCCGCGGCTGCGGCTCCGTGTTTGGGGCTGTTCCCCGAAGGCAGCTCAAACTTGGATTGTAAGTGGATTAGCTAGTTTCCTGTTGTAAGTTCTGACGATGTTTGACACGGCTTCACATTCGCCTCCAACTTAAACTGCCTCAGAATGTCATGTATGATAAAGTGGAGTGAGGACTCCACGGTTTTATTTCTGTTGTAAAAAAAATCCTGACAGTCTGATGGGGTTTTACTGATATTCTAATGGATGCATTTCCCTTTTTTATACATTTATTAAATAGAAGATTCTATCAAAAAGCTTTCATTAAATTTGACCATTATATTCTCATTAACACTTTATGCACTGCTGGATGACTGAAGTTGGACTTTTATTACTTTACTACTTTATTATTTTGTTCTAGATATTATGATACATGAATTTGCATGTGTAGCAAATCCATGCTAGCGTGTTACAGTCACAACATTAATTACTTTTTTAATTACACAATAAACCATCGCAATAATTCTACATTCTGACTCGAATTAAAGTTCAAAACTGAAAGTAAAAGATTTTGGCAAATACTGAGATATTGATGATTCCCAACAGTCACAGCTTGATATTACAGGAGTTTCTTTTTTTTTTCTTTTTTCCTGCACTTAAATATTTATTAAAACATTGCTCATAAAGTTTATTACAGTACAGTTTGGGGGGGTTTTCTGCTTTTTGCTAGCATGTAAGCCGCAGCCTCTGCGACCTAGTTTGACTGACACAGAGAAGATTTTGTTGGGTTCCTGATGAAGAACGTTTTACTGGCACTCAGAGTGGGAGAATATTGCGTCTGCCTGCTGCAGCGTGTGTGACTCAGGGCCAATTTCAACACCCCAGCAGAAGAAGGTGGTGAAATGGTGAATATTTAATGCCATCTGCCTAATCTAAGAGGAGGCCTAAATGTGCCTGCATAGGCAGAACAGGAGCAGCTACTCTACAGATACACAGAGTCCAGCTAATGGTGGTTTGGTTATTAGTCCGCCTGCATTTACTCTACCGTAGCTGCATTACTGCGCCTGGGTGGCTCACATCAGATGTTAATGAGCAGGCATGGAAATAATCTTCCAATGCATTAAGAAAAATCTAAGATGTGCAAGGATGCTGTTGTTTGCGCATCCAGGCTCATTCTGTTTTAACCGGGCCTTCTCCAGCATCGCTCCGGATGAGGGAAAGTGTTGCAGTTGAAGTTGGGAACCGTTGCATCAGTTAAGGGCAAATAACATGCAGTAAATTGCTGCTCACCGCAGGGACCCTCCTCCCCGACGACCGCTTGTTCTGCCGCGGTGCTGTGTCTTTGTCTGTGGTGGCTGCAATCCCAGCAGGAGGCTAATGATCAGCCAAAATAGACCTGGATGCTGTATATGTACCAGTGCATGTTTTCAGCTTCAAATGGGCCCCCTTTCCCTGATATTTTTAAATGACTCCCACTCGGCAGGAAGCAGAGGCTTTTTATTTTCGATTGCCTCCACAGTGCACCCCATTTCTCCTCCATGTTTCAAATTAAAGGCTCCATTGCCACAGCGTGTCCTTGGCACTATTTACTGGTGAGTGCTGGGAAAAGTTGAACAGTTCGTGAGATGCTCTGTTTCGAAGCGCATGCCCATATGGAGGATTGAAGCTTATTTCCATAGAAATGGTCCCAGGAGGGGGCTGTGGAGAAAACTGGTGTGGTGTGTAGAACCCCCCAGTGGGTCACTGCTAACATTTATAGCAACATTAGCTCAAATAGAGCCCCCGAATGCTTCTCCTACTTGCTCTCGTTTGCAAGTACGATACAGACTCTCTTTTTTGGTTGTCATATATATTCCTATTTATTTGACCTCTTACGCAGATGTTTCTTTGGTCTCATTAACATATTGATCTACAGTAGTTATGTCTCCATCTCATTGGACGCTGTCACTCACTCGGGCTATACGGCCACCCTTGGCTACAGTTTCTTTGCTTCAGGGACGACAGTTTTCTTTTCCTGCTCTGGGTAATAAGATTAGAGCTGAGCGTGAGGCGGACACATGAAACCTTCCTGAGCTATTTCTGCTTGTTTAGCTCGCCTTCATTCAGTGTCAGTGGGGCCAAGCTCCCCGGGTTCAGGGACTGATTGTCTGACGCGTCCCCTCGGCTAACAGGCTTTGCAGAGGCACTTGATGGCCTCCCTAATTTCCCATCAGACTCTGCTCACGCCAGCAGACTTCAACTCCGTTCACTGTCTCCAGTGTTTTCCACTCACTCATAACGTGCCTCGACATGGTGCTAATCTCACAGCTTTTCCTGTGGCCACCGGTGCAAGCTTCAGACGGCTTTCTTCTGTCATATTGGGACACGTGGTAACGGTGCAACAAACCGTTCGATGGTGCACATGTCCTGTCATAAAAACTAGTGGGCCTGACAGGGGAACAAAGGTGATAATTAATCATAGCAGTGAAAAAAAAAAAAGCTATGAAAAAGTGCACACCTGCCCAGGGTTAAGAGTGGGAATTTCCATTTTGCTGGCCCCCCTGATGCTTTGTTTGGTTGTCCTGTCGGTTTTTCCTCATTCTCTCCTGAAGGTTGGATTTGCAGGGTCTGTAAATGCTTCCCATATTGTAGATCCTCCTGTCCTAATCCCTGTTAGCTTAGATGTTCACAGCTGATAAGGTAGTATCCATATCCCACCCCGGAGGATTTAGGAAATGATTTGTGGCAGATTTTGCCTCTTTCCTCTCTCCACACTGTGGTGATGTGGTTATCACGTGCTCGCAGCTTTGACAAGTTGGACATTTGACTTCTGGGTGGTCCTGACCAAGGTTTGGCTGACAGTCGTCCAGACAGCGAGACACGGAGGAACGGGGATTTAAAGTCACGGAGGAGCAGCAGCTACAAAGAGGCCGCAAAGCAGACAGATGCCTGGCTGTGCAGAGCAGCAGGAATCATCCACAAAGGCTGGAAGTGAGCTAATCAAGGGCAGCGCCTGCCTGCAGAGCTGCCACCGTCAGACCAACAGGGTGTGTGTGTGTGTGTGTGTGTGTGTGTGTGTGTGTGTGTGTGTGTGTGTGTACAAGGCCAGTTCTGAATGTACGTTGTTGTGGTGCATGGAGCTGTCCTGGTTTCTCATATAAACTCCACGATTGCTTTCCGCTCAGAGTGCAGCGCCGGCATTTACACTTTTTTCCTCCTGATGAGAGAAAATGTCATTTGCACCTGCGGTTTAACACAACAGAAGCGACTCATTTGTTGTAGGCAATTTGGATATTCTTCTTTTCTCCAGGCAGCAATGATTGCAGCAGCAGCATGCATCTGAATGCTGTAACGCGGGCGAGCATCGCCAGCTGAATTAGCTCTCTGTCAGTGGCATTACAGAGTAATTGGCAGTGTTTGTACTTCTGCAAATTAATCAGCTTCTCCCTAGGAAGTCTTTCTCTACAAAAAAAAGAAGGATGTATGTAAAAGACTGGGGAAAAAACAAAAAAAAGTGACTTACAGATGTATCAGTAATTCAATATTATCAAAACTAACAAGGACAAAACACAAATAGGTCAAAAATAAGCACTGAAATTAGCTTTTAAATGAAGGTCAGACGGACCCGTCTCGCCTGCGAGGAGGTGAGCAGACGGACGTGCAGGGGTTAAAGCAAGACTAAAATCCTCCGTCTGCTGCAATGAGGACGATAATAAGTGGAAGGACGGAGCTGAAAGCGTCCGTGCTGCTCAACGTCCCAAGTCTGGGAGCAGTGAGCAGATTGACTCCAGCCCACTGTGAAACACTGACAGGCCTGCTGAAGGCGCAGTGGGTGGGCACTCTGCTGAAAGGTCAGTCAAAGACCTATAATGAATTGCAGTCATTTCACTAAAAGTCGGTCGAGAAAGTGTGCATGTGCATGTGCGTGCGCAGCCACTGCTGCCCCGCTCTCTGCTCTCCCCGCTCCACTTCTCAAACTCTCTCCTGGGCAGCATCCATCTCCGCCATCTGCACTCCTCTGCCTGCACGCGTTGCAGCGCTGCCGTCGCTGGCACCGTGCTTTTCCCAAGCTTCCCATTCCTCATATGCTTCTTTATCCTTGCTTATCCCCACTAAATTCCTGACAGTTTCTAAACCTCGGGGATTTCGGTGGTAATCCTCCAGCCAGAGGCCTTGCTGGCTGGCTGCTCTGCATCGGCTTCACGTTAAAGTCTCCAAATTTCTGTGGAAATTGAGCCTGAAAAAGTTGCTGTAAGCAGCCTCGCGCCAGTGAACGCACATTATCGAAAGACTCGGTCCAAATTTTTGTCATGTTTATGCTCCAAAGACAATTTCCGATCCTCTGCCCTCTTTCTCGCGTACTTGTTCTGTCTGCTTTTTGAGCAAACACAACTCTAAATTCCAGCAGCAGTCGAATAGTGTCGCTAAATGAGCTGCATTTGGGACAGACGCCCTGCGGGGCGCCATCACGGGGTCATTAGAGGCGTGCAGGCAGATCTAGTCTCCCCAGTGCTTTCATTTCCAGTGCTTCTCTTCCGCCGTGTTCCACGCGCTTACCTGAGCTCTGCTGGACACATTTTTCTCTTCCGTTGCCAACAGTACTTGTTTGATGGTTGTAATAAAAGAAGTGTGAGTGAATTTGGGGTGACTCATGTAGGTTCTGTGCAGCCTGACAGCTGTAGAACCCACCATCAATTGAACGCTGGTCCTGGCTGGGCTGCGCTCACTTGGCTCCAGGCACAACCATCCACGAACACGATTACTTCTCGTAATACAGGACGAGTGTGGCTGTAGGTTATCATGAAGCTTATGAGAAGTGTGATCTCCAGGTCTACGGAGAGCACAGAACGTTCACGCCCCGGTCATTTGTATCCCTTTGACCATACTTGTTGGTTTCTGCATCAGAACTCTTTTAATTGTTGTTAATTATTGCCATGAATACGGGAAGATTACAGTCATCAAACACACCGGTCTTTAGCATCCGAGCACGTGGGCGGGTTTCCCAGCATGATTCTATCCTGAGACTTTCTGGAGCGTGACGGCTCTTCAAGCTGCCAGCTGGTCGATAAACGGGGATCACTTCAGGTCCTTTATTGTTGTTGCTCTCATCTTTGCTGGACGGTAAAGATGCAGCTCACCGACAGATGTTGGCCCTCGTTCCTTCTGTTAATCATCCCAGACCTGGTGATGACAGTAAAGCCTGCAGTGACTAATGATCAACATCTTCAGGGGGACACAATTATGACTGTGAGGACCTTCATCACCAACAGTCATGCAAACATGTGCACGTGCACACCTCAACACTAATTTAAAATCAGAAGCTAAATTAAACATCTTTACTTGTTGGTTCTCCACTGTGTAGGTTCCAGCTAGAGTTTCCTTTTTACATTGTCCTCATTCACAAAGCATAACAATACTATTGCATGTAACCAGTGGGTCACATGACCTGCGTATACATCAGCTGAAATTCTAAATTCACGAGGAAGTCAAGAGCAATTTCATATCAACTCTGAGATATCGGATCCTACAAATGATTAAATTGCAAAAATGCACGTGGAACCATCTCTTTTTCTTTCTCCTAATTTATTGTCTCGCTCTTCTTAAAGAGGAGCCATCAAAATGCTCCAGTCGTGTGTGCATTTTGCAATTTTGATTGTGTTTCGTATGCAGTTAAGGCTGAATCTGTGTCTGTTTGTGTGCATTTGAACCCCCCTTTTAGCTCCTATTTATCCTCATTCCTTTCTCCTTGGCAGCATTGTTGTCTTCTCTCACTGCTGCCCTTGTACATTGTCCCCATTTGCAAAAGCTCGGTGTGTTTTTAAGCTAGTTTGGAATTCAAGCTGAACCCTGGCTCATTTCAAAAAGCTTTTCAATAGTTTCATAGCAACAGCACCGCGATGATCTAGTTCTTTTCCCAAAAATATCTACCAGATGCTTCTTGCTGTACAACACAGGCGCAAAGTACAAAAGGACCTGAGCTCTCTGCTGCCGTTGCCTAAAGCGCGTCAACTGTTGTTGCCTTTGAGGAGTTTAGTTAACCCTGGAACAACAACGCAGTTCAGAGACTATTCAAGGTTTACACCATCAAAGCTGCGTCTGAAGCACCGTTATCATTTATTATTCAGGGAAATCATTTTCCTTCTGCCTCAGTTGGACTGCAGCTTCAGCTGTTTCTCCTCACAATCACAGGGCTGCAGCACCTCTGGGAGGTCTGGCTGTATCGACACGTTTACAGTTCTGTTAAAAAAAAGAAAAGAAAAAAGGATTGCTTACCTTTGCAGCTCATTAACGATCCCAGTATATTATTAATCGAGTGGGAAAAAATAACAGGAAACTTAACAGTTTTTCTGGATAACTTAATAACTTTTTCTGGCCTAGAATGAATGATTTACAAGGATTTATCTTCTCTCTCATCAACTGTAAATGCAACCATATTTCATTGTTTTACAGTTTTTCTATTTATTTGTTACCGGTAAAATGGAAAATATTTAAATTCATAACCCCAAGTATGCGAGTGTCAGTTCTTGCATTCAAATTGACTGATTTATTCTCTTTCTCCCTGCGTATTCCTGCAGTTTCTGCTAACTGACTGAGCAGCTGTTTTTCCTGTAAATCTGTGACAAAACAGGTTGAGGGGACTTTAATGTTGTCATGGGAAAGTCATCACAAGGGAAGAGACACAAATCTGCTATTTTCCTGTTGGTGCTGAAAGCCGTTGAACATTTACTTTTCCAGTGAGCAGATGGCTGATCTGATATTAATATAGCAGGTGGTGCCGTTTTTAATCCTTTAATCTCTTTTTGGGGGATGTCCGTGTGGGATTCGTCTTGCTCAGGACGGGCCTGGTAGGTGTGTCCACTTCCATCAGAGGCTAAAGCGGGTCGTGGTGGTAGTCTTCCTCCAGTTAGCCGCCAGCGGGAGCCTGTTCTTCCAGCTGGGATCAGCCTTCCTGGCTGGCTGTGTTCTTGGTCAGACCCACGCATGAATAATAAAACGGCTTGTGCTGAACTGGTCTTCCTGGTCGCCAGAAGCAAGCGCGGGTAGGAGAGCAGAGACACCCCTGCTGCCAAAATACAGTTACATACACAACATGAATATGAAGTAAATATTTGTGGCTGAAGTTTTCAACTTGCGTTGGAGTTCAGTGATCCTGGGAATCAGCTGATTACCGTGTGAACTGCAGCTAAATCTAACTTTACCCCAGTAACCCTCTGTTGTTGTAGTCATGACCACCATAACTGTTTAGATCATTAAAAACCAAAACTGCGCAGAGGCAAATTGCTGTGCCTTTATTCTCCAACGCGCCTCAGCGGCGCTGCACAAGTCGCGACTGTGACACACCGACACAGACGAGTGAATGGAAAATTGAGCCCTGGGTTATTCACGTTAGGCATTTAATGAATCGGACCACAGAGAGGGTATCCTCTGTTAGGGAGCTCTTGACATCATTTACAACTGTAATGGTGTGTAACGATGTGATCAGGCTTTAGCCTGTCAGAGAGCAGCAGCAGGGCGTCGACACCAACACCATTACCATAATGGCAGGGCACCACGTGCCGGTTCGGCATACGCTTTCTGCCGGAACATCGGAGTCTGGTCAACGATCAGGTGGGCACGATTAATGCTGCGTGACGAGTGGACGTTTATTTGTCTGGAGCTTAGAAGAAATTTCAATAAAAAACATTTGGAGCTGCTCCCCGGGACCAGACCTGGACGAGGAGTCTTTCCAGAAAGAGTCTCCAATTCATCAGCTCTGAATTTGAGGCCAGTGCTGCTTCTCGTTCATGGAGATCCTGCTTCAATATTCCACATATTTACCAGCAACTTCTGTGTGCACGAAGCAACTTTTACCACTCGTAATGTTCCTTGGGCAAAAGTAAACTCATTTTCTCAAGTGAAGTGGAAATCGTGGCAAGGTGACACGAGCGCTCTGCAGACATCGATTCTTGTCACAGAGACAAATTGCTTAACTTTCCTGGACATTGTTAAAAGGAGACAGAAGTTTGTGTTGCCAGGACAGAAAATATGAGCTGAAGCACAGTTAGCCCCAATTTAACATTTTAGCGAGGAAAACCAAAAAGTGCTGCTGTGACTGGCAGAAGGTTAAACACTCTCTTATCTGCAGACACAGGGTTTATAATCACAGAGGCATTTTCACATCACATCGCCCCACCTGAGAGGCTGCTTTATCCAGACAGGCTCTGTGAAGGCCGCTATCAGGCAATTAATCGCAGGCAGAGCAGCTCTGCAGCTGCCACCTGGCTCCTCACGCTCAGCTTCCCTCAGACCAGAGGGGGATCAGTTCATTTTCCACTCCATCCCTGTTTAGCCACACTTTTCTGGGCCTCAGCAAA
This sequence comes from Arothron firmamentum, assembly GCA_016586285.1. NCBI lineage: Eukaryota > Metazoa > Chordata > Actinopteri > Tetraodontiformes > Tetraodontidae > Arothron > Arothron firmamentum. Next base: position 59,679 of record BJFM01000554.1, on the reverse strand, counting down.
CACACCTTTGACTTGTTTGTCAGCCAATTGTCAGGACAGGACCGTCTCACCTGTAATCTGGGTTTGCGTCCTCGTTACTCTGTACAGAATCCTAGATATGCTCGAATTTATATTTTACATATTCATATAACCTATATGTAACCTTGCTGCAAATTCCCACTGCGCCATTCCTTTGTAGCCTTTTTGTATGTAAAAAAACCCCCCACCAAATTCTTTTGAAAGAATGCTGATCTAGACCTTCACTGTGCAGCGACTGCCTTCTCTTTCTGATGTATGTCCTGCAGAAATGCACGCATTGTCCTGACACAGTAACTCCACAAAAGGACCCATTCAAGCCCTGTTAGCGTCTCCTGAGTGCTGGCTGTTGTCTGAATACGCCCGGCTCTCTACTCACAAGTCCAATTTTTTTCAGGTGTTACATGAATTCAAGCACTTAAACGATGCCTTCTCAGTCACTTGCAGAAACCAAAATGACGACTTTACACAGATTTTATGTAAACGTGTTCTTTATTGAGCTTAAGTCCAAACTTCCAAACTGAGATGCAAATACAAATGACAATAAACTCTGAGAATAATTCACAAGTCTGCAATAGTTCAGGAAGATTATTTATAACTATAAGACATCTCTTTATACTAGAAAAAAAGTCCATCATTAAGGCCACAGAATGCTACCGCACACACTTTTACTTGTGTCAATAAAGATTGGCAGTGAGACGCTAGTGTCAAAAATATAATGTAGAAAAACACATTATTATTCAAGTTTGGATGAATGAAGCCTCAATCTGCAGAGCAGATCCAGACAGAGAACCCAATAAGCAACCGAACCCACCAAATCTGTGGAAGCCAAAGGGTGGGTCAGTAAAGCTGAGCCCTGACCTCCACGTGGAGGGCAAACGTGCGCTGAGAACACAGAACAGAACGTGTTCCTTTTCAAACTGTTGAGTTCAAATAACTTTCAATATCAGTAGTAAATTTAAGTAAATATGAAATGTAAAATGAAACGATAAGCACTCAAAGTTGAGTCGTGTCTGACTGGATATCCAGGGTTTTTCCTTGAGCTATAACACGTGAGCCACTCTGGATGTTCAGCACCGGCTCACGCTGGCTTCAGCTTCCGTTGTAGATGCTGAGAATGTTGATGTGAGGTATATGTTTGTCCAGGTAGATACATCAAGAGAGCTGCAAAGTAGTTCAGAATTCAAAATTTCATTTTCACGTTAAAGTTTTAAATGAACTGGATACGAGCAGAAAGTGAAGCCTTGGAAATATCTCCATGCATCTGGCTTCCAATAAAACCGGACTTTCATTTTAAATAGAAAACCTGCATTTCATCTACTTTCGTCATGGCAACGTTGGGAGACACTAATTTCTCCACCTTTTTTTTGCTCTTAGCTTCTGTTCGTTTTAGCACGTATAGACCGGCTGCCTTTCATCCCAACATCTACTCTTCGTGATGCATTAGCAGCGTGTGATAATTGTGCTTCTGAAGCTGGAGCCATTTATTGGATTTCCAGCAGCAACCATCTCTCCGCTCTGCAGGGAACACAAGAAAAATACACTTCTGACGGAAGCTGCGTCAGGGTGAGCACACCAGAACAGAGGAAACCATGAAACATCTGACCCGTGTCAGAGGTAAAACCCCGCTCAGATCTATCTAGACAGCAGCCAAGCACAGATGATGGCCACCACTTAGGGGCAGATATTGTTGCATTTGTGCCACTCGCGGTAGCAGTTTCGCAGAGATGTAAAACACAGGGTCTTTTTACAGGTGCTGCAATAGACCGGGGACTTTTTTTTGCACAAGACGCACGTCCTCCTGCCAAGAGTCGCCCGAAACCTGGGGGTCACGTCGCTCATGTCTTCCACGAAGTAAGCCGGCAAGTGGCTGGGAGCAGGCGCAGCGGAGGGTGCGGTCGCGGGGACCTGGGCGGGGGAGGGAGGCGGCGGGGGTGCTGTGCCAGCCAAGCCAGGGTGTTTCTGCGGAGCAGAGCGGCGTGGCGTGGACCCGATCCCGGCCAGGGACAGGATCAGTTGCTCTCGAAAAGCCTTCTGTTTCAGTTCCGGCTGGTTCTGCAGTTTGCACATTTCCTTGTGAAGGATGAACGCGTTGACGGTGGCGATGTCCACACAGTGGTAAAACAGGGTTTTGTACCATTTCTGGGTTTTATGGAGGACATTGTAGTAGGAAATCAATGCATCTGACAGGTCCACACCCCCCATGTGCTGGTTGTAATCTTTGATGCAGCCTGGAATAGGCACAGTTTTTACTGTCCATTCTCCTTTTGCGCTTTTCACTTTGCGCTTTGTCGTGTCATCACTGTACGCTTTGTGTATCGTGGAGCACATTGTTACCTGGCGGGTGTCCAACCATTTAACAAACAATAGCTCTCCCTGTCTTATCCACCGAATCGTCCCTCTTGGTGTTTTGTCCGTCATGTCATTTTCTTTCTTTTTGGGATATCCTGCGACGTTAGGACGGAGGGTGCCACAAGCCCAGATTTTCCTCAAAAGCAGGTCACGAAACAGAGAAGGACTGGTGTAAAAGTTGTCCACATAAAGCTTGTATCCTTTGCCCAGGAAGGGAACATTCAGAAGCCTCATGACGATGTCATAACTCCGTCCTTTGCCCGTGGGTTCAGGATCTTTTCCCACATCCACAAAAAAGTTGAGGGTGTAGCCGCAGGACGAATCCGCCAACACAAAGAGCTTGATGCCCCATTTGGTGGGCTTGTTTCGGACGTACCGCTTCAACCCGATCCTGGCTTTAGTCGCCACCATCCGCTCATCCACGGAGATGTGCTGGTAGGGATGGAAAAAGGTGTAGCAGGCTGCCAAAATCTGCTCGTACAGCGGTTTGATCCGACACAGTTTGTCGTACCCTGGCGTGCCTTTCTTCAGGTCGTTTGCCGTTTCAACGGCAGGGTCGTTCATGTGCAGAGAGCGGGAGATGGCGAGGAAGCGGTTGCTGGGCATGACGGAGGAGGGGAACGGCAGGCTGTACAGCCTCGATCCTTTCCAGAAATCTGTCATCGCCTTTAGTGGCACCATCCCCATGTAGAGCACCAGGGCCAGGAAGGAGTACATGTCCTCTCTGGTGACGGTGCGCCAGTGCTTCTGCTGGTCTTGCTTTTTCTTTCTCCCATTAGCATTGGTGTGTTTGACCAAGGTATCTATCACCGTCGTAGAGAAGAACAGTTGGAACAGTTCCAGCGGCGTGTAATTTGCAGTTCTGTTCAGCTGCGGCCCGGGGACCCTCTCTGGTCGGAACCGTGGTTGGGGGGGCTCGAAATCGTCCTCATCCATGTCGCGCCATCGCTCTGTATCTGCTTCGTTCCTTGCCAGCTCTTTCTCTGCTCGCTCCTCTCTGCTGGGAAACGCCCTGGCGGCCCGGGGGGACGAGCTGGCTTTGTGGGGCGCGGAGGCGTCGTTCATCCTCTTACTAGGGGGGCTGGAGCAACACATGCATGGCTCTTCTCTCCTCTTGGACGGGGACCTCAGGGACATCGACAGAGGAGACACAGAAGCGGAGCAGCGGTGCTTCCAGGGAGGTCCTGTCTTTGTAGCAGAACTATTCCACTCCTCCTCAGAACTGTCCTCATACGATGTGTCTTCCCTGTAAATACAGGAAATAATTCAGGATTTAGAATTCTGTGTTGAGAAACATGAGCAGACGAGTCATCAGACTGGCATAAAAGCTGCAGATCCTGCCTGGATTTATGGGGATTTGATGAATTTGCAGCCATTGTGGAGCTGACTACTTCAAGAATCAGTGTGAGTTGTTGTATTCCAGTCACACATCATGTGGAACAGCAAGAGCGCACAGGGTGGCTACAAAAGTAGAAGATGATGATGATGATGGCGATGATTATGATAGAACTTTATGGGGCAACTCAGCAACATAACATCTGTTCAAAGGGAGCTTGAACAGTCTGTGGCTATTAGCATGCGATGGTGACTTAGAGAAACTGGGTTTCTTAATGGTTCCAGAATTGTTTTGACAAATGTGCTAAATGCTAATGAAAAATGCTGAAACTGTCTGCATGTTTTAAAAGAAAATTCTGTTTGACTCCCCCACTTTTACAACCACTGTTGAACTCCTTAAAAAAATGATTTAAGACACCTGCTTGATCCGAAAACACGTCGAGCAGAATAACTTTGTAAAATGCACACATGCAAGAGTGGCCATAGCCTGTTTATGGTCCTGGTGGTGTTTTGTGCACCAACCTACGCCTCTTATCTGCTTGCGATCGGGAAATGTGAAACTTTCTTTGTTTTTGGCTTCTTTTACGCGCTCGGTTTCTCCTCCACGCCGCCTCCTTTTTGCTGTTCTGGCCATTAAACCTCCCGCTTTACCTGCTCGCTTTGCTTATCAGCCATGACGCGTCTCGCTGTGTTTCAAGCTAAAGTCAAAGTTAGATGTCGGGGTCTGAGAGGGGCCGGTGGTACTCACGGGTCGGTTTGGTCCTCGCCATCGCTCTGGCTCTCGGAACCCGAAAGAAAATCATCTAACTCATCGTCAGACTCTGGAAGAAACATGTCTGGGCGGCGTGTTTGAGAGTTTTTCCTCAGACTTTGACGCTCCTTTGGTGAGTGGGTTAACCCCTTCTCCTCCCCCCCCAGGCGGCACAATGGGCGAAAGTTCCTTTTACGCGCGTCTCCGGCCCGACAGGATGTCCCGTCGCGCACCTCCCACGCACGGCCAGAAAGCCGATTTCATTGGCTACTATGGTGGTGGTGGACGATGGTCGGAGCCGCTGCAGAACCGGGTCGCGATTACGACGCCGAAACCCCGCCCCCTCCCAGGGGGACCGTTTTCTGTTCGCTCCGCTGATTGGCTGGAAAAAGCGTAAATCTCGCTGGTGAAAGTGAGAGTCTGGCTTTGGTCACCTCTCATTCCAACTTTCCAACGTGCACTGATAAGATAGAGATATAAAGTCTGACTGGCAGTTCCTCTAATTACGGCGCCGTCCGAGGTCGGGGACTTTCCTTCATGACTATTTTCCAGTTAAATGTGGCGATTAGTTCACACATATTCTCAATATTCAAAGGTTCACCCTGGTTATACCTGGTGTAATGCAATCTCTTTGCCGTTTTTTATTATTTCATTCCTTTCTTTCTGGAGCAGCAGCTGTTTATGACCTCAATTATTGCAAAACATTTTTAACACCGTTTTACAAGCAAACGTGGAAGCAGTGAATGCCTGCACACAGGCTTTCTGTTTACAGTCGGAGTCATGAACAGATCATGAATTATTCAGGCTGTCGCAGCGTCTGGGAAGTTTAAGGCCCCCATTTTACTCACATTTCAGCCTTTTGTGAATTCATTTTTCATTGCATCTCACCCCGGGATTCTGCAAGTGTGCCTCATTATTTATTTACCTTCCAAATTGCTGAGGATCTTGCCATGCACACAGTTTTCAGATACAAATGCCAGGTAAACCAACCAAATAACCTGTGAAAATCAGATTTTGATGTGATTTGATACAAGTGTGAAGTGAATAATATTGCCTTTTTCTCTGAAAGTCAGTGCCATGCCAATTAAAAGTGTAAAAAAAAACCTTCTCTTTGAGCAGTGGGGGGAAATAAAGCAAGTACAGAAAGTGTAAAGCCATAAAGTGAATGTTTAGCTGCTATTGGGTAAATGCGACGTTATTGTAGTGCCAAAGCTGCCAATAATTAGGTCAAGGGAAAAATAATGCTCTCTGCTGCACTCGAACCACTCGAACCACTCGATTTGTGGCCTCTAAATGATGCATGTAATGTCTCTTCAGGGTTTTTTTTGTGTGTGTGTGTGTGTGTGTGTGTGTGGTTCGGGTGCAGGTGTTGACGGTGATATCACTGGTCATAAACTGGAGGGAGTCTCCGGGCCCGTTGGTGACTTCAGCTGTCCAGTCTGGTTTAACCGCTGAAAGAGATACAATAAAATTTTGATTTTGAATTTCGTCTTTTTAAGCTTTTGTTCATTTTTTGTTCTTTTATTGGAATCTGTGGTCCAGAATACAGCGTTTCTCACAGTCCTCACAGTTGTTAAATGAATGACAAGAAAGAGTCTTTGTGACTGAGTGTCAGACCACTTTGAGCGCTTCATGCCTTTTATTAATCGAGGTCAGGAAGCCTAAGGGTTAAAAGACAATCAGAAATAAGAAAAGAATGGACAGAGACTATTTTAATTCCCCTTCCATTGTCCCTCAGCGGCATTCACGCACCGGTGGAGTAGCGTTCCCCCTGGTGCAGCACAGGGCTGCTGGTTACCTGCCTGCACGTGTGAACAGAAAACAAATGAAAGATTCACTCGGCTGCAGTAAAAATGCAACATCTGCTGCTTCCTGGACTCCAGAGGGGGTTTTTTGCTCCTGCTACTGCATCTCCTGCTCATTCTCACCTCCATATTTGTTCCATCGTCCTCTATTTTTGCTTGCTTTTCACCAAGCGAGCAAGTAATCAACACCTCAAATGCAGGTTGTAAAAATGTCTTTTTTAAGCACCAGTCATTAGAGGCAGGTGGTGATTGCGGTATGTAAATATGCAGAGGTATAAATATTACACGTCACTCAAAAGTTTTGTATTTCAGTGTTTTTATGCTTTAGTTTATTTTAAACGCCGCACACAACCTAGGCAACATTGTGTTACCTGCAGCTCTCCTCGCCGGCGTTTGAACGCAACTATTTCGTCTCTATTTTTAAGACAAGTGTCTGAAACATGCATTTCCTCAATTTGCCATCGTAAACGTCTGTTTACGTCTGGTTTTCCATCCAGTTCGGCTGAATCTAGCAGCGTTTGACTCTGCATGAGCGGCACATCTGGGAGAAATGTCAGATCACACTGAGAGCGAGCGATAGCGGATGGTGGCATTTCCAAAGGTAGCTGCCTCCTCGGACTGCTCACAGCTGTGGAGCTCATTAAATGTTCTGCGTGGACACTTTTCTTATCAGCTCTGCCCCCTCTGAAGACCCTCACGCCTGAATAGACTTTCAGCATAATCGCTAACCTGGCAGGACGTTCGGCTTTTTCCTTCAATATGCTGGTTTGAGGAGGCGCAGGTGATGAAGGCCCTGGTTTAGCTGCCGCTTAGTGCTGCTCCATCAGTGGACGAAGCCGTTAACATACTCAGACCCCTGCTGTGCACCCTCCAGAGCAGTAACTGCGTCTCAAATCAATCAGTTCATTCCCCACATATGCTTTTTCCTTAGGCATCTACTCAACGTACCAACATGAACGTTAGGTTGGGATTAGAACTGTTCAATCAGAAAGGAGGGTGGTTGTAGTTTTTTGCATCTGATGCAGCATCTGATGTTCTGGATATATGAAAATCAAACACTGGAAAAGGTACAAAATGAGCTTGATGAGTGAAAACATTCGGCAAAGGCTGCCGAAACAATATTGTTCAGCCGAGCTGTCAGAAAATCAAAAAACAGATGAGAAACAGAGTTTACAATCCCACCGAGACGCTGCACATTACATTATATTCTGTATTAACATTTTATGCAGTCATATTCTTTTCCCGTATTTGCTTTCGCTACATAAAAAGTGTTTTTGGTCTCTTTGGCACATGCAAACTCTGGTGCAGTCTGAGTTTTTAATCCCCTTTCATTTACCAGAATGGTTTTTTTTTTGGCACAGTGTAACAGCTGGAAATAGAAAAGGAACCCAGAGGAGTTGCCCTTAGCCTCACATTTATGAATAAATCATGCGCTTCTTTTTTGCGGCGCTAAAGCTCAGTCTGATCAATCCGCAGTCAGAGCAGCGTTTTATTGCACGTGTGACACAGAATCACCGATCACGCACGGAAGGTGTTACCGCATCAATGTCAGGGCGTCACACCGCATGAACGCAGGTCATTGATGAGACAGATTGGTCTCTGCTGAGTCTTTACTCATGATCCCTCGAAGCTTCACTGGCGAGCACGGGCGTGCCAGACAGATGCGCCAGCGTTGCATTCTGCTGCAGCTGCAGCCTGCAGATGTTCTGCAGAGGGGGTCAGGCGATGGGGCTTTGTGCTCCTGTTCTGGGTTTTTCCAATGTGAGAAGAATAAAAGCCCAGACGGGAGAAAAGAAGCTGTAATGAAACAGAAGTGAGGTGACATGGATCCGAGGCCTCTGCCAGGCTTCACAAGCCATTAAATGTGGAGTGACATTTAGCAAATTAGAAGATTTTTAGGTACCAACCCGTTTAAAGGCCCACTTAGTCAAGAGATAAATGAATCCGATGATAAGTAATTTCAGATAATTACGTGTTTAACATATTTATTGATGTACCTGATAAGGTTAGAGCCTTATTTTCTTTTCACAATTTCGAGGTGTCTTGCCCTTGTCATGTAATGCTAATGGGCTGTGGGTTCTTTGATATTTATCAAGCCTCAAATTCTTTTTCGCTGCCAACGGCTGCGTTCCGACTCGGAGAGGCTGAAACCGCTTCAGCCGAAGGGAGCAAGGTCAGAGTTCAGTCTGGCAGTAGCCATGCAGAGCAAGACTCTGGCCTCTCTGCTGAGGCACTCTCATTTGTTTCATCTATAGCTAGCTCTCATCCCATTTTTTCCTTTACCTATTTCATTTTAAAATACAACAAAGCAGCAAGGAGGGTCGTTGTGGCCTGAAGTGTACAAATGGATTGCGAGCCTTGGTGATTTGGGAGGCTGTGATGGCTGGTGAGAACTGAAAACAGCCATTTAAAAGCAGGGGATTTGGAGAGATTGATGACATGGTGAACACAGAGGAGAGAAACGGCGTTCGTCATGGGCTTTAAAGGAAGCAGTAAACATTAAATTCAGGCGGCGGGAGGTTGTAGTCGGGTGTTTCATGTGAAAACAATGAAGCGGCTCTAAATGAGGCACCAGGCTGATGTGAGGACCTCCTATGATCAATAATGTGTCGTATTGGTCCAGGCCCAGCAGGAGACACATTTGAAGAGACAGGAGGGTTCTCGTCCACTGGGAGATTTTTAATCCTCCGAGATCAAAGTGCGACACCATTCCCTTTAAGGACAGGATGAAAACAAAGTGAGGGAACCCAGCAGGCTTCAGAGAACAGCACCAGGATTACTGCCGAGGACGCGCCTGCTCGCTGCTTCCATTTCCTTCCTGAGGCTGCAGAATTCACAAAGCCGGTTTCTTCATAAGTAATATTTTAATTAAAGCCCCGCTATCTGTATTTACCGAATCAAATCTCTAATGCTGACACGTAGGATCTGCTGCTTGGCTGGAAACGTTCTCTTGCTTTTTTTTTTTTGGTAAAAATGGCAGCCACAGCAAAGATGATGGACTGACAAGAGGCAGGACAGAGTGTCGCTGTGAAATTCTATAATCACTTCTTAAATTTGCATTTTAATTAATTGATTAGTTTGGATTCTGGAAATGAGGATAGAGTTGAAAAATATCCTTGGTGATCCTGAAAGTGAACTCAGCACAGCTACCAAACTCAGTGATATTTGCAAGTGTACCTGAAATAGTTTCTCTACATCAGGACTCTGCTACAGAGGCTCTGCTGCTGCTGCTAATGACGCTATAATAAGATCCCAGATTTTCAGGGATATCATTACAACGTGCAAAGCAAAGAGGGCTCATCACAGAGAGCTATTCTGCAGTCCTTTCTCAGAGTTATGTGCTGCTCATCTGGTTTTATCTCCTCGTTTTGTGGCCCATTTACTGTATGATTCAGCCTCAGCGTTCGCATCACCACCAGCATTTGCAGCATCCAAACCCTGATAAATGGACAACATGCTCATTGCAAAGTCACAGCAAAGTGAGAACAAGATCTTTTTTTTTTTTCAGTAGTTGCAGAGTGGCTGCGTGTGTGCGTCACTGAGCCATGAGCAGAAAAAGACACAGCTGAAGTGGATGAAGCTGCCACATGGAGACGACGCCAAAGCTGCCCGTTCCTTTGGCACCGCTGACGGCATAAATGGAGTTGAAATAAAGATGTTTCTGAGCCGCCGTGCAGGACATAAAGGATCAGCGTGAGCTACACGGCCTCCTGTCTCACACGGAGAAAGCTGAATGTGTCTGGCGATGCTGCAAACCAGTGTTTATTTGTCATTATCTAACACAAGGCGCACTTTGGAATTCAATTTATAAACATTCAGATTGACTTAAAAAAAGAAAAAAAGAAAAAAAGAAAAGCCAAGGCTGTCTCCAAAGAATCTGTTTCCCTCCTCTCCTTCACCTCCCATCTCTGAGCGTTTCCTGCTCCAGGTTTTTTTCTGTACAATCCTCGAGGAAGAAGTGTTCACAGCGCATTTAACCTGAGGCTTTTGTTCTAAGACGGTTGCATCTAACAACTGCAGCTGTGTGTTAGTTCTCTTTTCCAAAAGGAAACAATATTTAACTTTTTTCATTCTTCCTTACAAACAGCAGCTCTGGATCTGCACATTCTGATGTGCTGAATATGTAATTATTCACAGTTCTCTGCAACCATCCTGTTCTAACTTCGCAGAAACACAGGAAAAATGCATGACATCATCCTCAGTCTTCCATTTCAGTGTGAGATTTGACCCCCTCCCTGATTTTCCCACAGCTCTTCAGGAGTGTTATAAGATATTTATAAGCTTTTTGATAGTTTTCTTCCGCTCTCTATCATTCGAGGCGAATGCTGTCATGTCAGATTGCTCAGAGAGCCGTGCTAGCCCTCAGCTGCTGCTCTCTGAAGTCACCAGCACGCTGGCACGTTTGTGTTTAGAAGCACACAGAGCTCATTCTGAATTATTAATCTTCTTCATGTCATTAAGCACCTTGCACAGCCTCCCAGTGACAAACCCCTAACTTGACTAGCAGCGGAGACAGCATGGCACTGATTAGTTTCTCAGCAGATGTGGCTAAATCCCTCAGAGACATGTCAAGTTTTTAATTGACGAAACAAATCGAGACGGTTTAAACGTCCTCTTTAGACAATTTCGTGTCCACGTATTTAAGTATTTCACATTAAGAGTTTCGTTTTCTGATTTTTTCTCTACATCTGAAGGGGAAATTGTAGCAGTTTTGTTGAGCTGTAGCATAGCTGATACTAAGTATAGTGGTACAGTATAATTGTGAACTTCTGAAAAACGTACTCTGAGGGCTGTATTTTGAAGTACACTACTTCCAACTATGCAAGGACGCACCCAAACTTTTTGATAAATTGCAACACAGTTTACAGCAACTGGCATCACACAGTTTAGGAGCCAATGCTAACAGCCCTTTGTCACACCACTCGCTCAATCCGTGGGCAGCAACATCCATCAAAAGAGTCTTGCAAGACGACACAGTAATTAGCTGGAAATAGGCACAAAAACTAAAAGGACAAAAACCAACAGATTGATGACCTGCCTGAAGGAGTAATAAGGTTAATATGGACTTTAAACGCTGTACAATCAGAATCAGTCATAGTTGTTGTAGTCGGAAATGTGTCTGCTGTGGAATATGGTGGGGGTCCAAAAAAATGTGACCTGAGGAACGCTTGTTGGCCAAAAAGTGAGGAGGAAAAGACAGAAGTGACGCTGCAGCATTTCTCTGTAGGACAGAAGCCAACGTCTACACCTGTTTGAGCAGTGGGAGCTCAAAAATGCAGCTCTGAAAGTGGAAGTTACTGACGGTGAGCCTATTGCATTTCCCCTGCTCTTCTGACAGAACACACACACACACACACACACACACACACACACACACACACACACACTGGTGCACATAGAAAATGGGTTTTGCTGGTGACAATAAGAGATGAATGGAGAAGGTCTCAAAGTAAATGAGGTGATTTCCATGATGAAATAGAGCGATAAAAAGGCAGAGGCGAGACCCCCCCACTCTCCTCCACTTTGTTGGCCGCCTATTCATCATGACTTCACAGTGATGGAGAACACACATGCATGCAGTAGGTGAGCTGGAAACAGACGGCTGAAGTGAAAGCATCCAGAGGAAATCAGCTGCTCTCAAATCAGCCTGATCATGCCCCCCTCTCCCCACCCCCCACTGCTGACCTTGGAGAATGGAGTAATGTCGCTCCTGAGTGTCGGGCAGGAACCCAGTGCTTCAGCCTGTGTGACCTGCTGGTTCTGAGCTCCTGACGACCGAAATAAACCAGGCAGGAATTATTTAGGAGACAAAGGTCGGCGCAAGGGCAAAGCCGGGACTGACAGACATTTACAGCAAGTCATTCTTCTCCTAATGAGAGGCTGAAGGTCACTGTGGGCCGTTGCTGAAGCAAAAGGTATTCTTAAAAATGCTGTTTGTAAGAACTATCGAATAGAAAAAGAGCAATAGTGCACAAATCACCTGGAATGAAAGTTCAGGCACTTGCGTGGAGAATGATGGGTTAGTTCGAGGCTCCGCAGCAGAAATGATGGATAGTTTGCTGGCTCACAGCTTCTGGGTTGGAATGATTATTCTCGTTAATGTTTAGAAAGTTGACTACTTTTAAGCATGTGCTATAAAGTACAATAAGAACTGATTATTTAGCGTCTTGGTGAAAGCTGTGCTCCTCTCCATTATTTCGCTGTAATACCAAACTCTTCATCTCACGGCAGATTTTCGAACCCACGACCAGAACCATCGTCTCTCTTTTTCCTTTTATTGATGACAGAGCACAATTCATGTGGCTGTGACAAGATCCCACGGCAGGGAAATAGTGGTTGCTATGGCAACCCGTGCCTGGTCATTCCTAATGTGACAGCAGCGTGCTCAAAACTGCTCAGACGCACTCTTGTAAATGGGCTCTGAACGAAACATCATGCATGTGAGGAGGCTTTGCATCAGCAGGACGTGCTTTGCAGGGTCACTGGTCTCCAGAACCTTTTCTTTGGGTCATTGAAACTGGAAGAAGGGAGAGAGCCTGGAGAAGTTTTACCTCAAACCACCAGTAGCTGAGATATGCAGCCTGTAGCAGGTTTGCATTGAAGGATGGAGGACAAAGACGCACATGTGATACGCAACAGCATCCTTGTGGAGAGGATCAGGCTCATTATCCCTTTTTACCTCATGTGGGAACACCGGGGCCGACTGCTCGTGGTGGGGGAACGCACAGAAACACAACAGTAGCAAGAGCTTACAGTCACAGGAACTGGGACACTGAATTATGGGTGAACTTGTCTTCTGCTGCTGCTGCTGCAGAAGCTGAATCATGCAGGCTTACCCTGCTCCATGATTAATGGACACAACGCCACTACTGTCCTGCAACGCAAATATGGCGACGCGTTCCTGCCAACCGTAGCTGCTCATCATTTACAAACTAAAACATCTGCCAGGTCTGACGAATAAAAGCAAAGAGTTTTACTGGGACACCAACCCACCAGCGCTGGTTTCTGTGCCATAAATGAGCCAGAGGTCAAGCTGAAGTTGACTCATGTTCAGAGTTGCTCATGTTCCCATTAAGGAAACATGGCTAAAAGTGCTCCTATTCCAGGGATAGCACCCAAAAAACGATGTGCTCAGAACAAAATGAGCCGCTGGCCTTATTTCTTAGAGAGCCTTCTGATAATCTATTAAGTTCACCTGTTGGTTGCTTAAGGGCACCGGCACCATCGTCGCCAACATTAGGCTGTACCTGACACCCCCAGCTGTGATGATCCCTGATCATCCATCAGCCCAGATCACACTGATCCCGTCTGATCAGGCTTTAGCAAATCTTGTATTTTAGCCCCCTCTTGTGAGTAGAAACTACAGGAAATGGTTGATTCTGGGCTCTATTTTCCCTCCTCAAAACAAACAGTGTTTCTGCTGTCCATGCAGCAGCAGAACTACTGTCCCATAATATTAAAAGAGATGTTGTCACCTCTTATCATCAATCTTTGCCCCCACCGCTCAACGCCCTTGTCGAAAGGTCTCTCTCTCTCTCTGTCTCTCTCTCTCCCTCTCGCTCTCTTTCTGTCTCTCTCTCTCTGTGTCTCTCTCTCTCTGTCTGTCTCTCCCTCTCTATGTCTGTGTCTCTCTCTCTGTCTGTGTCTCTCTCTGTGTCTGTGTCTCTGTTTCTGTCTCTCTCCCTCTCTCTCTCCCCCTCTCTCTCTCTGTCTCTGTCTCTCTCTCTCTGTCTCTCTCTCTGTCTCTCTCTCTCTGTCTCTGTCTCTCTCTCCCTCTCTTTGTCTCTGTCTCTCTCTCTCTGTCTCTCTCTCTCTCTCTCTACATACGCTCACACCGTCAGAGCAAACGTTACTCATCTTGTGGAAGATGAAAAAAAGATGACGAGAGCAGCTGGCCTGACTTTCAGGGGAAAGCGGCCCTCTTGCTTCAGCCTGCCCTGCCCAAAGGCACCCACTCCTACTGGGAGGGAAGAGAGTTCAGCGCTGGGGCAGCGGAGCCACAACAGGAGAGTCAACAGCAGGAATTAGATGGATTTCCATATGTTTTCATGCATCGTTAGGACGCAGAATCTCCAGACTGTTCTTCAAGAGTGATCTGGAAAGTGAATGAAATCCTCATTCCGGGTGATTTCCATAACCTCACCACCTAGGACAGCACTGCGTCCTCACACGTCTCTGCTTCCTGTTTCCTGCTTTGCTGGAAGCTGTAAATCTGCGGTTGCTTCTCGTAAACGAGGGCCGAACAGAGAAAGGTTGTCTCTGTCGGCTCGGAGCTAATTTGCGTCCAGACACACACAGGTCGAGCTGTCTCCAAGCGGCCGTCGCTGGCATTTAATTGCACTTGATATTTAAACGCTGGAGCAGATCACAGTACAAGTGGCTCTTCCTCCTGTTTGTGCTGGCGGCTTATTCCATTACACACTCCTCATTTCCCTAGCTGTCCTTCAGCCCGCTCTGAATGTCAGCAGCTCGGGGCGTCGGGACTCTATCAATTATAAGAATTGAGCCGGCTACAGTGAATCAGGAGCCGATAGCATCGGTGCATGTGAGGGCAGGTGGGGAGGAGGGTAGCCGCAGCCGTGGCTGGCGGAAGGACACGGATAGGCGAGGAGAGCCGTACCAGACCAGACCAGCCAGACTTTAGCTTAAAAACCACACTGCTGGCTCGTTGGGACTGGCCTGTGCACGTTTGGTGCCTCAGACAGAACCTCATCTCTGGTGTTTGAGTCATTTGTTGAGATCTTTGCTGAGCTCCAGTCTGTTCCTCAGCTGTCGGTGTGTTTGCGGTCAAACCTGTTTCGCTCCCAGTCAGGTAATCTGAGTCCAGCTGAGCGGCTCCGTCTCCGCCGACGTGCTGCCCATGTGGGGGAAAGGAGACATGGTTATTTCAGCTGTGAGCTGTTTGGCCTGTGGGGGATTCGGGAGCCTTGAAATCGGTCTGTGGGTGGGAAGAGAACAGAGCTGATGGCTGATGAGCGCAGAGAAATCTCAGATGCCATCTCAGTCAGGTGAGAAGCTGAGCCCAGCGTCAGACGGCCGACTTTCTTAGGAGAGCGAAATGCTCCTGGCCACGTGTCCTTCCACCATCACTCACATGGTGGTGGGGCTGAATTGTCTGCTGTTTTAGGACTTCGATCGAGTGATGAGCTCCCAGAGGTGGAACTACCCAGACCTTCACTTTACCTCCATCACCTTCACTCAGAATGTCGAGGATTGCAAGAGGGGTGACAGTGTAATCTTCAGTTTACTGGTTAAACAAAAATATACGGAATTACGGTGCGTACAGTGGGTGTAGGCTGTGGCTGGCAGGTAACATTTTCAAATCCATCTTAGCCGCGCTTTAAGGCTCTGAATGTTTGGGGAAATCCTACAAAGCACCCTCAGTTTTGCCAGGATTAGGATTAAGATTAGATTTCAGATAACGTCTGAATGAAGGTCATGAAAACAATCCATTCACCCCGGTAATCTTACCGACTCCTCATTGGAGACAACTTTACACAAGGTAGCAACAGCTGGAAAACACACATGTGGTCTGGCAGTGTGGTGGTGGTGGTTTGGGGGGGGGGGTCTAATTAGTGGCAGTGTTGGTGCCTTAAGGCAATTGATCACTGTAATTCATTTCACTCATCACTAGTTTAAATAACATGCACAGACATACACAGCTAGCTTAATGCCCGTACGCAATGAAAGCAATGAGTCCATAATCATGAATATTCGCTAACGAGGCATGTCAATATATATTAAATATATGTATGAAGCATTGAAGGAAGTGTTTCCTTGAGTTTGGAGTATATGCACGACAGTAATGATGTTTAATTTTCCCCGTTTTATGTTCCTGGAGGCTTATTAAAGCCACTTTCTGCCTCATGAATACCTCAAACATGGAGGAAGTTTCTGCTTCCTCCATTTTAAAGTGTTTTATTAAATAATCTGTACTATTTCAGGCTCCAGTCAGATCTGAACTTGAGACGTTATCGAGGTTTGTTTGAGGTGGGAAAGTCGAGTGTCCTGTCAGTCTGGTGTGTGTTACGGCACATGTTGGAGCAGGCGCAGCTGCCGTTTATCTGCAGATTTCGACCTCTCCGCCTCTTCCGCTGTCCTCCAGCTGCTCTCTGCTGTCAGGTGCGACCAGAGGGGCCGGCCCTAATTATGGCGATGAGTCTGACCGCGACACTGACACGGGATGTAGCAATGTCGTCTGCAGGCCAGGACGAACGGGGCACGCCTCGCTCGGTGTTCCGTATCCTGAGACGAGGAGACCATCTGCTGTCTGTGTGTGTGTGTGTGTGTGCGTGCGTGTGTGTGTGAGAGAGAGGTGCTCTGGCTATCCTTTTAGCTAGTGTATGGTCGCTTTGCATTAAAGTGGGACACAGAATGTCTACACACTCAGTTCCATTGTGATCCTTCCATTTCCCCAGGTTCAGGCAGAATTAAGTTGTTTAAAAGCAGAATCCTTGAAACCAGGAAAAGTGGAGATAACTCTGCGGAGAACTTTCATCAGAATATAGAATCAACCCTCCGAATTGCATGTGATCACCAGGTTGTCAGTAGATATAAAAAGTTATTGTAATTTTCTTATGTGAATTGAAGGGTCTCTGTTCGCGTAATCCTCCCAGTTTTACTGTGCTTGATTGATCTGATGACAGTGGAGCCGTCAATAACCTCAACAACCACACATCAACATTAAACTTGAGCCACAAACTAAGAAAATCCTGTAAAACCTGCATCTGGAAGTTTATCTGAGGCAGCAGCTGCCTCTGGATGTGAATAGCAATGATGCTAATTAACGCACTCTTCACAGCACATTTCCCTGATATTCCAGCATTGCTTCTGTCATCGATGAAGTAACGAGTACATTGTTCTTTGATGTCTGGCTGTTTTCTTACATTTTCTCCCCTTTTGTTTAGCGTGTCTTCTTTTCTACCTTCTCCCCTCTGTTTTGTTCACCATTGTCTTCGTCTTTGATTTTCCTGACGTTTATATTTCCTGTCCCAGCTTGAACCCATCAGTGCGTCTTTGTTGTGTCGACCTCTGCCGTGTTCCCTGTTCCGAAAAAAGAGAGAAAAAAAAGCCGGATGCTAATTTAGTGTCATAAACCCCCACTTCTAAAACCGCCAGGATAATAACAGCTCTGCACCTCCTCATCTAACTTTCAATCGCTTTCATTTTCCAATCAGCCACAAGGTGAATGGTGACTGATGGGATGTCAATTAGATCATACAGGTCGTTAGCCGCAAGGCAGCGCCATTACCTTACAACTGTTCACTAATAGTTGTATCTGGCCAGTAATCAGGAGCAGCTTCTCATCTGGACCTGCATCAGTAATATGGACGACCTTCCTGACAAACTGTGTGTGTGCGTCGCAGCCACTCGACACAATGAGAACTAATTCAGCCATCTGCCGCTGCCGCCGCTGCCGCGGTCCTTCAGGGCACCGGGACAATCAAGAGAGAGTGTGTGTGTGTGTGTGTGTGTGTGTGCGTGTGCGTGTGCGTGTGCGCGTGCGGTAGAATCACAGCTCTTTGTATAGTAGCGACTCTTGGCTGTAGCAGGAGGAATGAAAGGAACCGTCTGGGAACCAGAAGCATGACCTCATGTTTCTATCGTTCGTATTGATCTTTATTGATTATTGAGGCTTTGATAAGTTTGATGAGATGGCATAAGAGCAGTTATAAAGTCTATGAATACAGTTGTTCTGTTTTTTTTTTTTGCTTTAAACGTTGTCATTTCCATGATTTGGACTTTCCATTTCCACTCAAAGGAAAAGACTAAAGTGACATGAAACAATTTTTCACCCTCCACTCTTTTAGCACTCAGGTACTAGGAAATTATTACAAGCAAAATCTATTTATTTGTTGACAGTTTTAATGCAACTGGATATCATTTGAAACTTGGAAAACTATTTAATCAAAAATAGTTTCGGGATTGAAATGAAGAGAGGACTAAAACTCTCTGACAGCAAAGGCAGCCGTGAGTCACAGACAGACCTAAACCCCACAATTATAGTTCTATTTCGCTCACAAATCAGCTCCTGTGTTGGACTCGGTAGAAACAGCAGAGCTGCTCCTGTGAGTTCTGTGAATAAATATTGAAGCAAATCTGAAATTTCCTCGCTGTAGTGCTGCATTTGGATGGACAAGAGCCTCCCGTTGTCACTTAGTTCGGAATATTTGCTGATGTGTCTGTTTGAACAAAGGCGGAAGTCAAGTGCTGATATTAAAGCTGAATTAAATCATTTTCCTGCCTAGACTGAGTTGTCATGCCAGAGTAAACACAAGCAGGCCATTGTTAGCCTGATGATTCAGGTGTTTGCAGGTTTCTTTTTTTATTCATGCTGGAGCAGGAGGACATTGCTCCTTAAGCTAATCAGATGTGTTTTTTTCCCTGTGTGGTGCCATCCGAACAAAGCCAGAATATTGACTCATAAACTGCTGGCAGCTGTTGTCGCCGTTTCCCTCTCTCATCCCCTGTTTATCTCTCATATTTCTACCCCTCCCTCAGACTGTGCAGCATCCGCCTGTCACTGAAACAGCTTCATGCATCTGTACGCGTGCCTCCGCCTGCCTGGGGGCGTCTCCACATGTGCAGCCAGCCTGTGTCAGAACATGTTTGCTAACAGCCGAGAGTTGTGCTCGCTGGCTTATTGATGAGCGCTTTTGTAAAGCTGAATGTCATCACACAAATTGTTTTTTTCCTGCGTTTATGAAAGAAAAAAAGACAAGTTAACGAGAGCACACGAAGCGTCCGATGAAGAAAGAATTTTTGCTGAACACGATTGTAAAGAAAACAAGGCAGCCTGAAGCTAAAAGAGGAGGTTGCAGAAACACACGGCCGGCTGGGTTTGTGTATGATCTCAGTTGTGTTGGGCTGTGGAACACGGGAACCGTTCTGCAGCCTTCCTCTATGCTGGCTGTGTGGATTCTTCTCCGAACTGACAGCTTTTAATCATGAACCTTTCCGACGTTTATTCTGCAGGGATGTGACTTTTGCAGGACTCCATGTGCACCAATAAGAGCTGAGGGGAGACGCGCTCGCTCCACTGCATCCTGAGGCCGTGCATACAGATATATTCCAGTTAGCAGGCACTCAGGTGTGCTAGTGTGAGCGTTTTCGATAAATTTCCCCCTGTGAGCACCCAGCGCACCTCAACAGGACGACTGTCATCCCGGTAAACTGCTGCGCTGTGCATGACAGAAGGATTCTGTTACAGTTTCATGCTTCAGAGTCTGTCTGGAAGTCTGCCGCGCTGCGGATCAGTGAATGGCAGCTGCTGGTTGAAGTTGCCGACTGACAGGTAGATTAAACCGCCCTCCTCGCTCTGTTCCTTCCTCCTGAGAGGGAACGCCATCACTCTGTACTCCCACGCCAGTAGCTCCTCTTCGGCGACGCAATCGTGCTTCTTCGTGGATTCTGAGGTGTTGAATCAGAGCTCGTTCCTGTGCGCTGCGACTCTTCAGGAAGGACGAGGGTGCCGATAAAAGCCGATGCTTTCAAAAAAACCTGTTTCATTAAAAGCATCTGTTCTCCTCTGACCCAAACAGCATCAGAGAGACGTGCAGTCCAGCTCTGCACGCTGTCGTTGTTTCACTGTACCAGCAGCACGTGCAGGTTTCGGCCATCTGAGGTGTGTTTGCGTCCTCGCTGCTCCTGCTGCTGCAGGTGTGTCCTGCTGTAGGGGATAAGGTGCTCATGACGAACGCTGCAGAAGTCCTGGGACATAATTGCAGGCTGAGCTGCGTGTCTGACTCGGTGGAAGCCATTTTCCTGCAAGTGTTTTTCCTTTATTCCAGCGCTGAGTGATAATTTTCATTTCAGCGCTGCTAAATGTTGTGCACCGCCGCCTGTCAATCATCCGGCGCGCAAACTATAAATCCCCGCAGAGCAAAGGGCTTAAACTCGCAACTCACAGAAACGTGACATTAAAGTCGAGGCCTATGATTCAGATTTGCGCGCTCACACAGTCACATTTCACCTGCGTTTGCTCCGGAGAAGTGTGTAAAATGTAATTCTGGGCTGTTTAATCTGATGCTACCGAGGGTTCTCAAACCGGCTCCTCAGTCTCTGCAGCAGATTATGCCGATGAAGTTGTGAGGATGCTTTTGCCCGAAGCTCCACGGGACATAATCTGCTACTCCACATCAAAAATAGATGCGATTTGGCTTTTCGCTGCGCTTAAGTGTCAGGGAGAGCGGCGATTTGATCTCCAACCTCAGCATTCAGAGTCAAGATAATGAGACATCAATCAGAGACGTCCGCCTAATCACGCAACAGCAACAGCAACAGCAACAGATTCTCGGCAAACACCCAGAGATGCTGGCGATGAACGGGTACAACAAAAACAAGATACACAAAGACACACGAAGGCACACGAAGACACGCCTGTGCTCATTCACACACGAGTCGCATGCCGCCTTATTTTTAGCTGTTCCCCTCTCCGGCTCTGACCTACATCACAGCATGAATAAAGCAGCAGAGAGGAGGAAAAGAGAGGAGGAAAAGTGAGGAGGGGGAGGGGTGGGTGGGTGTGGAGGAAGAGGAGAGACACTGGTAAATCCAGAGAAATGAATTCCCCTGTGTGAAATGACAGTTCCAGTTCTGTCAGCAGACCTCACCTGCTACCACACACACACACACACGCACGCACACATGCACGCACGCACGCACGCAACACTTGAACCTCGGACCAGCAGGGATCAAACTGAGGCATCACGCACCCGTTCTGATGATGGATGTTTTCCTTTCCTCTCAAAATACATCAGCAGCCTCTCAGCATTGAATAATTGAAGCTGAGCGTTGGGAACGTCGCACGATGGCCGACATCAGCTTTGAAGAATCCTTCTTTTGCCATTAAAGAGCGGTTTTGGGTGAGAGCGGCTCTTATGGTCAGGATAAAAACTGAAATTGGTTATTGTTTCACAAAACCTGACGTATCTGGTCGTTGGATCGGACCGGAAATGCTGGTCTTGCCCTCTTCCTGCCTTCCTTTGCATGCACCACATACACACTAGCACTATGGGGTGGGGTGCCTCCCTGAACTCTCTGTTTTAATGCTCATGCGATGTCTTTTAAGCCTCATTAGGAGAGACATTCTGTAAAATGAAGCTCTGTCAAGCTGCAGAGCAGTGAAACCACAGAAAGAGCGCTTCCTGTCTGCTCTTCTTTTCTTCGTGTAGGTATTCAGGGGCGAAACGTTGCATACGTGTGTGACGGTTGAAACACACTCCAGCAGCATCTGTAAACGGGCACGCAGACGAGATTAATGCAGCGTTGAGTCCTGAACGCTCTGTTTCTGCTCTGTTTTTTTCCTCAGACATCGACGAGTGTGCCACGCAGATGCATTACTGCCAGTCCAACACGGTGTGCGTCAACCTGCCCGGCAGCCATCGCTGCGACTGCCTGCCAGGCTTCATCAGGGTGGACGAGTACTCCTGCAGCGGTACGTCTGCTCCAGCTGTCTGACGCGTCTCCCCCCCTCCTTCTGAAGTTCTGTAGTCGCTGATGAACTGAAAGTTTTCTTTTGATCTGCTGGGATTACTTCCTCTTTATTCAAGTGCTCTTTTAACAAGCAGAATGAAATTTAATGGGCCGACGTTGAAATGTGTTTGTTCTCCCGGTCCAGCTCATGCGGTCAATCTGGCGTCGTTGTGCTATCGGGTCCATTCAGCCTCTTCGTTTCTCAGCAACACGCAGGGCATTTGTTTTATTTTTGCGTTGTATTAGAGCAGAAATGATTGAGTAAACATCTCAGTACAGGTATATAGGCATCACTTTTATTCTGCTTCATACATCAGGGAATCGACATTTCTCCCCAGATGTTTCCATGCACAGAAGCCATCAGGCTTTGCTCCTCACACAGTAAAGCACGATCACCGGTATCAAATGGGTTGTTGGGACAAATGCAATCTACGGGCATCAGCATCTGTGGTGACAAAAAAGGCAGATTGATGCATCCCTCAGAAGAGCCTTTAGTAAACCAAATTGTGCCAAATGAAGCGAGCCGTTGCCGTTCTGCGCTGCAGCCACAGGCGCAGGGATGGATGGGGAGTGGGGACAGCAGGTGTGGTTAAATAATTCCACATCCAGGTGCAGTGAACCAGGCTGATTGAGCCACCTGCGGCAGGGAAAGAGCGCTAGAAACTCCCTCAAAGTCCCAGATGGTCACACAGGGGCCCTCATATTACTTAGTGCTAATTAGTGAGCTAACGTACTTGATAATATTTGCTTTAAATTCAATCGGTTCAGTCTAATCACTTCTCCAACCAAACTCGCACCAGGTCTGAATAAACCTCAGGCTGATCAAATCTGCAGTTTATGAAGCCCGTGCGCTCTGAAATTACCCCTAATCCTTCTTGATAAAAGGATAATGCTGTGAGTTATGGCACAGATTCAGGGAAGTGTGTGTGTTTTATCACCATTAACCCAGTCTTGTGGCAGTAATTGTAAGCAACCCTGGTGTTTTTAATGCATTATCGCACAAATGCGATCAGGGAATGTGTGAATTTGGCAGAGACTTCCGAAAGAATCTGAGTTCATTTCATCATCAGTCGTCAAGGTCGGCCCGCAAAAACGCAAATTCACTCTGACAACATTTCCCACAAAAGCCAAATAATTAGGACAAAGCTATGATGCGATCACACAGGAACAAGAGGAGTACAAACCAGAAATCATTTCCACGCTCAGCAGAGTCCACCATTAGCCCTTTTTGGTTGATTAAGCTTTTTTAATAGGCTGCAGAGTCACACCTGGTGTGACTGTTGTTTGCAGGCTTTAGAGCAACATGTTTCTTTCACGCTCAGGTCGTGTCGGCTTGGTTACACAGTGTTTCTCTGCAGAAATGATCTTTAATGAGGTCACATTTGGCAGCCGCAGAGGAACATTGATCCGTATAGAATCAGTCAGGTTGGCAGCTTGTAAACTGTACTGGCTGTTGACTCGGGGTGGGTGGTGGGGGCTACAGTATAAAAACATTCTCTACGTCTGCAGGGAGAGATAAATCGCCCTCTCATTTTGCTTCTCCAGAGCGTGTGTCTGATGCACAGTTGGCATTCACGCTGTAGTGAGGTGTTGGCTTGATAATTGGTGCTAAATCGTAATGTTTTTCCTCTCGATGCCAGATTCTGACTAACAAGTGATTAGCAGGAAAGGTTGATCAGCTCATGATAGAACGCCTGACACAGACGTAATAAAAGCATAGAGTCTGAAATCTGCTTTAATTTTTTGCCACATTTTAACTTAAAATTTGTTACAAAAACTTCTGTGTTGTGATCTCCTGACGGTAACAGTCCATCACTATGGTGCAGACAACTATTTTCCTGACAGGAATATATTTTAAGTAACAAAGCTTGAAGGGTTCCATGTAGACGTCTGATTGCATTCTAAACTCTCACCACGGCTTCTTCAGTTACTTCCTTATAAAAAGGTTAATGGTGTAAAACCAGAATACTGTTTTCCATTGGTCACCTATGACCTTGGATTAACATTAGCAAAACTGTCCACAAGGGGGTGCTCAAAACTCAAAAGCGTTTTACCTGAACAATAGCGGTACAATCTAAGGCCCAGCTAAGATTTAGACATGATTTCAGGCCAAACTTTTCACACAAATGATGTGTTTTTTTCCATGCTAACTTGAGATTAACACCTTTTATTACTTATGGATACACAAAGTATTTGGTTGCAGGTAGACTGTTGTTCTTCATGTTAAATTTAATTGATGAATTTTTCACTTAGGTGTTGTTTGATAAAGACGGTGGAATAAACTGTGTATGGATGGGATGGAAGTATACTTATGCTGGTTATGTGCAACGACCTTGAGATTTTACTTTGTTGTTGTTGCTGGAATGTGAAGTAACGTCTGCACACTTTCTGCTCCACGTTTGAAAGAACGTAGGTCCTTGTTTGTGTGTTCTGTCAGTTGTGAGAGCATCACACACACACACGGTGGCAATCAGGCAGCAATGAGATTAAACCACAGCTGCAGGAAAATGTGTCTGGGATGACAGTAACTGATGGCAGTAATGTGCTTCACCCACTGCAAAGCCACCTTACATCACTGTAGGCGGTGAGCAGACTAGAAATGCACCTTCAATATTACAATCTCAGCAGCTGCTTCCTCTGAGGAATAAAATGTCGCCTTCTCCAGCTTGTACTCGACACACCATGTGTCACCTTCTGCATTGGGCATGGCTGGCTGTCCTGCCTGGCAGCGGAGCCTTTCCTCTGTGGAAGAACCCTGTAAACAATAGGAGGCTGCTGTAATTGTGGTTCCACTTGATTTCACCTCTGCAGAAGCAGACAGGCAGCTTGAGGGAAACAGTGGCGAGAGAGAGGGAATGAGAGGGGAGGCAGGAAGTATTAAGCGTATGCCTTATCTTCAGAAACGCGACAAGGCTGTAATTACATCCATATTTGTGTAGCCAGTATTAGTTCCTGAGCTCGCAGCTGCTCTGTTTATCTGTACGGCTGCATGTGAGATGAAATTCGACATCGGGTAATATTTATTAATAACATTTTGCAGAATTTTTCTAATAAAATCAGCTTACCTGATGGTTGCGTGGCTGAGAGGACGGCTGACTGAAAGACACGGGCAACAGAGGAGGACCAGGGTGGGAGAAGTGAAGTGTCAGAGGCTAGTTGGGCATGAGTGGGTCTGTGACGGGTGGCAGAGAGGATGAGGAACAAAGGGAAATATCAAAAAACGAGTGCAAGAATAGTGGAACCGTCTCACACTGCAAAGTTTAGTGCAGACTAGTTGTTGCCGAGTGTTGCTGCACAGTGGATGGAAGTTTTGCATCTGATGATTGTTTGCCATTGAATTTTTTATTGTCTTGAAGGTTATTGAAGGTTTCATTGTTTTGATCTGTATTTTTAATCTCAAACAAAGAAAATATCCAAACATGATTTTAGCGGAGGGGTTTTTCTTCCTTGTGATTCCCACAAAATTTTCAGCCGGCTTCATCAAAGGCGGCAGCTCCTCCTCCTCCTCCTCCTCAGTTGCTTTTGATGTTCAAACTAAGCAAATTTGCATAGTTCTAGTCATTTATATTGATATGGAATGTAAGCCTAAACCAAAGATTACGGCTTCGTTATTCTATTTCCAGAGAGATTCTCAGCTTGCACAAAAGCTGCTTTTATGCTTTGATTGGTTGCAAATTCAACCTCTGATAGATTCCCAGAACATTTGAGGTTCATGCTAACGCTAACATTATTCAGCCAGACCCTGGATTAATTCTGCTTTTTAACAAAAGCAAAATGCATCATATTGCAGAAACATTACAGCCTTAGAAGTCAAGTGGGATCCTCCTTCCCCCTGAAGGTGATGTGACAGATCACACACACACACACACACACACACACACACACACACACACACACACACACACACACACACACACACACACACACACACACAGCTGCAAACTTGAGACACACGTGTCAATAAAGAGCATCCCCAAAATTATGCACTTGATTTCCATGGTTCATTGTTAACGGAGCTGAAGTAAATTCCCTTCTCCTTTGACCTTTGACCACTCATTTTGCTGGATAATAGCCGTCTGCCACCGGGCTTATTCTGGCATCGCTGTGATTCGGTGGAATTGTTTTCTGCATGAAGCAGGTGCTGATATAGTTACAAATTATTCAACTGGAACTTGGAATTTAAAAAAAAGGGTCCGGTGGAAAGTTGGGCTCAGGCAGAGATAAGGTGACGCACAGCCAGTTGAAAATGGATTTCTTGTCTGGCTGGAAGAAGAAACCGCTCGGTTAATGCTAAATGGCTGCTTTTATGTGCGTTATATAACGGTTTTATCTTCTTTACAGCACAAATGCTGACGGCCTCAAACATCGTTTCCTCTGTTGATACTCCATCAGTGGAGGATTTTCCTGGATGAGGGAAATCCAAAGAAATGAAGCTACTTTATATAAATTAGTAATTTTTAAAAAGACAACTTTTAAAATAAAAATGATTAATAGAGAAGACTCAGTTTTAATCACCTACGATTATTATTGACGTACATAGAAGTATAATTTGCTGTATAAAACTTCACTTTTAAAAAACAGATTCTTTTTGTAGGTATCAGCCGCTTCCTGATAACTTTAATCCTCTTTTTAAATTTCCTTTCTGTCCCCTTATGCTCTCC
This sequence comes from Arothron firmamentum, assembly GCA_016586285.1. Taxonomy (NCBI): domain Eukaryota; kingdom Metazoa; phylum Chordata; class Actinopteri; order Tetraodontiformes; family Tetraodontidae; genus Arothron; species Arothron firmamentum. The sequence continues at coordinate 33,286 of BJFM01000554.1, read as the reverse complement.
ACAGATTAATACTTTTCCTAAATACAATTTTCGCACCAAGCCCCCGTTTATAGCAAACGTATCTGCCCCGCTGGGATTGCTGACCGCGAGAAGCTGCCGTTAATTTCATGCACCGTTTGCTACATTCTCCAAAATTTTAGAATTTACGCGTTTCCCCCCACGAGAGACATTATATGCTTAATGAAAATATGATCAAATCCGCCTTCAATTATACATGTAATGAATGTGGAGCTCCGCAGCGGCCACGAGCCTGAAAACCTTGGCCACCTTCCCTGTGTACATTCACTCCTCAAAGGCTGGCTCAGACCGGCTGAATTCATTAGCCCACAGGACACGGTTCTGGATAAAGTTAGAGAAGGTGTCTTCAGTCATCGCTGTGATTCTTATTCATCTGGAACTGCCTCTGAGAAGAAGAGATGGATGTAGTCTGCAGAGATGTGATTCACAGGGGTTAAACTCCATCATGGAATTGGCCTTGAGTGTGTCTGTGCCACAGAACACACACAAACTGTCCGTTATGTAGAGAACATGGAGAATATGACAGACCAGAGGATTAATTTTAGGAGGACAATGAAGTGTTAACTGCTGTATGACTACATTACTATTTTAAAAATGCATCACTTCATTGTTGTAAGTTTCTACCAGCAATACCTCAAGCAGCCTGTAGGTGGCCTATAAGGATTTGCTGGTGTTCCACCACTGTGTCACATTATTTGTAATTTGCCTGCATGTCTTCAATGCATATGATTATGTTATTAACATTAGTTCAATATGGTAGTTTTTGATTATATAAACACTTTTTCGATGGTGGGGTGTTTCAGACTCCGTTTTACCACGATTACCCCCCGTGGTTTCATCTCTCTATCCCTCCACATGTTGAATACTAATGTGGCTATGGGATGGATGTTTACTGACAGAGCATATTAATGGAACATGCTTTCATTAATGTGAATTGCAGCCCTAAGCACTTTTATTGCTGAGCGCTGTATATTTCATTGGGAAGTAAATGAATTGCATTTACCAGCGTTCAGCACTGCAGCCCCACGCAGAGGAGATGTGAAGCTGTTCTTCAAGACACTGTAGAGCAGAATAAATGCTAATAGTGCTCAAGAAGCAGCTGTAATCCATAAAGAACATATTTGCAACATAACTAGAATCACTGGTGTAACGTGCCAAGTGAATGTTGGTGTAAATAAACATGCGAGTGCTGCACACACACACACACACACACACACGCTCACATGTCC
>BJFM01000554.1:0-25582 GCA_016586285.1 Arothron firmamentum | reverse complement strand
CCCGAGATCTCATTACCGTGTGATGGCGACAGTCTTGGCCAATCGACCTGTGCCTCCCATCTCATTCCCCTCATATATCACTGCGTCTCTCTCAGGAATAGGAGAATTAGTCTGAGTGCAACAGTGGCTCCTCAGTTTGCTCCTGCTCATAATAATAAGGTAAAACCTTGTGCGACTGTTTTAGTTTTGAAGGGAAGGGTTGGCGATTACCGCCTGATAAACAGCCGGCTCTTCATGACCACACCACCATGTTTACTCCAGTACAGCAACCTTTTTTTGGTTTTTTTCTTTTCTGAGGACGGGATCACAGCCCACTTCCATTACAGATGGCTTATTACAGTTAATGTTGTTGCTCAGCAACCTTGTGCCCATGTGTGCAGGATGTCGGAACTGTACAATTAAGTCCGAGACGTTTCATCCACTTCACGCAGGTTCACAGCACATCTGTGAAGTACGCAGCTCGCCTTCTGCAGAGACAGCTAAAGAAAGACCTCTGTCATTTTCCTGTTCCTCCATTAACATGCGTGACTGTTTTCTTCTGAGGAGAACGGAGGAGTTAAGACTCCTGCCTTTACTTTGTCCCGATTTCTCTTTCTTTGCTCCCGTCTTTATCTTCCGTTTGTGCTCCGTGGCTGCCTCTGTGTCGTCCCCCTCAGAGCACAATAAATAAGGCCCAGCAGTTCAATTGCAGCACAAAAGATTATAGATCTGCATTGTCCCTGCTGCCAGCGTAATGATCAGCAGCCTATTTGAGAGCTTTTGTCGGCCTCGGAATAAGTGAGCTAATCTTGTTAATGGTCTATTTCTTCGGCTGAGTCTGGTTTGTATGGACTAAGCACTTTTAAATTGAGAGGATTTGAGTAACGAGTCTAAACAGTGGCACAAAGGACAAAGGCAGTGATTCCTGCTTTTCTCTTGGTGCTATCAGAGTTAATCACTGAGGAACCACGTTGCATTGGGCTCAGTGAGAGTGAGGCCTGCACTAATGAGTTCTGATAGCGGGTGGCTGCTGCAGGGCGGCTAAAGTAAAAGAAGTTTCGTTTTGGATTGATTTCACTTACAATGCTGAGCATTTAATTTTATGTTTACACAATTATTGCTCCAGGTCTTCATCCCTCTACAGCAGGAACGACACATTTACTGCTCTGCCGTGTGTTTTGGTGCCACAAGCCCTCGTTTTTTTACAGTATGTAATTGGGTGAAAACATGTTTTTTCTGAAGCTACGATTAAGTGCAAATGCAGAAAATCCACACAAAACACTTGTTTTTGAGGCTTTGTAGCAGTTATCATTTGAGGCAGTTATTTCTGGCCTGCTGTGAGAGGAAGCTTCCGCCGAGCAAAGAACAGTCCTCTCTCATGTTTGGCTCAGATCCGCCCTTGCGTATCGTGTCATGCACCAGCCGCAACTCATGCACGCCCGACTCATTCTCATACCTGTGGTGTTTTTGACGCTATGCATTAATAAATCTGTGCAGAGAATAAGTGTCTTAAAAGCAGATGGCAAAATTCTATTTGCATTATATTATAATCTCTACTCCTCTACTCTTTATTCTCTCTATTCCAGTGTTTTCTGCACCAGCAATGCTGAAGTGCACAGATGCATAACTTACTTTAGCATTAGCGGCGCAACCACTGGGACTGATGACCAGATCAGGCTCATTGCTTTCATTTGCATGTTTTTGCTGGAGTCTAGTCTTTGGCAGGAGAAAAAGCTTTTTTGCCCCACACGATAATGGCAAAACAGCAATAATTGTTTATCTGTGTCCTAGCTGAACACATTCAAACAGTAAACGCAGGATTTTTCCAGAAAAACAGCCTGGTCAGCAGTCCGTCTGAAATTCGCCATTTCTCAGCGTGCATACTTGTCCGTGTTTCAGTTCATGTCGTTGTTCAGGTTCTGTTCAAAGTCTGCAAACGGCCAAGTCCGCTTCAGGTGACTTGTGTGGACTCGGGACAGCTAATTCAACCATGCACTGAACTAAATTACGTTCCTTTTTCTGATATTGGGGTTTTCAACCCAAACTTTGCAATGTCTAACTGGCATCATTACTTTTTAACAGGCAAATCCTTCCTCCAGATTCCAGGATTTTTTTTTAAAATTGATTTATTTTTTTACCACTGCTCTTCACTTCACAGGACAGCAGAACGTACCTGTGCATGCGTCTGTGTCACGGTAATGAATTCATGTAGTGTCATTCGTCCCGCGTTGCCCTTGGATATAAAAGCAGCTCCCACTCTGTTGCCAAGGGCATCCCTGCTCCTCCCATCCTCCCTGCTCTGATAGGTTCATGGCCTGAAGGCTGTCTCACAGATGAAAATAGATAAAATCACCCAGACGTGGCGTGAACAGCCAGTTAATGTTTGCCGGGTAGTCAGAAGGATATTTTGTGGTTTTGTATTCTGATTGTCAGCTTTTTTTTGTAAAATTTGCAAAACGCACATGCCTCCTCGACTCTGTCATTCTGCAGCTGTCATCATGAAATGGCCCAGAAGTGTTACTTTTTTAAGGCACGCACCGATAGTGCAGCAACGTCTCCTCGTGTCTCTCCTCACAGGATATTTTGTTATGTTTTCTGGGGGAAGTGAGCTAAAACCTTGGCAGAGGCTCATTTAAATATTCACCGCTGTTTTACATCTGGAGCAGAAAATAAACGTTTACTGACTTAAACAGATTCCGTCAGCATTAGCTCAATCTTCTTTTGCCATCTGCTGTTGGAGGAAACATTAGAGTCTGCGCGCGCTCTATAGGTGCATAGAGTTATGATTGCCATAGTTCACCAGCAGTGATTTTTATTAAAGATTACATCTGCTGGAAGCATCTGGGCCAACTACAAAACTAAATTTAATTTCCCAGAACTGTGAGAGAGAAGTTGTACCGCTTGCATTTCCCTGAACTACAACTTTATTGCATTGAGTTATGGGTTTTTGTGCATGCGGTTTACTCCTTTTTCTTGTTGTTGGAACACAGAAATAACTTCTGGAGCATAAACAGGCTGTAGCAGTGAAAACGCTGTGAGTGTTGATAGTTCACTACCAGCACTTTTCCTCCCTCAGCAGTAATGTGTGGCGAGAAATCTCTGCTAGCACCTGCTGGAATTGATAGCGGTGTCGGCTGTATCGATCAGCCAGCCTTTCAACCTGCCAAAGATACATTATGGGGGTAAAAATCGCCCTTAATGCATCTTTAATCCATGTCATCTGCCTGGCTGGAGTGCCTATTGTCTTGTAAGTGGGGTCATTATCTGGGATGTTTGAGTAAATGCTGAACAGACGGAACAAGCCAGGGTGAGCGGCCTCTACGCAGGTGCATCACAAAGACAGCGGAGTGGAGTTGCTCAGAGGTGTTGTGGAGTGGTGCAGGTGAACACAGCGACCGGACAGCCGCTGAAAATTCAGACTGACTGCGGGGCTGAAATACAGTATTGAAATAAACAGTGTTCGTGCACATTGCGTGTACTGCCAGTTGGATCCACGTAGACAGCAGGAGCTCATTGTTCTGACTGCATTGCTGATGTTGCTGCCTGTTATTGCCTGACTGAATTACCCACCGAACTGCCGTTGCACGAGTTGGGCCCCTGTTCAGATGCAGCACTTTGTATGAGCTCAGAACATTTGCATAGGCGACTGTTTTTGCTGCTCATCGGCCAGCACGAGTGGATTTCTAATTGCGTTCTCTTTTAATTCCAGTTCAGTGCCCTGACATTTCTTCCAGCACATTGCCTCAAAGGATCTTGTAACAATCTGGCATCTGGAATGAGGCCAAATTTTTAAAAAAAGAAATGAATATAGCACCTGGTGCCAGATCAAAAAGACTAAGGACTCATTCCCCGAGTTCACATCCAAAAACTGAGCACGCTGTCTCCATTTGGATTAGGAAACAGTCAACTTTTGATTTCCCTGGTGCACCTCTATGTTTTAAACTTCAGAAGTAGGTTGAAAATCTTTCTCCTTCATCCAGATGGTTGGAGAAGTATTTGAGCATTCTGGGAACACCTTCAAACAATACCAAGTATTTTATCTTGAGAATAAACAGATGCTCGCTGCTTTAACATTGATGTGCGGACACAAACACCGACTGTTGCAGACGCGGCTGCCCAGCCAGCACGTCTGTGTCTGTCCTCAGACTGAATCATTTGGAGCATTGAGCTTGAAATATTGAATATCGTCAGGATGAGGATGGTCGTCGGGGCGCTGGTGTTGCTATTGAGCAGCGCTGCTTAACAGAACAGCCCGCTTGCTGACTTGCTCTCTGTGGAGGCAGCTCTCATTCCTCCTGACGTTCTTGAGTTCGGCTTTCTCTCTGACATTCCTGCTCTTAATTCTGGGATGGATTCTTGGACACTCAATGACCGTGAATGTGGCAGTTAGTGCCTGCACAGAGTGAGATGATTCCATTTTCACCACCCACTGGAAAGCAATCTTGGCCCATAATGGGAAACTCAAATAGCAAATCTGTGGTTATAAGCATGTCGGCGGAAATCACAAGTCAGCACCAGACTCAGCTGGCCAGCGCGATAGTTTAGCTGGAGGTCGCGGTGACAACAATGAAGGCGGGTTCTCTCCTCCTCACTACCCCAGCGGGGGCCATTTGTCGCTGCAGGGTTCCCGCTAATGTGAGGGGGAGGCGGAGCCAGGGAGGAAGAAAAGAGGGGAGAAAATGTGAAGAGATTTGATACAGGCCGCACAAAGGAGAGTGAAAGATGAAAGAGGCGAGAAGTCAGCAGTTAAAGGAAATGGGCAGGTTTGAGGTCGCTCCTGCAGCAGTGCAGACAGAGCTGCATTCGGTCAATAACGCTGCTAACATTAACACTCAAATGCCAGTTTCCCGTCAGTGCATCAGAAAGCAACATCGTACTGCTTAGGAAGTGGAACTCACAAGCTTTGAATCCAAAATGTGCATGTTAACTAACGTCCACGTTACCCGGTCCCACATTTCTGCAAGGCAGAAGAACATTATGTTGATGGAGGCAGAATGATAATTAGAGCTGGAGATAGATTGAGTCAATATAAGTGTAATTAATTTAAAGTGCGGTTTATTAGTACAGAAGCAATCACACTCCTAATGAGTGCTGTGATAGAACTCTGTAGATTGCGGAACCAGTCACATTAATAGCTCTAATAGCTTCTGCCATGAGGTTCTGTTTATATTTATTGATATGCATGTCTTTCTGTGATCACTGTATTTTTCACAAGTGTGAAACACAAGGATGATCATCGGAGAGATTAACTAATCAGTCCACTTGATTAGAAACTGAAGGGTGATGGGTTGCCGCCCATACATCACACAGAATGTAAGTATAACTGAATTATTCAGCCCATTAAGGCTCATCCTTCAAATCGTGTCATTAATTAGGCTTTTAATTATGCCTGCTCACTTTGGGGCTCTTTCAGCACTAACCACTCTTTCTCAACATCCTCGTGCGCACATAAAGCCCTTTTTTTTGGTTGTTTTGTTTTGTTTTGTCCATAACCGGCCTCTGCCAGGTTACTCGTGCCTGTCCCGTCGTAGCTGGAGGCTCGGAGAACAGGACAATGATCGTAGCATGCTGCAGCCTTGCTCTGACTCCAGCAGACGTTTGTAGGCTATTCCAGAAAGCTGTGCTAAAGTCTGTTTTCTAACTGATGCATGAACACATTAAACAACTAGCACCAATGGCTTGAATACACAAAACAAAATATTTCAAAATATAACAAATATTTCCTGCAGCTGAGGTCCTTTTGATATCACATCACACTTTGTATTGGTCAGGTACATTGGTGGCATCCACAGTGCCCCCTACAGCAATGGGGTGTTATTACAGCAGGGAAAAATCTGATGAATCAACACTTTTTGCAGTAGCCCAGGAACATAAGGTCCAAACCAACCGGGATGATTCCTTGTGCTTTTCTTTTGCGATCGGGTCTCAAAACACAAAGATGCACGTTGCTTCACATGTGATAAACACCAACCACTTTAGGTGAGATGCTTGAAACTGCAGAGGTGGAAGCGGTGATTCTGAATAGTTTGTGTGGCTGTAGCTCAAACTGTGAAGCAGAGTGCTTTTGAAATGTGCTTTTGAGTTCATTGGCATGTCAGTTGTGTGTGTGTGTGTGTGTGTGTGTGAGAGAGAGAGAGAGAGAGAGAGAGAGAGAGAGAGAGTGAGAGAGAGAGAGAGAGAGAGAGTTTTAAGCTTAAAGCTTGAAGGAATCTGCACTCTTATCAGGATATAAAAGCAGTTCCAGAACATTTGCAAATAAATCAATCAGATATAAACACATCTATAAGCTTTGTGAGAGAGTGACGATGTACGGCAGTTAAATTGGATAGCAGTGATGATGCTTACATAAGCTTTGTTTTGTTAAAAATCTAGACTTTCATCCAAGATGCTTTAAGGTCATGCATAAATTTATTTTCCCATGAACGAAAAAAGCAGTGGGCAGCGCAGTGGTGCAGCGATTAGCAGTTACACAGCCGCTCACAGCAATGAGAGCTGGGGTCCAGGGGCAGAGTTTGCATGTTCTCATTGTGGCTTCTCTTCAAGTATTCTGGCTCCCTCCCACAGTCCAAAAGCACGGATAGAAAAGTTGTAACTCTATATTGACCTTAAGTGTGAATGGTTTTCTAAGTATGTTAGCCCTGTTATTAGCTGGTGACTTGTCCAGAATCTACCAACAGCCTCCATGAATTTACAGAATTATGTTACCTTTTCCTTGTCAAGTGGGCCGTCCACCTTGAGGTTTGTGCCAGCTCTGATCATCATTACATTCATTATGTTCTGTTCGCGCCGATCAGATGAAAATGCGTTCATGAGAAACATCATTTATCAACCCTGACAGCCAAGCCGGCAAATGTGTGTTCCTTCTTCGAACTGTTTCGCTGCGTTTAAAAGGACAGTCAGGGGAACCACTTTGCACATTTTAGTGCTTCACAACCCCTCCTGCAGGAATTTAAACACCTTTTTGTTGCCGCTGCTGCTGCTGTGACCGTGTGGCTACAAACCGCTAATGAAACCTTGTGTTTTCAGCCTTCTGCGAGGATGGATGCAGAAGCGGAGGAACCTGTGTGTCTCCCAACACCTGTGTCTGTCCCTCAGGATTTACTGGACCCCGCTGTGAGACAGGTAAACCAGAAACCCTCACCTGCTGCTCAGCTTCCTTTTTTTTTTCAAGAATTCTTTTTTGCTGTTCCCGCTCCACATCCTCACTCTGCCATCTAATTTTATACATATAGTTAATGAGCAATTACAATCAAATATTCTGCTAGACTTTAAAAAGCTGAGGTTTCCTGTTATTATGTCAACAGGAACCACTAGTGGTCAAATTTTAAAAATTAAACAAGCTCTTTCAAATGGTTTCAAACGCCTCATCCTCTAATTCTGATTGCTTGTTTTAGTGGTAAGAGGCTTCCTGTAGTTTAATAATTAATTTATTTATTTTTTTCCCCACAAGACTGTTTGAGGAAAATAACCTTGATGGTAAAACAAATTAAGATGTCATCTTGGAGCGTTGGGAACAATTGAAAGACTAATCAATGTCAAGCAGAATGCAGCACATGTCACGGAAGCTTGCAATTAGCCTGCGACTCATTAATCTTACAATAAACAGCAATCAAACAATCTCTGATTAATGCTAATTAGCGTGACAGGATAATTCCTGTTATTGGAAAATATGATTTTGGATGGTACAACAAGGCAGACTTGGGATTGCTGAGCAGCTGAAGGACAAACTGTTGCACCTGTAAAAGCCAAATGTGCCGCTTCATCTCCAATTCCCGTCATGGACAAGAGCGGAGGAGGGCCTGAGTGGAACTGAGACGTCAGTGCTGGTTGGAGAGATGGTCGGTGCAGTGGTTTGCAGGTGACCTTCAGGATACAGGAAGCGACAGAAGAGTCTGCTCTGCGCTGGAGGATGACAGGTTCTTTGTGCATCGCTTAGCTTTCGAGAAGATAAGACAAGGATTCCATCAGAGGTTGGCAGAGCAGAGCGATGGGACTGTTCCTGAATCCAAACTTCTGCTGGCCTTCATGCGGATGAACCTAAATGCTGCAGACCACATTTTAGCTCCGAAAAGGACCATAAAACATTTCAATGCATCTATCCTCGACAGTAAGATTACTACCCTTCATTTTAACCGTTTAATCCTCACTTTTTAGACCTAATTTACTTTTTACAGATTTAAGAATATTCATCTTGAATACATAATGTATAAAATAGGTCAAAGTTGGGGCACGATGAAGAGCTTCTTCCTCTCATAGGTGCTTTGGTGCTGAGTGTCTTCTGATGCGTTGCCATAGGCAACTTGAATGAGCTGTGCCAAAGGTTTCTGTTCCAAGCTTTGACATGTTCCCGCAAAACATTTTTAGATCTGTCAGATTGTCACTGTAGAAGTCTGCTGAACTGCTGTCAGTCTCTCCATCGTCTGTGCTGGTGTGTAATAGCGCTCATCGCTGCAGTTCACCTGCGTCTTCATCAGGCTCTGCAGACTTCAGGTGGAGCAGGTTATTAGACAGAAGGCATCTGATGAATATCCAGCCCAAAATGGTGGCGCATACAGTGGCGCTGCTGGGCATTAAAGCTTTAACTCTGGTTTAGCCACACAAATTTCATGCATTATTAAGCGAAGGAGGCCTTACGACTGTAAATGTGTCTCTGCGTTTCTTGCCATGTTGTTTCAGCAGGTCAGTAAGGCTGGAATTAGTCTCATTACGGTATTTAAAGCTCAACAGGACTGAGGATTTTCCAAAGAGCTTGAGGATGAAATGACACTTGTATGAATAAATTTTTGTTCCTGCAGTGAGCTCAAGGTTGCAGACCCTGGTAGACCGTTAAAGTCTGCGAGGATCCCTGTCGCAAAGAACGAGCCAGCAAGGACAGAAGGTCCTCGGTGCTCCTGTTTGTGCTGTAATGGAGGCAAACTGAAGGAAATTGTTGCCATTAAGGAGTGTGCATGTGTACACATAAGTGATTTAGCCTCTGTTGTAACATGAATATCTTTGAGAGAAGAACTTCTTCCACAGGTAGAACTTGGATGGTTGCAGCTGCAGAGCTGCTGAGCTCCACCTGCAGGCCAGTTACTTCCAGCCTGGTACTGGTCTTCATGTCATGATGTCCAGGAGAGGAAACACCTTGAAACAACAGAATGAAGGAAAGAAAGTAAAAGCGCTGATGCCTGGGGCAGGTCTGTGCTGGAGATGTTCTCTGTATATTCAGCACGGTGACGGAGGAACGGCTCAGACGCTCACAGAGCTGCTCAGCGTGGACACTAATGAGCTTGCTGCAGTTTATGAAAAACACATCTGTACACAGCAGAGGGGCGAGCGGGGCGGTAATGTAATTAAAGGTCTGAGCCTTAATTAACGAAGCGCTTTGAATTACAAACAAGTTATCAACGATGAATAGGAAACCTGTGAAAACAGTTGTCGTATTCTCTAAAAAAGAATAATTTCAATTGTACTCAGTAGAAGCCAGCGCAGTTTAATCACAAAAAGTTTAAAGACTTATAAGATGTGCAACAGTCCAGTTTAGCGTTGCATATATGTTAGCGTCATGGTTACAGTTTACTCCTGTTGTTTCCTGAGCTTGTATCCAGGTGTGACGTGTCCTAAGGGCAGCACAGCTTTCATGATGGTGTGTGCGAAACCTCGAAGAAGAAAGAGAAAAGGCTGAAACAGTCGAAGAAGGGGAAAAGTCAGAATACTTGCAGACAAGGAAGTTTTTTCCTCAGAGGATGAAAGAACATTTGCACATTTACAGTGGCTGCATTCTGTAGCCCCGGAAAACCTCCGAGGATGAGTCGCTTTTCATAAATTATGGACCAGCGTGTTGGAGAGCAGAGCTGGATTATTGTTATTAGGTCTTCTGTTGTTTAGACGCTGCGGATGTTCAAAGATACCTTTATTGCTCTTCTTCCTCACACCCTTCCTGGAGTTATGATGGAGACGCTGCTGATGCAAAACAGGGTTTGAAGAGACAGAAAGTGCAGCCTCGATACGATGCTGCGGGTGTTTGATGCGCGGCACGCTAGCATGGAATAAATATAAATAAATGAATAACGATCTGATATTGATTGAATCGCTGTGAGGTGATCTTATTAGATCAAACCTGTGGGGAGAACATTCTTGAACAGCGATCGATGGCAGTGGATATTGCCGGAGGCTAAATGTTTACACTTAATTCAGGTTTGTCTATATGCTCCAAAGATGATTTACAAATGCAGCCATTTTTTTTTTACATCAGCTTCGGTTTAAGAGGCCGTATTTACTGTGCGCCGCCGTCCTGGTGCCTGGATGGCAGGTCCTCTCGTGTATGTGACTCCTGCTCTTTTGTGAAGAGGTCAGCCTCTCTCAGCCAGCAGTCATCTTTAATCTGGCCATGATCTGCTGGGCCGTCAGTGATTGAATCTCTTGGTGCAGCTCCGATAGGATCTCTGACCTGAGAGGCTGACAGAGGGCAGGCCTCCCAGCGGTTGTCACGTCTTATTACCGACAGCAGAACCACGAGGCGCCCGGCTAAACGGCTTAACCGGAGCCCCTTTCATGTCTGTATGAAGTGAAATGCGAGTGTGTGATTTTAGGTGCTTTGTGCTCTGAACACCTGAAGTTTATTCTCAACCAGCTGAACACCTTCCTGGAAATGCCCTCCAGATGATCAGGTCAGCGCGCGTGGGTTCACCACCACGAACATCCTTCAGGAGCGGCTCGAGGCGCTGACCTGACCTGACCTGACCTCCCAGGATTCCAATCCATCCAAGCATTCCTGGAATATTCTGGATGATTGCACACAAGATCGGGTCAAGATCATGTAACCAGGGTGTTGTTTCCGCCGGGGCTGCGCGAACACAACTAATCTTTGCATATTCTGTGTCAGGTCAGGTTGTTGAATGGATGTTCAATGTTAGAACATGAAATCGTGTTTCTCCGGTGACCACATGGTTTGACCCCGAGCTTTGTCGTTAATGTTTTCATCTGCAGGCACGTCAGAGCCTGTCCAGCAGGGTAGGAGGCTTCAGGAGGAAGGAAAGGATTACACCGGTCATGATCTTCGAAACGTGCTCTCTGTGTGATTTCTGGAAGTTCAGGCCTTGTGCTCATTCCCTTCAGGGTGGAAAAATTAACACCACACCTCAGTTGAATTCCATTGGAGTTCACAGACATTTGTGCTGAGTTGCAGAGGTGGTTTTTCTCCTCCTCCTTTGATAATGACATAACAGTCCCTGGATGGCTTTAGGTTTTGCATCTACACAGTTTGCATCTATGCGATCGCAGATGTGACTGAAGGTCACGCCTTAACCACAAGGGTGTGTGCAGCGATTGGATTTTTACATCCAGAAGTATGGAAGCTGCAGATGAGAAGCTGAGTTGGGCCATGCATAATGGATGAGAGAGATTTACTCTCCGGAGAAAGAGTGACGACCTGGTGCCTCTGGGCCGGGCGTGCGTATGCATACTGCATGCAGGAGACAAAGTGAGCTAAGCAGAACGAGCAGAAGGTACGAGGAGGGAAAAATACTGAGAAGCAGGGCGAGGAAATGATTCTGCCCACTAACAAGTTTGAGACTTGGTCCGTGTCGGAAAACACACACTTGTTCACTACTCTCTACTCTGGAAGCTGGCTTGGTGAACTATTAGTGAATGACAAGCTGAAACTCTGCTTTCGGACGCTGGCATAGCAGATCGAGCACTTTCAGAGAACTTTTCTAGTTCATGATTCGCGTCATATCTAGCTAAGGATGATGGGATATATTGCTTTGGGAGTGTCAGTTGTCCACTACTTTGCAATGCATTATGGGATACATTGGGTGCACATTGTAGTGTCCAGCAATCCTCACTTTTTTTTTGTTCCGTGCATTTGGAGACACAAATGGCGGTCATACGATTGAGGGCAGTGTTTAGGGTTTGTGTTCTGACGCCCGCATGTCTGTCCTCAGATATCGACGAGTGTGCAGAGGGCCTGATCCAGTGCCACAACCACTCCCGCTGTGTCAACCTGCCCGGCTGGTACCACTGCGAGTGCAGAAGTGGTTTCCATGACAATGGCTCCTACCTGCTGGATGGGAGCTCCTGCATTGGTAAGGACACGCTGGACTGCTGGCATCTTTAGCACGGCCTGGATTCCAGTCTGCACTTTTCCTGTGTGCCGATGTTGCTGCCTCGCATCTTCCGTTGGCCCCTCCTGTGTATAGGTAGACAAAGAAGTGAGTTGTGTTGCATTAAAAGGGGTAAACAGAAAACTCGAGATGTCCCATAAAAGACATTTTCTGCTGTTACAAGAGCAATCAGCTGTTACAGTTCAAGGATACTGAACTGTAACAACAGTACCGTTCATTTAAAGGATCATTTCTTCATGCTAAAGGTCACTTTTTTGGATTAATCAAATTAAAAATTATCAAATTAAACCATTTGATATAATATAATAATAGCAATATTGCCAACAGCAAAGTTCATAGATCTAATTTAATCATCTACTGTACCTCCTTTTGAAATATGCTCTTGGTTGCTGCAGGTCATATTTCACTTCAGACTCGTTTGCTGTAAAACTGTCTGCAAACAAGTTTTTTACACGGATTTCGTTCTTTCTTTGCAAAATAGGTGCTGTTGTTGTGTGCTTGTCATAAAAGCAGCGTGCTTGTCTTAGTGTTTTGTGTCTTCACAGCTATTCTGTTTGTTTCACTGTTTCTTTGAGATAACTGCCAAAAAGCCTTTCTTCATCTTATTATTGTGTAGGTTTCACAATGGCTGATGGGCTTTTAACTGCTGTGAAATGAGCAATAATGAGGAAAAGGCTCTGGCCGTGGTCAGACTACATGTAATTATTCATGAGCTGCTGCCCTTCAAAGGACGCCTTTTCTTTGATAACAGGAAGCAGAACAACCACGTTAGCAGCCACACACTCCTCTCTGAGGTATTAGAGGAGGAGGCGAAGACGTCGGCCTGACATGGTGTCATGTGTCCAGCCAGAACACACTCTAGTCTTTGACTCATAAACCAGTAAGACTGATCTGTTGCTGACTGGTTGCGCCCCACAGCTCCACATGAAGGTTGTGTTAATAATAATGAGGTTGTTTTACACCTGGTGGTATGCTAGCTTGCACGTGATTACTGTACACGTGACTACTGTACACGTGAAGAGTCAGGTCTCACAGCTCATTTCCCCTCCTCAAACAGTGCAGCCTTTCATGAATTATTTGACAAGCTCCCATCCCAAACCACTTCATTCAACAAAGATCTGCAACAATGAGAGAATCATCATTTCAGCCCAGCTGATGCTGCTCTCGCATCCACACCCTCATGTTTGTTCTGCCGCTCCGTCAGATCAAAGCTCCAGCAGGCTGTCAGGAGCTGAAATTAACCTCAAAGATTTGTAAAACGATAGATTTAGAGTTTCAGATGAACTTTAAATTCTTTAAATTCTCGCAAGCTTTAGGATTTTTTAGAAAATGGATAATCGAAAGCATACAGAACTGGTCTCCTGTATGAGGTCAGGTTGCAGGTTCAGGTGCAGAAATGTTGACCAGTGACAGTTTAAGACCATCTCCCTCCTCTGGAATGTTGTTCCCACAATCGAGCCCATAACCGAATCTGTGATTTCTCAACAAGTGAAACGGCACCAAAACAAAGAACAGAAGTGCACGAATCAGAAAAGAAACTTTAGGCAGCTGCATGTTCGCCAAGAGAGAGAGAGGCGGACATAAAAGCAATAATTAGCCAAACAGAAGAGGCTAATGGGAAAACATGGTCTTTTTGTCTGTGCAATTCTGTAATTGAGTAAATAATTCAATTCATAAAATGAGTTTTTCCTCGTTGAGGGTGTTTTAGAATAGCTTCAATAAAGTTGAGCTAAACTTTGAGATGCAAATTCACAGATGCAAAGCTTCGTTCATGCACTAATTCAGAGGTGTGAGCAATGAAATCCTTGAAACTGCGTCAGTCTTAAGTCACGTTGGGAAGAGAGCATCACGCTGCCAGTGTGGGCATGAGAGAATATCTGGACCTGCTTGGAAACGCCGTCTTTCCCTCTTCAATAGACCAGGATATAGAAAAGAAACGTCTTTCTGCCACATTAGCTTGTCAGAAACGCAGGTTTTGACAAATTTTTTAAAATGTAGGATGATTAAAGCTAACAAAACCAATATTTTACCATGATATCGATAGCGTGCGTGCGTAACAGTTATTCATATTACGATGCTGCCGACACTAAATCATCTAATACTATTACAGCGTGACAGGAAGCATTACGTTTCAGTCGTCAAAATGTATGTTTCTGTCGTAACTTTTCATTAGATTCTATTACCCCTTATCGTCTTGCGGAGGAGCGGAGCGTCCCCACGCGGCTGAGGTTGTGTTTTATGGCTCTGGCCGAGAGCTGCGCGAGCTGCACAACTGAGGCTTTATGGACAGACAGGTGGCTTTAATAAACACTCCCTGCATAAAGACGAGGAGAAAACAGCATAAAGTTCTGCACAGCAGCGTGCACGTAATCATTTTCTCTCGTTCTGTCACTTCCACGACCTCTCCATATGTGCTGCCTGGAGACCTGCCACAGAAATATAATTTAAATAGTCAGATAACGAGCGTTATGATGGCTGCTAATTGCCAGCATTTGTCAGGGGGATTTATTTGCTTTGTGTGTGTGTGTGTGTGTGTGTGTGTGTGTGTGTGTGTGTGTGTGTGTGTGTGTGTGTGTGTGTGCGTGCTTGTGAATGTGAACCTCACACACTGCTGGATTAGTGCACAAATGTTATTATTAGCGTTGGTGGAACTTTCTTATGTGCTCAACTAATTTCTCCAAAGGGCTTTTGTGTTGTAAGTTGTGCGACTGTCTTTCACGGCCTCCTTGTAAGACCACACCTCATCACCAGGCAACAGCTCACGGCTGAATGAGGTAAATGTAGCATGAAGAGTATTAATTCTTCACCGGCGGAGGTACAGTACGCCTCGCTGGCTGATACGGATTTCATTTAGCATATGCAAATACCCTGTCACCAGCGCGCCAAATCCTCATCTGACTTGTTTGCCTTTCTGTGTGTATCTGGAAAACTGGGTGATGCTCCCAATTATTGTATTAGCGGCGTAACAGCATGTTGTTGCAGGTGCAGAGGAAATCAGGAAACCTCAGCTTTCTGCAGTTGAGGACACAAACTCCTGAAACAGAACCAGGAGGGGATGTGCAGCAAGAGTCCGAATTGTTTAATTTCAACTTTAGTAGTTGAAAAAAAATACGCTAATTACTTTAAATAGTTCTGGTTAATTGCATATGTGATATAAGGTTCTTCTTATGTCGCAGATGTACTTGTCTGAGACATATTGAGAGCAAAGAAACCTGGGAAATCTTTTTCAAATCTCCCTCGTCTGCCAGGAAGCGAGCGGATTGATGCCGGAGCTGCCTCTCAGCCATGCACACATCCATCTATTTGAAAAATTTTTTTTTTTTTAAGTGCAGTTTTTGTACTCGCTGGCTTTGTTGGGGAAGCGGTGGCGTGCTGTCAGCGGCGCGTGGGTGTGATCGATGTCTGCAGGCAGCAGGTGCTGGCAGCAGACAGCAGCACGGCTGTCGGGGGGACTCTGGGCTTGTTCCTCTCTTTATGAGGAAATAAAGAGTGTTAAATGTCATGGCTTGATAAAAGCAGGGGGAGACTTCTGTCACCCCGTTTCCTGCGCCGCGCTGATACAGAAAACCAGATGAAAACGCCGTCTGTCAGCTCACCTCTTTGGGTTTGTGCAGAAGAAAAGTGGGAAAAAAGCCAACAACTGACTCCTCTAACGGCTGAACTGGAAGCCAGAGTCCGTCGGCTGCTTTTTGTGACCAGAGGTCGGCCAGCTGCGTTTGTTTAGGTGGATTGATTTTTGCGTCAAAGACTGACATGTTGCCCAGGTGTGCGTGTAGGGAATGGAAACCACCTCTCTGACCAGGAGAAGGTCTTGTATTACTTTCCATTTAAATGACTGATTCCTATTTATTTGGAGGAATGATTAAATTGACTTGAGGGCTAAAATACTAATTTTGTGCACAACGCAAATTAATACAAATGTCACGGCTGGTACCTGCAGGGCTCCGCCGTGGATGGTGGGAAAGGTAAATATTTCCTCAGGTTGAGCTTCCCTCCCCAACAATCCAGTTCTAAATGTCACTTCATATAATTCAGCATAAATAAATATGCTAATGAGCACCAGAATGTTATTTCTAACATAATCTGTACTAAATGATGTGTGTTTTTGTCCGTGGTACATTCCAGGATACATTTTATTGGCAAAGTGAGAGGGTCCTCACAAAGATAGAAGTGCAAGCATGTGTTACACGAGTACCTTTTTCCAACCAGGTGACAAAAGTTTCAGTTTTCTCCGTCTCGCCTCTCTTTTCCAGACGTGGATGAGTGCAACTTGCAGACACACACCTGCTGGAACCACAGCGTGTGCGTCAACCTCCCGGGAGGCTACGACTGTGTGTGCACGTCTGGGCCGGGCTGCAGCGGCGACTGCCAGCAGGACCAGGGAATCAGGCGCAACGGAGAGGACTGGAAACCCAGCTTCGACCGCTGCGCTCTCTGCTCCTGCAAGGTAGAGCACATCTGGATGCACTCCCTACTCCAGATCAGTTATTACACTGTAATAGACGGAATAGACTGGTATCTATGGCAAAGCTGTTATCTGTGTGCACATTCTTTTTGTCCTGTTGGATAGAGCAGAAGAACTTGGGGGGGACTTATCATTCAGACAGTGGCCCCTGTGGGGTCGTCAATTATTCTAGAGGTTGAAAACCTGATTTTACTGCTGAGGAAGCCATTTGGATGATTGGAGGAAGGTCCTGAAGAGCTACAGACAAACCGTCGTTAGGTGACGTCGTTTTGATCCTTACGGTTGAACTGAGCCACGTTTGAGAGAACCAGCTGCTGAGTTCTGCTGAGCCGGGGGCCAGAGCCCAGTTTCACACTCATTAACTTGTGTTCTAGATGTATTTAGTGGCCCTCCCAGTTTATCACTGGTGGTGATTTCTCAGCCTGCCCGGGGCCGCTGCCCAGGGCCGGAACTGTAAAAACTATGCCCCAACGTGATATGGGTGCCCTGAGATGCAGCGGCTACTGTAGCAGGACTACATGCGCTTCCGTGTAGGGAATGATTTTATGCCGTCCATACATTTAAGGTAACGTTTTTACGTCTCCATTACTCGGCCGCCCCTGGGCCAGACACTCCAGGCTGCCGGGAGGGAAATTACACAGGAGTGTTCCTCGAGTGGAGGCGGGGAGATCACAGCAGCTGATTTGGATCCAGCAATTCCTCCTGCACTCAAAAGTCACATTCGCATCATTTATGACTGAAATTGCTTTTAGAATGTCGAGATGTGGGAGTCCCCAAAACACTAATCAGTTACTCCAGAGTTTTACCCGAGTCCGGGGCCAAAGGCCTGTTGACAACCGGTTTACGCAACAGAACCCCTTTGGAAGGGCGGAGTGCGTGCACGTTCTGTCCTCAGCCTGACCTCTGTGACCTCTGCTGTATAGGATGGCCACACCTACTGCAAGAGAAGAGCCTGCGACTGCGGGGACCCCGACCAGGATCTCTTTTGCTGTCCCGGCTGCGACAACAGGCCCAGCAGTCAGTGCCTGGACCAGAGCGGACGCACCCTCTATCCCAGCGGAGCGTCTTGGCTGTACGGCTGCCAGCAGTGCCGCTGCCTGGTCAGTACACCTGCTGCAGCCTAGAGGGCGTAGCCTAGGAGACGGAGCTCTGACTGACAGCATGGAGCCGCTGATGCTCCCATAGAACCGTCAGAAAATCTGCTGCGTAGTCCTCACACTTGAATTTAGAAGTAGCGATGGAGGCTAAAACTGGTGGAGGAGACGTAGGGATGTTAGCGTCAGAGCTGATTTACAAATGATCTTCAACAATAATTAGACTGATTAGTTCTGCAACGTCCTTGAAAAGTCTTTTCAAGGCTGGATACAAAGATTTCTGTTGGAACTACGATAAAATTTATGTCTCGTTCACACAAGGACACTGTGAACAGGTCAGGACCATTAACTAATTACTCTGTAAAGTAGCAAAACCAGCTACCTGCAAATGTTCAAAGTCATCAAGTGTTTTCTCAAAACCGATCTGCACAGTATGTGGTTCTAATAATTACCTCCGTGTTAATTAGAAACGGGGCATCAGCTGGTGAGTGTGTCTGTGATTTCCACTTCCGCCCACACACGCCTCAGGTCTATTCCCTCACTTGCTTTTCACCCCTGCAGGAGGGGGAGGTGGACTGCTGGTCCCTGGTCTGCCCCGTGCTGATGTGCGAGTACACGGCGGTGACGGAGGGCGAGTGTTGCCCACGCTGCGTTGCAGACCCCTGCCTGGCTGACAACCTGTCGTACGACATCCGACAGACGTGCCAGGACCCTGCAGGCGTCATGCGCCTCAGCGGAGACACCTGGCATATGCCCAACTCACCCTGCACCAGCTGCAAGTGTAAGGTAGGGCCGAGAAATGAGTTTCCTGCTCTGTCTGCTTTAGAACCGCTTCGACTCTTCGCTTTTTCTTTGCAATGTTTCATGCTTAGCATGTTTTCCAGACACCATATTGCTTTTATGTGTGTAGAAATGCAAGATTCTAAAGTTAGCAGTGGAGATCTGTTGCAAATGAGACAGTTTCAGGGAAGTCACGCGGACATTTGAAGTTTTTCAGGTAATAAAAGTGCGGTGTTGGTAGCATGACTGTCAGCGATGATCTGCTGATTTTACAGTGTTTTCAGCTCCAGTTTACTGGAGTAGCTCCAATAATTAAACCTGAACATTGCAGCCGCACCAGAAGATCATGTGAACTGACTCATTTTAAAGCCTTAATGAACTCGCCAATCACGGACGTTTAGAACGTTTTGCCCCGCTGGACGATAACTGCATTATTCTGCACAATTATCACTTTTTTCTTTGCTCTCTCTTCATGCTGCTCAGAACGGAAATGTTTGCTGTTCAGTGGATCTCGACTGCCTTCAGAACAACTAAAGCTCTCCTCCTCTTTTCATTCCTTCTCTTCTCTTCACTACGGACTCCCACACCCCTCCTCTTCGGCCCCCCCGATTTTTGGAATCCTTAAACAAACTAACGCACAGTGAAAATCCAAACACACACAGGACAGACTGGACTTTCAAGGTTGTGCTTTTCCCCAGAAACAGTGTGTTTGTGTGTGTGTGTGTGTGTGTGTGTGTGTGTGTGTGTGTGTGTGTGTGTGTGTGTGTGTGTGTGTGTGTGTGTGTGTGTGTGTGTGTGTGTGTGTGTGTGAGTGATGTTGAGGCAGCATCTTTGGCTGAAGTCACATTAGTGTTGTGTAACTGTAATCGTGTCGTTTCCATCACCGTGTCTGTTCCATCCCGACCACCACGACCAGTTGACCGGAGCAAAGGTTTCCCAGTGGACACCCTGAGGTGCTCCAGCTGGCCTAAATACACACTCCATTTTGGTTGGTGGTGGCCCGCTTGACTGGCCTGGGCAGTTTTTCATCGTCTGTGTGCAGATCAGTCACACACCAACACTTGAATGTTTCATTTCATCAGCTGCTTGTTGGCTGACGTTAGCGGTTCTCTTTGTTAGTTCGTCATGATTCATCCTCAACCTTCACAACTTTGTCGTGTAAAAATGACCCAAATCCCTGCTCAAACTGTACAGTATATTTGACTGTGGGATGGATTTGTTCAAGGCTCCTCTCTGGTTTGTTTTATAAAGTCTTTTTACGGCCTTGATTTTTATTTCTTATGTTTTCGAAGAGCATTTTCGGCGTCTGTGGATCCATGACATCAGCTTTCGTGCCGCTTCAGCTTTGTTTTAAAAGGGAAAAATGAACGTATTCCCAAACCGACGGTGACCACTGCTCTGAGGCCTTCATCAGGTCCTCGAGCGTCAGGCCAGTTATCGCCCCAAATGCAGCAGGGTCTGATCTCCTCGCCGCATTTCCTGCGGCGATGCTGCTGAGCTGCTGTCCTCCACACCTCGCAGCCTCGGCTCGTCCCCTCCGCCTCGGCTCCGTCGCCCCGCGCGTCCACGTCCAGAGCTTTCATTTCTCAGATATTAGGACACAAATCTGACTTCAGAGTCGTTGGGTGTTGAATAAAATCTGTGTAATCCAGTGTGAGGCGAGCGCCTTGACCGGCCTCTCAGGTGTCAGGGCTGTTTCATTTCTGGTTCCTTTCATTTCATTGTTTTCTGTTTTTGTATCACAGAACAATATTGTGGAGTCTGCGGTTTCATTTTTAACTCTCAGATCTGTTTTGTTCTTCCAGACACCGACGTACATTTGAATGTCTTTGTGATGACATCAACCACTCACCTGCCCTCCTTCCCTCCTCTTTTCACCTTTCCTGTCTCATCCCTCTCTCCTCTTACCTGTCTGACCTGCACCTTTCCTCTAACGCACTCGCTTCTAATCCCGTTTAATCCTCTCCAGCCAAACAAAATCTCGCCATCTTCGACTCCTCCGTCTCTGGTTTCACCTGTGCGTTGTTTATCCCGCACGTTGCCACCGAATCGGAGAATAGACGGCAGCGGTGCCCACCTTTGCTGAAGCCTTCAGTAGGAGGGCAGATAAACCTCTTCGAAACTAGAATTCACAACAGGAACACTTGTCCCTCTTTGTTGTCATGGAGCTTCATTCTCATTTTAGCATTTTAACTCTTTACTTTACTTGCTTGTTGCATTGTCTGCGAGCAACAGTCCAGAAATGGGGTTTTTGGGTGTTTGCAGTGACCGAACTTCGCACTCAGAACGCTTCATTAAATCTGATCTAGAATCAGTTTCAGAGTCAGAGTTGTCAGTTCATTCTGTCAGTGTGAGCAGACGCTTTGTCTCCGTCTTTCCAAGTGGAATATTTTCTCTTGATCTGATCGCGTTGCTGCACGCGTGCATGTCAAACTCTCTGGACCGGAGGGCTGGTGGACGGTGATAAGGTTGGAGATCGTCAGCCGTCCTCGTCTGTCCGTGTCTCTGCACGCGTCTCCATCTTCACCCCCTGTAAATCTGAATCAGTGATGTAAATGTATCTGTACTCATCCAGTTTAACGCAGTGGACGTTTGTACAGTCACACAAAACTTTGGGTGTTTGATTTGATATCGAGTCGGCAACTTCTGTAAAACACTATCTGTGTGTAAATGTTTTTACATGCTGATGATGATGACATGATACAGTTTCTCCTTTTTAAATTAGCATTGTGTTCATGTTAATTCTAGTGGACTGACTTTCCTTCTGTCAGGTAGGTTCTGTTTTGCTGTAAATACTGTGTAAAGCGGAGGATTCTGTAAAAAGAGCAAACAATGTGAATAATTTTCACTAGAGCTTCTTCTAGTATCAAGTCTGTGTGACAGAGAAGCGACATTTTTATTGTTTTTACTATTTCTTTATTTTCCTATTGTTGCCTTAACCCCTTTAATGTCTATGGAAGTTTGGTGTCCTCATTGTTTTATCACTTCTTCTATTAATTTGACTGTTTTCTACGTTTATGATCTGCTCACTGATGGAGAGAATCTTGTGAAGAGCTGACAGAAGTGAATCTTTAACAGACTAAACACCTTTTTTTTTTTTTTTAATTTCAACACTTGTCTGTAATACGAAAGCTGAAATATCTCCTGTCGGGAATAGAGAAAACAACTATGTATATGTTTAAAAATGTTGAAAATCACTTTGTTATTCTTGTTGGTTCCAATTGAAAAAATAAATCAGAATAAAATTTGCCATGGCTCATCTTGCTTAAAGTTTGGTTGGTAAACTGGGTCAAATACGGCAATAATTTCCTCAAAGTTTCCTGTATTGTCTGTGAATTAGGGGTGTTTTTGGCCTTTGAAGGTCAGGTTGATTACAAGGATGTGCCAGATCCCCTGCGTAAGATAGCTTTCTAAAAGCTAATGATAATTGCTAAATTAATTCAGTTTGAACTTGTGTTTTTTTGCTCGTGAAGTCTGAAGGACATTCTGCTGGAGTACAGACAGAGACTTGTCTCCAGTTCATACTGGACGTTTGAGTGCTGTGAGTTTGTTGTAAGAAAAAGCTGGTTGATAAATATTTTAGCTGTGAGTTGGTTTCACACTTTGAGAGCTCAGATTGATTGATCCCGACTGCACATATGTTAGTGTGAGGCGTGTGATTGAACCCGGGGTTTTATTTCCAGGTTGTCAAATACTGGTACATTTGTATCGGGTGTAAAAGTCTCAGAAATTAATCCCACTATAAGGAATTAATCCTTGAAAAAGTCTTTAATGTTCCGCTTCTAACAGCACCGCCGTTTTTCTTTCTTTTTCCCCTTTTCCCTCAGGACAGGTATGAAGTTCTGCAGTGAAGTAAAGATAAGTGCCTCCTTTTGATGGTTTAATGGCCCACCGCTGTGCTGCTAACTGGAGCAGGTACAGCATCGCGTTTGAAGCTGCGGCGGTAGAACTGAAGATTAGCTGCTTCACTGCAGCTCCACAACTTTCATAGAATCCAGTGAGTTTCCAATTATTTCCTGACATAATGAACCAGTCAGTGGACGGACAGCACGTCCAACTCCTGTTATTTGGGCGTAGTCACTTCCTCTCTTGGTCAGTAATCCCTCCGTTAATTGTTGAGAGCTAATACCGGTGTCGCAGCGTTCAGGGCTGAGCCTTGACGGTCCGAACACTCCTCTCCCACCGAGGGCTGCAGCTTTGTGTTGGGTCATCGGAGTGATTCAACCAGGCAAATTTTGAAACCGGACGAGGATTTCCAGAAAGAAGGATAACCTTCAGCAGCATTAATCTGCATGGATATTCCGCGGATCCTTGGTCACTTGTACCTACTGCGACATGACTCTCTGACATAAATCCGCAGTTATGACACTGACTGCTTATTCCCAGCCGTGGTTCCTGTCAGAGTACACAAGGACGCTGTGGACGTGTCCACAGAGTCATGACTTTCACTGGAACTGTGCAGTTTAAAAGGTGTTATAAAGCATATTCAGTGGGATGAAATGAGCGTGAACACTCTGAAGGACATTCTACAGTGGATTAGATTCTTCAGCAATGAGTTGCCATCTGCTCGCCACCGATCAGCATGAATGTCTTTATCTCCAGTGGAGGATTGAGACGCCTCTGAGGTTGGAGCCCTCTCCAGTGAGCAGCGCTGTGGAGGGTTCAGTCCATTAACCTGCTGCCAGTCAGCTGTGTAACGCACCACGCTCTCCCTCACACACTTGCGGTGAGCTCTGGCCCTGCACCCCCTGTCCATCCCAGACCCCTCCCCCCCTGTAATGCGGGCGCCTCAGCCCAAAGGTGCTTACCATTCATGGGATGGAGCCTGGAGGTCGTCGCAGAGGTGATGAAGCGAGTCCCTCAGCGGCAATTCCCATCTGTGCCTGCAGGGGGAGACATCCAGCATCTCAGCTGGAGCAGACAACAGAACGGCCAAAGCTGAAGACGGCTTCTTCAATCAACCTTTTTCCCATTAAACTTGTCCTACTCCTCCTGTCCTCCTGATAGAGCTGTTTGCTCTGTAGCTGGGAGTCCCTTCAGCCGCCATCCTCGCCTCGCCGCTTCCTTTTGCGGCCAACTCAAACTGATCAATTTGACCCGCTTCTATCGACGCTCGGCGCCAACCCCAGGCAGCCGGCTGGAAATGCCGGGTGCATCGAAAAACAAACGCCGAGAATTAATACATTAACCATGTGCATATTGTCCATGTTAATACAACGAGGATTAAGAGGCTTAAATGTCTTATCGACATCCCGGCTGCTCGATAAGTGTGTAATTAAAGAGTGCGGCTGAGTCAGTGACAAGGCCAAGCGCACCACCGTTATTGACCCGCGGTCATGCACAGAGGCCTGTGCGCGATAAGTGTTTATCTAACCCCGCCTGTGTGCACATGTGCATGCCTGTGGCTCCTTCCCCGCTTTTTGCTGATGTTCAGCGGTCATTTAAATTCGCAATTTATTGTTGAATATCAGACTTGCACAAAGAATAACAGATTGAGTGGATCAATCTGAAAAGAACAGCTATAAATACTAATCACTCCATGATGTGATTTGGAATGTGAAAGCAGGTGAACAGCGCGGGGATATCGCTTCGCGCTAATTGCAGAAGGGAAGTTCGTTAGCAAATCTAAAAGCCGTTAATTATTGATGCAAGCTTGAGGAGACGCCTGATCCAGCATATAAATGACATCGTTGCATCAGCCTCCCTACGAGATGGAGCTGCTCCTGGTTTTTTTTTTGTCCGTTCGGGAGCATCTGCTTGTCCCATAAATGTCGAAACGGCTTTTTTGATGCCACATTTCTATAAATTTAGAACTGGTAAATATACAAAAGTTGTTTTCAGTTGAAACCCACAGCTGAAATCACAATCATATTGAAAACACATTTGAGGAAAGTTTGTGAGTCGAAAGATAAACTTTGGAGAAACCGAGTACTGAACCGTGTTAAAGGTTTTAAAAATAGGCCCACATGCCAAAAACATCCTCCGACAAGCGTACACATCCATTAAGGCATCAACTGTCAGCATAGACCGTGACCTTCGCGTCCGATCTGCTGTTATCTTAATGATCCTTCAGCAGCTGATTCTGCATCTGTGAAGACTCCTGTGCTTTTATTTTATTTTCTGTACCATGTGGTTTAGACCCCCTTGTTCGATAATATAAGCTGATTTTTACTTCCCTTTAACAGTTATATTTAGTGAGAAATAAAATTAAATATTCCTGGATGTAAATTCTGAATTTTCTGCAGTCTTTCCTTTGGATTTGAGCTGTAAATTCTATCAGGATGATACGCAGATATTTTACACTGGTTGCATAATACTGAATAATTATGTCTAATTATATATCCTCCCAAAAGCTCCTGTCCCACATTTTATTTATTTCTTTTTATTCACTTTGTCAGCCACGCTGCGCAATCGTTAACGCGGGCCGGATGTGGATGATCAATAGACATCCCATGATAGCCTGACAGACTCTCATTTGATGTGACAGGCTGCAGCCTCCAGCCTCGTCATCGTGCTCGCGCGTGCTGGCACTGAGTGACTTTGAATCATCTGGATGTGAGCAAAGTAGCGCGAAGGCATTCAGCCTGAACCCCCCCGCTGTCAGATTGTTCATTTTATCCAGAGACGAGTGTTTCTGCTGCGTTCAGGGAGCCTGTCTGGGCTCAGTAACTTCGATTTCCTCACCTGGTTTTGGTCTTAATTTGGCCTCCATCCAAGTTTAGATCAAGACATGAGTTCCCTCTGCAAGGTGGAACATTAGACGAAGCTCAGATGTTTGCGAGGAGCTGCCACGTGTAGAGGAGCCGGTGGTTCTGGTGGTTTGGTTCTGGTCCACAACCCTCCCTAAGGTCTCCCAGGGGAGGGATTTAGTGGCTGATCACATCTGCCAGCCAGAGGTGGGGGCAGAGGTGGATGAGCTGGAGGAAGGAGCAGGCCAGAAGATGGTCAGGGGTTCAGTGTTGAGGTTCAGATCCAGATCCAGAGAAGCAGATCATCAGGACCAGATCCGGTCAGACGGCAGGAAAATGAATAACTCAGATCCAAAAAGGCAGAACCTGAATTACAGTATAAGAGGTGCAAGTTCAAAGAAATTGTATGTGTAGACATGTTATATCAGCAGTCGTGTGTGTGTGTGTGTGTGTGTGTGTGTGTGTGTG
>BJFM01000553.1:45374-60559 GCA_016586285.1 Arothron firmamentum | reverse complement strand
GGGGGGGGTGTCACAGGAGGACTCGTCTACTCCACGACAACATTCACGTACAAACACTCACCCAACTAAGTCGAAGTGCTGCGGATGCTGAGAATCTCATCTCGGTAAAACTCAATAAAGCAATTACATTACTTTATTTTACATTGGACACAAAAGAGTGTCTGCAAATTAGCATAGATCCGTGTCCTGACCAGCAGTAACATAACAAAATCTCGTAATAAACAGGTTTTTTGAAAATTCATGCAACATGCAAAAAGGTGGTTCAATACAGTGATACACATGTAGCAATTAAAAAAAACAAAAAAAAAAACAAAAAAAAAAACAATGAAGACATGTCAGAGTGGGTGCTGTAGAAAAGATGGAAGAGATAGATGGTCCGTTTCTACTGTTGGGACCCTCACAGTGAGGTGATGGAATGCGAGGAGTCACCTGTGAGACTCGGCATTGTCAGCGCTC
The DNA here is from genome assembly GCA_016586285.1 of Arothron firmamentum. Classification (NCBI taxonomy): domain Eukaryota; kingdom Metazoa; phylum Chordata; class Actinopteri; order Tetraodontiformes; family Tetraodontidae; genus Arothron; species Arothron firmamentum. The sequence continues at coordinate 60,103 of BJFM01000553.1, read as the reverse complement.
AGTTGCTTCCCGAGGACCCTGTGACCTCCTGGGGTGGACAAAAAGCCCGCCTGCCGTTGCGTTCCAGCCCCGAGCTCCACTTCCTGAACCTGAATAGTCACCTGCGGGGACAGTCAAACTCAGATTCCTCAAACACGGTGCAAATGAGCAGCGGGGAATCTGCCCGACGACACGTCACCTGCTGTTGCTGAGGTATGCCTGGGGCCAGCGGGACCGTGGGGTGACCCGTCGGCCCTTGCTGACTAGTTGCTAAAGAAACTCTTGGTAAGCCTGATGCCGGTGGGCTGCCGCTCTGAGCCTGATAGAGCACTGGAGTACCATGCTGATACTGGACCGAGGAAGGACCCGCTAAGGAACGAAGACAGGTTGAACTCATTAACGATTGCCTTCTCTTACATTTATAGAACTACTCATTCTCGAAGAAAAGAGAAGTGAGAAGCGCCATTCCCTCGAGAAGTGAGCTAGGTCAAAATACAGATAAATATAAAGGGAACACATAATTATAAAGTGTAATCACAGTTCTTGAATATACAGTATATATATATGTTGTGAATCAATGTCACCTTCTGTTGTGCAAATGGGGCAACAGGCAGCAAATGAAAATGATAGGCAATCACCACGACAACCCCTCTGAGTGGGGGGTTTGCAGGAGGAGGCTACGGAGCACTTGATTCTCATTTTCCTGTCCATCTGATTCTTGGCTGGTTTTGCATTTCTCTCAGACCTCTTAACACTAGGAAGAGCATGAAGCTGTAGCTGCAGCCCAGAGACGAGGCTCAGGTAGGGCAGCTCCTCCAGGACAGCGTGAGGGGATGTAGCAGTTCACCGGGAGAGGTGGAGAGGGCCAACCCGGCAGCAGGACCGCCATCTGATCCGGAGGAACAAGAGCAGCACTGCCAGAGTCAGGGTGAGATCCTCAGACGCATCATCAGACCATATGCTGGTGCAGTGGGCGTCGGGTTGCTTCTGCTTCGCGCCAATACACAACCTCATGTGCCTAAAGTGTGTCGCCGCTTCCTGGATGCCGACTGATGGGACAACTGGGGGCATCTGGGACATCACTGAATAAGTGCATGTTGAGGAAACACACGCTGCTGAGCCACATTATTAGACGTTTGGACGATCTCCACAGAAGTTAAACCGCTCATCTGATTTTCAGTAAGATTCTGACTCCTGGTCATAAGCAGCTTACTGATTTGTGTTTCCACTCATCATTTTCATTTCTTTTACATGTTGCCAGCCTTCCAGCTTAAAAAAGATGGTATTTTGAGGTGCATTTTGTGCACACAATTTGTGCTGTGCGCTAAATGTATAATAACTTTCAACCTTTTTCTCCAGTTATGTATCTGATGGTGATCGTACAAATTAGAGAAAAGCAATTCAATTTGAAATAAAACAGAAAAAAATTAAAGGTAGCCCGACTTTGAGCTTAGCGGGTCATAAAATGATGGAATTAACAGTTCTTTCAGGAAGTAAAACCTTTTTAGGCAGAGCACCTCAACATTAAGGGGGCTAAAGGGTGTTTGGAACTTTTGCGCGCGCACACGCACACAATTTGAAGACCTAGTCTGAAATAGTTATTGTCATGTTAACATGTATAACTTGCATAATCTGCAGCTATACAGTTTATTCCGTAGGATATATATCCTACGTTCAGGGTAAAAAAGTGAATCATTCCTGCAGTGTTTGTGTACACGTGAGAACACGCTGGTGCGCCAGAACAACAAGGCAAGATTTAAAATCGAAATTGTATATTACTGAACTTGTTAAACGAAAGATCAGACATATATCAAAAAGCAGTCAAGGCATCAGTATTTTTTAGGCGCACAATGAATCACCTACCATGCCCCTGCATGATGCCTGCAGAGCCAGGTGGAGGACTCTGGTTAGGCTGTCTGAAGAGGTGGTTGCTGGGATGTGTTGGCGGAGGGCTGGAGGGCTGAATACGTAACCTGGGGGAGGACAGGAGAAGAGAAAGAGAGAGAGAGAGAGAGAGAGAGAGAGAGAGAGAGAGAGAGAGGGAGAGATGCAACTGTGATGTAACATCTCAGTGGATAGGACTGTGCTACAGCGTGAAGTTCAACGTTGAATAAGTGATGAAGAACGGGTGTGGGTATACCTCTGGAGCTGGTGGGTTAGATGACTGGGCTGGCTCTCTACATGGCCTAATGACAGACCCTGCATGTTTCAAAAACATAAGATTTGGTTATACAGGTGCACTAGCATTATATCTGATAGAAATTTAAAAAAAATAATAATAATAATTCAAAGAGCAAACTGTAGCTGAGGCCACATCATAAGACTCAATATCATTTGCCACGCGTGACAGGGGCGTGAACCCGAAGCACGTACTTGGATTTGCTGGTGGAGGATTTGTTGCTCTTGCTGGTACAGGACATGCTGCTGCTGGGTGTGCTCCAGAAAGTGCTCATCCTGCTGAGCAGCATACTTTTTCTGAAGCTCCTCGCATTCCTGCGTGAACACAGAAGAAGTCACTACGCCAGCTCCCTCGCTGCCTCTTAACCGAGTACAGACGAGTCAACGAGGGTAATGACACGAAAGAAGGCTAATGGCCTCTGAAGGCAAACGCTTAGCCCTTCCTAACACGTATTCCCCAGCTAAGCAGCTAACTTGGACAGGTCTTTGAGCAAGAGTGAGCCGTCCATAAGCTTCGCCAGCTCAGGCATGACATAAGCTCCACTGAGGATGAGGAGGATGCCTCCACATTCTCAGCTCAACACTCCATATTCAATTCAATTTAACTCAACTTGATCTATTTATTATCATTTACTGTTACAACTAAGGCTGACTCGGGAGGATCCATAAGGCCTTAGCTAAGGAAATGATTATGTAGAGAAGCAAAGGGAATCTTTCCACATTGGGAAAACACACTTTCTCCTGTTTTATTCGCTGGTGGAAACATAACTAGACGTGGATGGACATGCTGTCATATGCAGCTCCATCTTTAATGTCCATTCAAAATGTTGAACCGCGACATCATTTTACAGCATTCTTCTGGGTTTTAATAGAGTTGATCAAGATGAAATTGTCCTAATAAATAGAGGAACATACTGGAACGCTAATACAGACCTAATCGCTCAAACCAGGATGACTAACACACTCAATTCATCACACATTCCAGGATTTACAGCACAGACATTTCCAAATTCATGTTTAATGAGGATCACATGGATTTTGGGGCAGAATAACAGCAGCAGCCCTGGAAGTAGCACCTGAACACAGCAGCAGAGATGCTAACTGAAGCTTAGTTAACCAGAAAATGAAACATCTCAGCTCACAGTCACATTGAAAGGAGAAGGTTAAAAAAAAAAAAAAAGTATATTTTCAAAGGCATTTAGGTTGGTTTTATTTGATGCTTTTAAGCAGACCAGAACTTATGGACATTAGTTTCACTGTGTTTTTGTGAAACTCTGGTTGCACAAGAGCCTTTTTCATCCACAGCCGTGAATTCTTCAGGACTGAGTTCTGGGTTTTGACTTGGCCTCTCCAGAAGACTACACTCTTCTTTAAGAAACGGCTATAAAGCTGTTTAGCTGCTTTCTATTATCTTCCAAAAGAACAGATGTTTACAGGGTGCAGCACGCCAGCATTTCTCCATTTTCCTGTTGCATTTCCTCTGACCTGCAATCTTTTAAACTGTAATCGCAACCTGTTATGATAAAAGCAGGTTTTCTCCTCCTCACTCCCCCAATAAAGCCGTGACTGTAGCCAAGCGCAGGCAGCAGTCATAGTTTGCAGAACAACGGTCATCTCAACTGCTGAAGGTGTTCGTGTTCCTCAGAAGAGGCAGCGCTCATCACTCAGTGCTCTCTCTGAGTTTGCTGTGTGTGTTTGGTTTGTTTATTTTCATGGTTTAGCCTTAAAATCCTGATTAACCACTGAGCCGATATTACAGATGCGTCTTTATACGACCATCAGCTGACACATATTTACAGGAATCAGACTGGATTTTAAAGAGTAGAGATTATGTAGTCTGCAAACAGCTGGGAGAGAGTCTGACAAGACAGGAGCAGAGCGTAGACTTTAACCTTGGGTCGCAGGGGGAAAAAAATATTGTTACAGCCATTTTATTGAAAATATATAATCATTTTCTGTATGTTTATGTGTCCTTGTCTATTCTCAGTAGACTGAGTGTTGCTGCATCATCACGATTACTTTCCCACATGCTGAGCACAACAAGCCAGCGTATGTTATTATATGCTGTCAATACTTCATACCCAAAAACCCTGGTTCCTTTTCTAAGCCTATTCCCAGACAAACCTGAGTTAGTTACATTTTTATGTTCTTATTTAATGAATCCTTACATCACAACTCACTTATGCAAGCTCTCATGATATGGAGGCAAAAACCATTATTTTAATGCCGTGTCAGGTAGTCCTTGGGACGTGATGCAGATTCAAAGAGTCCTCACAGTTTAACAAAGCCCGCTTGGAACAGTCTTGATAACATATGACTCCTTGAATGTGTTACAAGAACTGATTTGCTGGTTGCAAATATTGTTTTTAAATTGATTAAATGGTTTTATACCACATCTGCATCCAGGCTTAGGATGTGTTTAGAGGCAATGAAAGAACGGCAGCGCTGCAAAGTCAGCAATTATTATCTTTTCACTATAGCTGAAGCATATTTTGCAAAAGAAAAGAATGGCACACCTGTTTGAGCTTTTTGATGAGACTGCTGTTCTCCAGATGAGCTTTGAAAGCCTGGATTGTGGCTGCTCCATCGGAGAAGCGTCTGACAGGTGAGAAGCGCTCCATGGGCAGATGAAGGGTATTGCAGTCCTTATAGCTGGACCTTTGGTGGCAGTCGTGGGTAGCAGACGACACATGTGGACGGAGACGAACACACACAATCAACATGACAGATGACACCACGGTCAGTCACAGAAGAGAGCTCCGTAAACGTAAACAAAATTTAAAATCACCTACAGATTAGGAGATTTTAAAAAATACATTATTCATCTTGCGTAGCTAAAAAATGTACACAGCCCCTTGTAATTTTTAATCCTGAAACTCAATGAGTCCAAAAAATGCAAAAGCCAAAAACATACCTCTTTTAAAGGGTTTAAGTCATAGCACAAATCCCGTCAAATAGTTTCACAGTAGACTCGCAATTAGTGAATATTGATTGTCATCAGTGTGTTTCAGTGTTTTTGAATGCATACGTATATAAATATGTACACATATGTATAGGAATTCGTCTAGAAGGTCCACTCACTGGTTGATTCCAGCATTCCAGACACAATTACACGGTGGAGACAAAAGAACACAACTAGCAACAAGCCAGGAAATGGACATTTAAAATGGAAAAAAAACAAAACAAAACCCAATCTTTGATGTTAAATCCATTAAGTCAAAAATCACAAAGTGCAAATTTTAGACTGGTTATCATAAATTGAGTGTCTACCAAGAAGACACTCCTCAGTAGACACTGTCAAACTGGATTCCCAGCTGGTTTTTAATCATGTCTTTGATTTAATCACTTTACCCATTAATATTAATACTTAATCTGTCCCCTGGCCCAACCCTCTTCCAGGGGTAGTTAGACAGTAGTTATTCTCTGTTTCTAACAACGTCAACTCTAAATACGTGGTGGGTAGATTTCAAAACGAGCTCTGCGTGTTATTCAAGAATTCAGAGGACATTTCCAACACTGACTTCTTCTCTTAATCACAATCACACTCTTTTAGGACATCATCAGGGCTTCAACATTCAGAATCTGTTGATGGTTTAACCGTATTAAAACTAAAGGACTCTGTGGTGGCCTTAAACTAGTAGCGTAATACATTTTCTTTTTATTTGTGGACTTTTTAAAATTTGTCATAACTTACTTTTAGTTTCCTCCTTTCATAGAGCACGTTGTGATGTATATTTCACAATGTGCTCTACAACTTACAGCTATTAGCGTTAGTCCTGTGCTTATTTAAATAGTAATTTAGTCCTTAAGGAAAATGTTTGAGTGTGTTTGTGCGTGTACAGCTCAGAGCCAGCATGTCCCCTCACCGGGTGTGTATGTCGGGGGCCCAGACCACCCTCTGTCGGGGGCCCTGAGGCCGCTGTGCCTCTGCTGAGGGCTCGCCATGTGACGTGCTCGTGAGCGCGTGCGTCGTGTGCCGCTTGGAGCGGTTCGCCAGGTACCTGGGCCGCAGGGAGGAGGGAGGACGGGGATGAGGATCGGAAACAGGAAGCAGCGCAGGTCAGCTCTCTGTCCTCAATGGCTCATAGAACAGGGGAGAAGGCCCGTCCCTTCCCACCTCTGACAGCGGGAGCCATCATTCATCATCATATTTGCCAATCAGAAAACATTAAATTTATAACAAAGACTGACGTTATAGTCTTAGGCCATCCAATAACACCCAGCTTTAAATTTAAGCCGAATAATTCAATTTTGCAAGCTACAGAGTTAGCAAAGCCATGTGAGAAAGAGTGAGATAGTCAGGAGAATAATTTGGCATATAATGAAATAAGAAAGCCAAAGAAGCTGCTGGGCAAAGAGAGGCAAGAGGGCGGAATTTGGTGGTAGATTTCCAAAGAGTGGCAGAAAACATTTGCTGAATGGAAAGCAGAAGAAATGGGGCAAACGCCACGGCAAAGTGGTCACCTCCCGCGGAAAAAAGCAGAGCAGCCTAGAGGCACTCCCAGCAACCCAGGATACCAGCATTGTTAGAAGATGGTGTTGTCTGAGGAGGACCAGCTGGGATGATAAGACCTGGACATGTGCCTAGCTTTGCTCCAAATCTCAAGTCATATCTAAAGGGAACACCTGTAGATGACCCATTTACTCATCCTGGGTCACCTGAACACTGAGGACGGTATCGTTGCTACAATGCTATAATTAATCACTGCACCAGAAAAAAAATAGAGGACGGCAATGAAACATTATTCTAATTATTACTTAACAATCACTAGTTATTCTGGTAATTGATTCATGGATTTAAGTTGTTTTCAAAAAGACTAACTTGTCTGATTTTGTCCTTAACCTTTCTAGCTTATTTCCTTCTGAGACAATGTAAAGGTAAAACCTTCATGTGGTGTTTTGCGTGGAAAATTATCTTTCAAATTTTTCTTCCTCCTCATCATAACTTCATATATCAGAAGGTAACTTTTTAATTGAGGCAGATAGCTGTTAGTGGATTGATGAATGATGAAAACCAGCACAGGACAGAGCAGGAAACCTGACAAGTTTCACCACTGCAAACCCACCTAATGATTGTCACAGGTTATTATTCCAAATGTTCCATTTCAGACAGCACCTCTTTACAGTTTTCCCTCCACCTATAGCCGTTGCGGATTACCTCTGTACTGCCTCTTGGTCTGGTTCTCCATCCGAACCCTCTTCATCCACGGGTGCGACAGCAGGGATTGGGTGCTGCCAAATGAGGTGAATACCGGTTAACACTTCCTCAGTTATTACAGAGGTGGGCAAACTGAGGCCCGGGGGCCACATGTGGCTCGATGAACTATTTAATCCGGCCCGCAGAGCCTTCATAATCATTTCTCCCAAAGCCAAATGAACAGGGTTGTCTGCTTAATTGGTTAGAAACATCATTTGGAGCTTCATCATCCATCTCTAGTTGGACCAATTTACAGCCTCTTCACAATATTTTCTCAGTCAATAGTCCATCAAGCAGGATTTTAAGATAACCTCTGATCCTCATGGGGGGGTTAGTTTCCTGCACCACCTGACCGGCCCCTTCATCAAGATTTAAAACCCAACGTGGCCCTTCAGGCTAAATAATTGCCCACCCCTGAGTTATTATGAGGACACAAGCACAAAGACATGCAGAGAGGAATCCAGATCCTCACCGGGCTGGCAACAAGTGGGGAAGGTCCCCGTGGCCTCTTAAGAAGCTGAGCATGTAGCTGAATATTAGCTCCTCCATCAGAAGCTCTTCGACCAAGTGGCCCCATGCCATTAAGCAGCTGTAGGGTTGGTGGCTGTAACAGGGACTGCTCCTGAGGGACCCACACAAAAAAGAATCAATTGTCAGGGTAAACGAGCTGAGCCGACCTCATATTCATTCTACAAGCTAACCTGACTTTCAACACCAAGTGAACAATCACACAATAAAGGCAAGCTAACAGTGTTCACCTTGTATTCCAGTTGCTGTGTGGGTTGTAAGCTCTGCGTGGGCATCAGAGTGTGCATCGGCCCCATTACTGGGGCCAGAGGGGGGAATGAGGGCTGGGGCACGGCACCACGTGGGAATCCTGGAGGCAACTTCTGTAAGTCTTCCTGCATCTCTGCCCTGGGTTAGGATAAGAGATGCGATAAATTTGAGTCAAGACATAACGCAAAAACGTTTTATTTTAGCCTGGAACAGTTTGAAACACACAGTTACTCTAGCGGTTTCTTGTCTGTGTGCTGTATGCATTTCTTTTTGGTTCCAACATGATTGCCGTGGTACATTCAGCACCGTGAACAGAGGTCAGGAAGAATTCAGGATTTGCCACGACTCGACTCTCAGGATGGTTATCAGCTGATAGTCCACCGTCCTCGGTTTCTAGAACCACGTACCAGAGTACCCGTATACCTTTCTGTCTGCTCAAGGCGGAAGGAATCTTGGTTTAAAACACTTCTGGGAAGTTTGCAACCATGCGGGTGTGACTCTTGTATATATATATATATATATATATATATATACACACACAGGGGTAGTTTGTAGTTTGTGAGGTCCAGCGGAAGTTTAATGTCACAGCAAAGACTTTTGCAGGGATAACTGTGTCTCACTGAGAACAGTGGGAGTTTCTTTATCATAATATTGCTACTTTATAGAGTTGTAAAATATGAAGGGTCTTATCATATAGCCAAAATATACAACATAGCAAGAGAAGAAACCAGATTATGAAGCGCTGTTTGGGTGGATGCAGGGCTTGTGCAAGTGTTTTCAGAGTGCAATCGATCCTCTAAAGACTAATGTGGACGTAACCCTCTCTGTTATTCAATTACAGCTTCGACGGCACTGAAGAGATGAATTAAAAATGGGAATGGAGCAAATTAGTTTTATGTCCATATAGTGGGTTTTTAAAAAGATCACTTTGGTGCGTTTCACTTCTCTGTTACTGTTAGATCTGTCAGCACATCACACCGATCAAAATGATTGTCTGTAAATGACGCCATCGTCTCAAACATTAGAGGGGGGTGTGTGTGTGTGTATGCGCTTCACCTTTGGTCTGGCACCCCCACAGTGTGCCGCCTCATTGACAGGTAACGAGCCATGGCCTCAGGAGAGGGTTCCTCTCCTTCATCACTGTCTAGCGCCATGCTGCCATCCGGCTGAAGCACACACAACATTAAATTTACAGTCAATAAATAAAGGGAGACATCAGCAAAACCGTGACCACATTATGTGGGGCCAGCGCATGCCTGTTACAGCGCAGTCATTACAAGACAAGATGACCTCACCTCGACAATCTGGTTTTCTGGGTTGATGAGCTGGACGTGAGGAACAGTCATGCTAACAGGATTGCCCTGTGAATCCGTCTGCTGGGCACACGCGCGCACAAAAGGGTCAAGCAAGGATTACACTAAATTACCAACAATCCTCTTAGTGCCGCAGGTCTAACAGATGCGCGTTAAAGCCAATTTAATCAATTCAAATGTGTTATTAACTGTGCAGAAATGCATTAGTCATACTTATAGAGAAGAAAAATTAGCTCTTGACGTCATATTAAGTGAATTTTTTTTTGATAGGCTCTGGTCTGCTCAGCACTTGGCTGCTGAGAATTTTGAGTGCTACTGACTGTATTAATGACGAATGAACGAAAACCTTTGAAAGCACGAATTTACAGAAGCACATCGCATTCCGAGACGACAACACCTTTTTCCTCGTAATTATGAGATAAGATGTGATTTCTTTTTATACATTTATAAAAAGCTAATGAATAAAATATGGCCACTTCATATGCCATAATCAAAAATCCAAGTATGGATATTCTAAAAAGCAAGCATGGGACCAACAGAAAGGCCATACCTGTACAGCATTAACAGGATAGCCAATGGGGCGTGGCGTCGGCAGGACAACAGGCAGAGTCTTATGCTTCTTGAGGCGGTCCGCCAGCAGACTGTAGATGGCGCTGTAGTGATCGTAGACATCTGTTTGTAAGGACTGCAAAAGAAAAACGTTCCCAGGCTGAAGTTGGACCAGACCTTCAAACGGGGCAATTCAACCAAAGCCGTGCGTCCAACCTGAATGGTGCGTTCACGGTCCAATCCCATCTCAGACATAGCAATGAGAACCTGCTCACTGATGAGCTCCATCTCTCTCTCCGTCTTCACCTGCTCACATTCAGCTATCAGCTTCAAAGCAAAAAAGATGAAGGAAGAGATTAAATCAGATTCACAGCAGCTAGTCAGTTATTGGTTAATGGTTTTGTTTCTCTGCCGCCTACATGGAAAATGAAATAAGAACATAATCTAATAAATACAGAGGCAGATGTATTTACAGCTTGTGAAGTAGCTGTAACGAAAGAACCAACAGAACAAACACAAGATATCTTTAAAGCGTAGATAAACCAGCAATGAATAAGCAGCTGTTGTAGAGCGAGAGATAAGGTGCTTAATCGTCACACATACAGCCGTGGCCAAAAGTTGAGAATGGCACAAGTACTGTTTTTCGTTTCAAGTCTGCGGCTTTAGTTATTTTTTATCAGCTGTTACTATAAAAACTGTAGTACGATTACGAGCTTTTAAGGAAGACTCTTATTGGCAACTACACTGAGTTTTTGGAGACACAATATTTGCAGTCTTAACCCTTCTTTTTCACAGCCTTTGCAGATCGCAAAGGCATCACCTGGCATCATAAAGCTGGCATCATCCTGGCTGATGCCAGCTTTAATGCATTATCAGTGCTGTAGATGTTTTTTTCCACCGGCTTATTGTGAACTAGAAAATTCTTAGTTTGATTACGGTCTGCACAGGTTCATGGCCATGGACCTAAAATTTTGCCTTATTGCAAAGTGTTCCACCATGATAGAAAAGACAGTTTCTCACAGAGCTGTTGTTGAATGTTAAGAGTTGCTCCCGGGAGATATTTTGGTGCCATTCTGTATTCATGGATCTGTCAGGCAAATTTATGAATGTGGCCACGCCCAGATGGAGGCCACGCCCCTGGTTGAAGAGGCCACGCCCCTAGCTGAGAAGCAACACCACATGAGAATGGTTTCAGGTTGCTTTGCTCTTCCTGCAGAAGCGGCGTCGTTGATGTCCTCGTTGACACCAGGCCACCCTCCAACAGACTTGGCTCACTGCACGTGCAGGTCCATTCATGCCTGCTGCAATTCCAATCCCAATGGTGAATCATCTTTAGGAGATAATCCTGATGCTTGCCGGGCTTTCTTTTTGATCCTTGAAGTTTTTGATGATCTGATTAATGGTTGCTTAGGTGCCATCTTACTAGCAGCACTTGTTTCTTGGCAAGAAACCAGGGTTAAAAGAGACATAACCGTTTCAAGCACCATCCTCCTCTAAGCTTCCAACCTGGGTTATTCAGTCAGACGTGAGGTCAGCTGGTCCTTTTGAGGCGGGACTGAGATGCATTTGAAAATGTTTTCCTTGCTGTGGGCTTACGCTAACGTGGTAAAGAGAGACTTGGCCATTGATGGCAATTAAACCGATCACACATTCTGAATTGTAGGCAAACTGCCATCATACCAACTGAGGCAGCAAATGTTCTGAAAATAATAATTGTGTCATTTTCTTTTGACTGCGGTGGTAAATAGAATGCAAACATGTACAGCTGCCAACTGCTCCCAAGGTGATGGGTTAAAAGCAGAGAATAAACTTAATAAATAAATGTAAATTTGAAAGAAATTAAAACTCTCTTCTGATTTGCGCTAACGTTTTGATGTTTTACAATGTTTTAAAATGGTTCAGAGGTCTCACCCGATCAAACTCTGGGTCAGGGTCTCCTTGCCTCATCCACTTATTCTTGCAGATCTGCTCCATGGTCAGCCGTCTGCTGGGTTCCAGCACTAACATGTGTCTGATCAGGTACTCACAGTCTGCAATCGAAGACACAGAAGGAACTACTGTAAACGCCACTAACCAGCGACTTACACTGCTGCAGTACTAAGACGAAACATGCGATTCTATCAGCTGTCGGAGCTGCACAACACTGATCAAAGTAGAGGAAGAGGCAGCGAAGAAGAACGATGACCTTCACAAAGGCTTTACAAGTAGGAAATGTAACTGATAAGTCAGCTAAATTCCAGGAGAGAACTTTTACAGCTTGGTAAACAAAGTTATTTCTATTGAATTTCTGAATTTACACTTTCTAGACGGAAAGAAAAGATGAAGACAGGAGTCCTACCTGTGGACATGAAGAAGGGGATGCGGAATTTGCCACTGAGGACCCGCGCTCGCAAATTCTGGAGAGTGCTGCCATCAAAAGGCAAAGCACCACAAACCAACACATATAAAACCACACCTAAGCTCTGCGGGACAAGCACAACGGGTAATGAGCACTGGATTTGAAAAGGAGAACTAAAGATTCGTTTCAAATACACCACTCACCCATATATCGACTTTAGGCCCATCATACTCTTTTCCTTCAAACAACTCGGGCGCAGCATAAGGTGGACTGCCGCACCACGTCTTCAAGAGCTGTCCTTTTGAAAATGTGTTACTGAAGCCAAAGTCTAGAGGAAAGAAACATATCACTCATCTAGTGCTTTTAAGACAATTTGTGCCGAAAAAGGTGAGAAAAACTTATTTGAACAAACCCGATTCCAACAGAGCTGAACAATTACATAAGCATCTTTATTAAATATTGCTGGATATTTCAACCCAAACACCTGTAAATAAAGCACGCACACACACACACATGCACACACCTGCTATTTTGATATTGAGATTGTGGTCCAAAAGCAGATTTTCAGCCTTTAGGTCTCTGTGGACGATGTTGCGGCAATGGCAGAAATAAACTGCAGCAACAATCTGCTTGAACTTCTTCCGGGCATCCTTTTCTGCCATGCGACCGTGAGCCACTAAATGGTCTGCAGGTGCACACACAAGTCACAAGATGATGCAGTTTTAGCCTAATACATGAAATAACTCACAAAGACTGGTTAAGGTTCATAAAGTCAACTGTAGAAGGAGAGAAAAGAACAAGAACAAAGAGAGTCTGCGTTCCAGGAAGGAGTCCCTCACCAAATATCTCTCCACCGCTGGCGTATTCTGTTACCAGGTAGATCATTCTCTCCGTCTCCATCACCTGAAAATACAAACAATATGGAAAAAAGAATTAGAAAGTATATGTACGGTATGCCCTCGTCAAATCTTCATCAGGAAAAAAGAAAAAAAAAGACCATGTGAGGCTGAATGATAATTAAGATGACATTTACCCCCAAGGTCATTAAGACAGTGGGCAAAGAGGCGCAAACTGTTGGCCTGCAAACAATAAATTAGAACTTTGAAATTTACATAAGAACACCTACAACATGCTGCTTTAAATGTATGTGGTAAATTTGCATAGATTTTCTGGATAATAAAAGAAAGTTATTTTAAACAGTGTCAAATTTAAACAGAGAATAAACCCAACTGATCAGAGAACACAATCAACTTGTCTAATGACCAAGAAAATTCAGAGAAAGTGTCAAACTATAACAAACACACTTCTGCAGGTTGCAGAGTGCAGAAACATCCACCGCCCTAACAATGAGCTACCATAGTTATAGCTGTGTGGCATCACAACAGCACATTTTAAACAGATTGCAGAGAGCAGCACCATCATTTTGTGGAAATGAAAATGGAGATTAACAGTAAACTTTAGGTCAGGGCACAAGTAGAGGGTTATAAAAACAGCGTCAGGTAAGAGCACATCCTGCTAGACGGACAGCCCTTCTACTTCACGTGTCCTTTTCACACAGGACCATGCGTCTCTGGCGTACCGCGTGGCTCAGCGGGTAAGCGTGAACATGTACCTGGTAGAGGCGGATGATGTGGGGGTGCTTTAGCAACTTCATGATTTGCACCTCTCTGAAGATCTTTTTCAGGTTTTCATCATCCAGCTGGCTCTTATCAACGATTTTTATGGCCACCTGGAGAATGAAGAGACAAGAGAGCGGGATAAATGATCAGAGAGGAGAGGGCAAACACACATAGATAGATTATTTACAATAAGTAAAGGTCGATTAAAAAAAAGAAAGGTAATCGTGTCTTAATCACTAGTTTCAAACCTGAAACACTTTTGCATCTCAGCCAGATTATTAATATAAAATAAAATCTCCATGTAGATGTCATCATTGGGTTATTATTGCACAATTTAAAGAAGAAAAGTTCAAAAAATGCTTAATAAATGCCAAATAATGAATTTCCTAATAATGTGGCGTGCCTAATATTGCTAAATTATGCAATGTGTGGAAATCAATGAATACTGGCGCAATTTTAATTTAGTTTAATTTTTTAAAGTAACAGGAATTCACCCTAAAAAGCCCAGTTAGATGCCTGCAGACAGACAATTCCTAGTTTCACTTCAACTAACGCAACGTCCCTTCACAACATTTTCTGTTGAAAAAAACACCAATTAGCAGCAGGACTGTTGAAACATGACATAACAAAATTCTGCTGTAAAAAGATAACATTAAAAAAATATGCATTAATAATGACCACAAAAGCCCCTTTTCATCACAGAATCTTTTACTATTTACTCAAGATTTTTGAAAAACTTCGGCACATTTCCACCAAAATTAGCCGGGGGGGGGGGGGGG
>BJFM01000553.1:30306-40320 GCA_016586285.1 Arothron firmamentum | reverse complement strand
ACACACACACACACACACACACACACACACACACACACACACACACACACACACACACACACACACACACACACACACACGCATGGAGGCAATTTAGAGTCTTAAATCAGCCTACATGTATTCACACTGTGATAATGAGCTACAGAAAGTCCAAACAGACTCAGTGATGACGTCAATAATGAAATAACCATCCTACTGTAAAAAAAAAAGTTACGTATAGATGCCATCATTCACTCTTTACGTCATTCAATAACTGATTTTTCTTGTATTTAGATGGTTGAATGACTGAGTCACCAGTCCAATAATAATACTAATTCTAGGTAGAAAGGCACATGGACACTGCAGACCTCCGCCAAGCAACGATAAAGAATCCTTCAAAAAGTGCTATAAAAGTAGCACTTATACAAGTTTACATAGCATAGTAGGTTGTTTTCTTATAAAAGGCCATTTATGATCAAAGCCAAGTGCAAGATAAAAGGTAAAAGTTCCTCCAGAATCGGTAACATCACCAGAATTTATTCATCTGTTCCTTGATCCATTATCAACATTTTCTGAAAATTGCATTACAATCCATTAATACCTTTTCAAATTATTTTCTTCACAACAGACATTTTCCTGAATTTTGGGTCCAAGAATATTTAACATGGAAATGACAAGCTTTTAAAGTTTAAATAATATGCCTCTGCATAAGGTTACCCACTGATAGCATGGGCTTTCTCAGGTTTCTTCCACAGAAATGACATTTTGCTGCAGTTCTTACGGGCACCGTCCATTCCAAGTAAATGAAATTATCGACTGCCATTCTAACCCTAAACTAAATGATGACGAAACATGTGAGACCAACATATTTGCATATAAAGAAACTGGACACACAAGACAGAAACAACAAAGGAAGGCATCCACGGGGACTGCACAGGTAGTGTGGGAGGCATGGTCGCTGAGGAGAAACAGGACAGAGCAGTGCTGCATGGATCAGTAGGATTAGACAGGGGTCACATTAGATTAAATTTATCTGATCGTGTCACTGGGAAACATTTCTAGGGCAGCGAAACTGAGAAATGATCATACTGTTCTTTATTGTCCATGATACACAAGACAAGAATACAAATACACACAAGTGCCAAGGTGAACAAATAATATATAGTATACTTACACATCAATTTGATGGAATAAATAGCAGACATTTTGCAATTTTGCAAATCCTTTGCAATTTTTGTAATCTCTTACAGGTATCAGATTTGATACCTGATTTCCTTAGAATTTACATGACTGGAATAGTCCATGTTTGTAAATAATTTGTTAAATGTATTCAAATTCAGTGATGACAAGCTGAAGCTAAAGCAGTCATTTTTCGGGGGGATAATCACTCGCTGCAGCAAGAGCACACGGTCAAACTATGATATACAGATATACCAGTAATGAAAGAGCAAGAGCGGAAGGTACCATTACTCAAAGTACAACATGGTATGCTGCTCTCATTCATACTTAATATAAAAAAAAGGAGAAAAGAAGGATATACAAACAGAAAAACGAATATTGATGCAAACAGTGAATGGGGGAAAATGCAAACCAGATACAGTATATGTATTTTCTGTTTCGACGCTCCAGTCCAGTTGGTGGCGGTAAAGAGCTTGTAGGATGGCTTTTTACCTGCTACAGGAAAAAGAAGAAGGAGGAGGAGAAGGCGGATTCTAATGATAATAATAACTAAATAATCGTAGATCTACCAGACAGCGTTCAATAAATTCAACCATTAAAGCCCTTTCTTGCTCATAGATACAGGTATGGTTCATCGAACAATAACAATTTTTAAAATTTTTTGTTTTTTTCAAATTTGTTCTTCTGTGTCATTTGAACAAAATGCTACAATTAGCCAGCTAGCTAACTACAGAGCGAATGAGAAAACATTGTTATTTCGTTGTTGTTGTGCCAAAATTGCTGCCGAAAATGTTCACAAGAAAACGGATTTTAAATGATTTTATAAAATGATTTCGTACACGCACGTCGACTCTTACATTGTGCCTATAAACTTTGAAGCTAAGCTCTGTACCCGATTGTGTCTGATAAATCTCATCTGTTTCTCTTTCTTAGTATTAAACGTCTCATCATGTCTGGGGGACCAGCGGTAAGGATCAGCATTGAATCTGTCTGTGAGAAGCAGGTGCAGGAGGTAGCCTTGGATGGGACAGAGACGTATGTTCCTCCTCTATCCATGTCCCAGAACCTGTCCAAGCTAGCCCAAAGAATAGATTTCAGCCAGGGGTCTGATTCTGAGGAGGTGGAAGGTGAGGGTGAGGTCAGGGAGCGTGAGTGGAGCAAGCAGGAGCAAGAAGAAGAAGATGGTAAGATGTGATGAGGATGAAGCTGGCAGCAGCATCCTTTTTTGTCCCTAATGTGTTAGAAAAAGCTTCATCAATTTAAACAAAAAGGAACAGAAGAAAAACACGTAGAACACATTATTTCATACACTGACTACATAGAATCAGACTGTCCAAGACAGGGCTGTCAAACTCAAGTGAACTCAAAAACTCAAAGTCACGGTGCCAAACTCAATATTTATTGAAAAATTAACTGCAACTGATATGTAATGTTTAACCTTTTCATATGGAAACAAACTTTAGTTTTGTTTAAATAAATAAATAAAAGTATGTCTCTCCCCGTATTCGTTCAGGTTCCTATTTAAAGTAAATCTTTTTCAAAGCCAACAACATTTCAACCATTAACAGACCATGCCTTGCAGTAGAAAAAGTGCATAAGAAACAGATATGTTCAAGCTCAGTTTGCTACACTCTGATGTATTTACTCTACACACTGGTCTAAGCCAGATACCTGGCATCTTTTCTTAGATGCAAGTTCATCGCTGAGCAGTTCAGCTCTCCCTTTCTGAGCCTCAAAGTCGGCAAATCGCCGGGAAAACTCGGCGCCGAGCGCGTTGAGTTTTTTCAGCCAACTGTGCGCCAGGCAGCACGGCAGGAGACGCTTGCTCCGCCATGGTTTGGCAGCACGGAAAATGACCCAAGTTTCCCTGCAGCATCTGAGTCTTCCACAGACACCACTTAGTTTTCAAGGCCCTCACTGCTGCGTGTGTGTCTGGGACGATGTGGCCCCGTCCCTGAAGCTGCATGTTTGTTTCATAGTGTCTTCTTATGTTATATTCTTCCGTTACAGCCACGTTAGCTCCGCACACAAGACAAACAGGTCTGTTTTTTATATTCGTGAACAGATAATCTGCCTCCCACTTGTCTTGAAAACTCCTGTTGTCCTTCTTTCGTTTGGCCATTTTTGTGGAGGGTGAAATTAATTTGTCCGATGTGACTGGAGCATGGTTGTCAATGTCTGTTAACAGAAAAAAGGAGCGATTGCCGGTTTCCACTGCACGCAAACATGCTAGCAAAGCATTGTGGGATTTGTAGTATTAGCGGTACGGTACATTCCGCGGGCCAGCTCTAATGCACATTTGATATGATCTCGCGGGCCAACTATAATTACACTGCGGGCCAAATTTGGCCCGCGGGCCTGAGTTTGACACATGTGGTCCAAGACAACGATGTAGTCAGGTCACTTAATCAGTTTACGGAGGTAGTTTTTTTAAATTTTGAGGGAATAAATGCTAATATCATATTAGGGGTTATACATTAATTGGATACATTGCTACATTGCTGGTAGCGTTGTCAATTTCTCTCATACTGGAAAAGTCTTTCTCCCAAAGAGCCCAGACTTGTCCAGTAAGACACTATGTCTCTGATGCTTTGTAGGACCACTTAGTTTGCATCAAACACGAGGTCGTTAGGTCATGTGTATTTTGAGATTTTTGCTTTCAGAGGTGGGCTTGAAGGTAACAGTTGATCCGAAATGTGTTTCGTCTGATTCCAAAGGAACCGTGAAGTTCCAGCCATCTCTGTGGCCATGGGATTCGGTGCGCAACAATCTGCGCAGCGCACTGACAGAGATGTGCGTGCTCTATGATGTGCTTAGTGTGGTGAAGGAGAAGAAATACATGGCTTTAGACCCTGTGTCTCAGGATCAGACAGGAAAGGTAAGCGGGTGATAAAGATCGGTGTTTAATGCAAGTGTAAAATGGAATATTTAAACATTTTAAGCATCGTCCTCCCCTTGCGCAGACCCCTCAGGTGTTCCAGCTGATCAGTAAGAAGAAATCACTGGCAACAGCAGGGCAGCTGCTCCTGAAGGGGGCAGAGAAGCTCAGCAAGTCTGTGGCCGAGAACCAAGAGAACCAGAGACAGAGGGACTTCAACTCAGAGCTGCTCAGGCTACGCTCACAGTGGAAACTACGCAAAGTCGGGGACAAGATCCTCGGAGACCTGAGCTACCGGAGTGCAGGTCAAACAGCTGCTTTTTTATCCACCGCTTGAAAATATTGCAATGAGAATCATTGAGAATGCGATCTAGTCATATGAGGTCATTTGTTAACGCGTGATCTGTCATCCAATCATCTTTCTTTTCTTTTTTTCCCCCCTACTTAGGCTCTCTTTTCCCTCACCACGGCACCTTCGAGGTCATCAAGAACACAGACATCGATTTGGACAAAAAAATCCCTGAGGACTATTGCCCTCTGGACGTGCAGATCCCCAGTGATTTGGAGGGATCTGCTTATATCAAGGTGAGAAGACGCCAGGTGGCAAACGCCTGCGCGTCAGCTAAAATGGCTTCAGGCTGTCTTACAGTGTCCGAGATCGCAGCAGCGAAATGTATAGCAAGATTCCACCTATTTAGATCTTAAAATTAATCAGATTTATAGATCCATAAAAACATGGAGGAACCTTCTGTATTTATTCCTGACGTATGTCTCAGCCTTAAATCGGAAAGCTGGTTCCCGTGAGTGCACAGATGGCGCTAACGTGGTGTTTCGCCACTTTCACATGCGCAGTCACATTTACTGCAGGAAGGGCAGACTCAACGAGCTCATCTGCACCATCTGGAACATTTGCATTTGATCGTGGCGCAGCAGACTTTAACGCAGCGCATCCAGTTCAGGACGCGCCCACGAGGCCGACGCACGGCGGAGGAAACCAGAGGAAGATCTCCAGTTTGCAAAATCTGGAAATTGAACGGTGTGAAATTGTTCTCAGGTTTCCATCCAAAAACAAGCTCACGACATCGGTGACCTGGGAACCTTCAACCTGTTCAGGAGAGCGGCTAAAAACAGAGGCGGTACGGTTCTTCAGAGTTATTACTGCGCGTCCTCCAGAGATATCGGTGCATTTATTTCCGTTCTGCTCACCTCTATCTCTGCTCCACCCCGGCAGGCACCCAGGCGTGGCACATGAAGCTGGAGGCCGCGCAGAACGTCCTGTTCTGTAAGGAGATCTTTGCTCAGCTGTCCAGGGAAGCCGTCCAGATCAAGTCCCAGATTCCTCACATCGTTGTGAAGAACCAGATCATCTCCCAGCTTTTCCCAGGTCAGGCTGACGTCCACCCAAGTTGACCTCCACAGTGTTTTAAATGCTCGGTGTTACATTTGTTTGATTGCGGGGTCCTCTGTGACGGCCCGCAACCTCGCTTTTCTGACTTTACTTCGTATTTTATCGTAACGTTGGACAAGGTGATCTAAATTCGTTCACATTCAGTATCAAGCACACAAAGAAGCTCATGTAGACTCACATATGGAATATTGCAGCTGTTGTGTTATCGCTCGCTCCCAGTGTGTCCCAGACGGTCCAGTTTGCTCCTAATGTTAATGCTGGATACATTTTGGGGAGATGCTAACTTTTCTTTTATTTTGAACGCCTGGATTTGGCTTTAACGCGTGGTTCTTTAAAATCCTGGACAGGCCTGCAGCTCTCCATCTCGCTGTGCCACTCAACCAATGAAAAGAAGCACCAGCGAGTGTCTCCGGAGAAACCGAAACCAGACGACTGCCTTTACGTTCTGGAACACAATTTGCATCAAATGATGAGAGAAGTAAAGCATCTCTTCATGTCTGCCTCTTTCTCTCTTTTCCCCCCCCTTTTCTTTCACTCATTTCTAAAGCTTTAATCTTGTTTTCATGGTCCAGTTCCACAAGCAGCAGCTGAGCTCTGTGGTGATGCCGCACCCAGCTAGCGCCCCCTTTGGGCACAAGCGGCTCCGCCTGGCTGGGCCGCTGGCCTACGACAAAACGGAGATCTCCAACTTGCAGCATAGCGAGGGGCTGCTGGAGAAAATCATTAAACAGGCCAAGCACATCTTCCTCCGCAGCAGGTAGTCGCACCGCCGCCATGGTTTTTGCTTGCGTTTCAAGTATGACAGCGTTAATCACCTGACGTCTTGACATAGTTGAAAAAAACACACACACATGTATCCTCAGGATCCAGACAGGTGTGACATGTGGAGACTTTGCAAATGTATGATGTCTACACACACACTTTGCTCAATAAGATGTCCCGCACCTCCTCTCAGTTGCAGTACTGCGTGTGACCAGACGGTGGCACTATTGTGTATTAAATTACATTACGGTATTCCCAATAACTGTGTAACCTGATCTGGTATATGTAAAAGAATTTACCACAAATATGTGGAGTGTTATTGAGATTGCACTTTACTTTTACTTAAAATATGCAGAAATGTGTTTTGTCTCATCATCTTTAGCTAGGTAGAACTCTAATCATCACAAATATGTTTAACTTTATCAGCAAAGTGTTTTCATACAGTGATTCATCGGAACTGTTTAAGCATGAATAATAATGGGAAATATTTATGTTACTACTGTAATGTTACTAAGGACTCTGGGTGGATGAAAACACCAAGAATGTGTTGGTAAAAACGGAATCAAGGCTACAGAAGCCTCTCCCCACGCTGCCATTTTAACTTTGGTGTGAGAAGAAGTGAGGCAGCCATCTCTCTCTGCTCATATCAATGCCTGTGCGTTTCCGCCAGGACGGCACGTACCATCGACAGCTTGGCCAGTCGCATCGAAGACCCCCAGATCCAGGCTCACTGGTCCAACATCAACGACGTGTACGAGTCCAGCGTGAAGGTGCTCATCACCTCTCAGGGCTATGAGCAGATCTGCAAGTGAGTGAATACCGTAGATTCTCTGATTGAGTGATTGATTTCACATGACGTGTGATGCTTTCTGTGCGTGTTTAGGTCCATTCAGCTGCAGCTGAACATTGGCGTTGAGCAGATCCGAGTGGTGCACAGAGACGGGCGGGTCATCACTCTGTCGCACCAGGAGCAGGAGCTCCAGGACTTCCTCCTGTCTCAGGTATCTGGCGCTTTGCTCCAGGAGGAGGAAGAGGAGGAGGAGGAGCTTTGGTTTTTTTGTTGTTTCAAATGTCTTGTTGCCTCCCGCTGTCGTAGATGTCGCAGCATCAGGTTCACGCGGTCCAGCAGCTGGCTAAAGTCATGGGCTGGCATGTGCTGAGCTTCAGTAACCACGTGGGCCTGGGCCCCGTGGAGAGCATTGGCAACGCCTCCGCCATCACTGTGGCCTCCCCCAACGGGGAGAACGCCATCTCAGGTGAGAAGCTTTGGTCTTCGGGGTTTTTGTGCATTTTTTCAGCGTTTATCATAGCTAACGTTTACAGCCCTCTGGTGATCCATGTTTTTTTTCTCCACATTTTAACCACGTCTTTAAAAAACTAATAATACTTCTAGCACAGTCAAACATGCCAGAATGAGCAGCTAAAGATGTCATCGTCACCTGCTGGATGTTTTTTTTAGCCTCACCAAGAAAAAGAGCTGAAATGGCGATGACGCTGTTGTCACTGACTTTGTGTGTCCAGTGCGTAACGGCCCGGAGAGCGGCTGCAGGGTCCTGATCCAGTTCCCCCGCAGCCAGAGCAAAGAGCTGCCCAAAAACGACGTCATCCAGGACGCCAAGTGGAGCCACCTCCGGGGACCCAGCAAAGAGGTCCAGTGGAGCAAAATGGAGGGACGCAACTTTGTCTACAAGATGGAGCTGCTGATGGCAGCCATGACTCCCTGTCCGTAGATCGTTTTTCAGATCTTCCCTCTCAACGTGTCTCTGGTGCTTCATGTAGAGTTTTGTTATAAAATAAATGTCAAAATCTGGATCCCGTCTCTGTGTTTATTCTAACCACCTGCAGCCTTTTAACTATCAAGATACGACATTAAAAATGCACCCTGGTGCTCCCAGTACAAACACCACTCAGCTCTGTTGGAAGCAGCTGATGTTAACTGTCCTGAAAGAAATGTGACATAATTACAGGAAAGACCAAATATTCTGCCAAAGTCAGATTTGAGCAAAAAAAAAAAAAAAATACTCATGCAGTTAATGTGTGATATGAGGACCTATAAATGTTTTATTAAATGGGGCTACAATAAAAACTGATTAATAAAAAAAGTGGCACTGGTGCAGCATTTAATCTGCAAACTATTTACACTTAATAAATTAATGAGGAGGAAACGTCAGAAAGAGGTGAACTATTCGTACGTCCTGCAGAAGCAGAGGTTATCCGTGTCCGCCCCAGCCCTCCCAGGGTTCCCAGCAGCTGATTTACGTCTGGAAGACCTCCAGTAAGGCGTGGACTGGGAATATAAACCCAGTGTGTAGGGTTCTCCACCGCTGGACTGGGTGTCAGAACACCGGAGCTTCATGCTCGTTTAAAAAGGCTGTAAACATGAGACTGAGAAGAAGAGCTGGCCTCAGAGGCGCAGGGCTTGTTGGGAGGGAGGTCCTCTCTGCGGTGGCGTCCTGAGGTGGTCCGCGCCCGAGGAGCCTCTGGCGCGGTCTCGCTTGTTCGCTCGTCACAGGGGCTGCAGCTCTGTGGCGTCGTTTTCTGCTGAACGGAGGAAGAACCGACTCAGGGAAAAGAAGCGACGTGGTGGCTCATCAGCTGGTGCCGCCGCTCGGCTTTACCGTGCATCTCTCTCTTCTGCCGCCGCGCCGCGATCCTCCGGTAAGCCTTGTCCAGGAGCCACATGGAGACCATGAGCAGCCCCACGATGCCGGCCAGGCCCACGGCAGAGACGGACAGGTACTGGAGGTCCTCGTACAGCACCTCTGTGGGCCATGAGACGCCGCTTTAAGGGCCACTGACGAGAGGAAAACCACTGAAGACACCAGCGAAGGCCAGTCCCGGGGACTCACCGTTCACTCTGAGGACCAGGCCGGCGTCCCTGCTGCTTCCTGTCGCGTCCGTCACGGTCAGCACGTAGAAGCCGGCGTCCTGCAGCCGCAGGTGGGTCAGTCCCATGGAGCCGTTGTCGCACGGCCGAACCCTGCCGCTGTAGTCCGCCGTGATGTTGGCGTGGCCCCCCGGCTGCCACGTCCCGATGGCGCGGCTCACCAGCCCGGACATGAACGTCCACCGGATGGTCGGGACGCCCGCGCACTCCACATCCACGGAGAAGAAGACGTCCTCCTGGACCGACCGGCTGAGGCTCTTCTCGGGGGAATGGATGGAGATGCTTCCGGCTTCCAGAGGGAAGAAACGTGAAAATGGACTCGGTTAGTTGTAATTTCCATTGTATGGATTTTAAATCTCAGTGTTTGGTGATTGTAGGATGTCTTGTTTTGGTCTCATGAAGCCAAATTACTCCGGATGACGCCCAACTAATAATGAACATACAAAAAAACCCACAAGCAAACATGACTGAATATTTAAAAACAGCCATCGGTTTCATGAAAAATATTAGCTGCTGCCCAGAAAAACTGGTTCAAATGTTCAACCCAGATATTTTTTCTGATGCCGTTTCAGAAGCAAAAGTGAATAAAGATCAGCAGGTAATGTCTCCCTCCCTGAGGGATGTGCTGTTGATGGTAAACACAGAGGATAATTCTGTCCTGGAACTGGTCAAACCAGCTGAAAGGTTCCCATCTGGGCAACACCTTGGCTGCCTCAAAGCCTTCTGCAAACATTTTCCCAGCAGCTCCTGTGCGAGATCTGGTTTTGCTGGTGCTGTTGATTTAATGAGACACAGCTGAAGAATTTCGCCCGAGAGCCGACGCTTCCAATGACGCCATAAACTCAGACAGCAAATATCGAACCGAGCGTCGGCAACAAAGGCACACACTGTTCGGGGGGCGGGGGGGGGGGGGTATCGCCG
>BJFM01000553.1:0-25159 GCA_016586285.1 Arothron firmamentum | reverse complement strand
CTACTCTCTTCTATTCTATTCTATTCTATTCTACTCTCTTCTATTCTATTCTATTCTATTCTACTCTCTTCTATTCTATTCTATTTGTCAACAACTTTTACATCCATAAATTATCTCGGTTTCAGCTATTAAAAATTCTGTAAAACCAAATATTTAAAATAGATTTTTATTTACATTTTATCTCCTTTGTCTTCTTTCAGTCTGAGAAGAAATTAAACAAAGGCCCTCGTAGTAGTAGTTTGGTTTTGTACATTTTTATAGTTTTTTTTATGGTTTTGTACAAACATTAATTCAGACTCAGAGACAGCTTCTTCCCTAAAGCTGTCACAATTCTCAACTCTAGTCTGCACTGATAATTATTTTTGTATTATTATTTTGCACAATTATTTTTGCACTGGGTGCTACCTGCACCTCTTTGTTTACTGTTGTCACTTTACCCACACCACCATTATCTTGCACTGTGTATAGCTTTGTAGTAGTGTTTTGTAAATTACTTTTTTTTATGTGTATGTGTGCACTCTATGTAGCAGCTCTGAATCTCATGTCACTGTGTCATGACAATAAAGGCGTTCAATTCAATTCAATTCAATTCAATATTTGTAACACCGTTAAGACTGTGTGGAGGAGCGCATTCAATAATTATTCTGCACAACTTTCAGACGACCTGAATGGAAAAACTGCTCTCCTGAAAGCTTTGCTGAACCTTAGAGATGGTAAGAACGATACGGTCGAGGTGTTCCTGGACATCGCTGCCAGAACTGGAGATTTAAAGGATTTGATCAACGCGTCTTATAAAGACTCCTTCTACAAAGGTGGGGGAAGTCTGCTTTAAGGGAGGTCACGCTCAGCTGATCCTCCACACTTCCATTTATGAGGAGATGAACGTCTGTATTTGAGAGATGATCGGCGATGCTGTTGGCGCAGGTCAATCACCGCTGCATGTTGCCATTGAAAGGAGAAGTTTTGACCATGTGAAGTTGCTGGTGCAGAATGGAGCAGATGTCCAAGCCAAAGCCAACGGCACCTTCTTCCAGCGGAACACAGGACTGGGCTTTTATTTTGGTGAGCAAATCCATCCTAGAGTTCTCCCGAAGCTCCGTTTTCCTGGAATGTGGCTCAACCCTCTGCTCTTCAACAGGAGAGCTTCCGTTGTCACTGGCTGCCTGCACGAACCAGCCCGAAATCATCTCCTACCTGATGGAAAACCCCCACGGGCAGGCTGACGCGACCGACCAGGACTCGCGAGGAAACACCGTTTTGCACACGCTGGTGGTGATCGCGGACGACACCACGGACAACACGGACATGATCGCGGGGATCTACGACCAGATCCTCATCCAGCACTTCAAGGTCGAGGCAAGAACAGTCCAGCTGGAAGCCATCGAGAACAACCAGGGCTTGACTCCGCTGAAGCTAGCAGCCAAGCTAGGCAAGATTGGAGTATGCCTCAGTTCTTCTAAATGCTTTTCTTCTCATGCAAACCTGCATTTAGATTTAGATTTAATGTTTAGGTTTGGATAAAACATTTAAGTTTGGATATAAGATTTAGATTTAGATTTAACATTTAGGTTTAGATATAATATTTAGATTTAGATTTAACATTTAGGTTTAGATATAACATTTAGTTTTAGATATAATATTTAGATTTAGATTTAACATTTAGATTAAGATTTGACATTTAGGTTTAGATATAACATTTAGTTTTAGATATAATATTTAGATTTAGATTTAACATTTAGATTAAGATTTAAGATTAGGTTTAGATATAACATTTAGTTTTAGGTATAATATTTAGATTTAGATATAACATTTAGATTTAGATTTAACAGTTAGGTTTAGATTTATTTTACATGTGTACACATTTTTAACAACTATATAAAACATTCTGTTTTACATGAATTTCTGTTTCAAATTAAAGAAAAAATAGCTAAATGTTCAAAATATGTTGGCTAAAAAAAACACTGGCTGAACTTTTACATTCGGCACCCCACAGACCCGAGTGTGCAGCCCAGCCACATCAGCTAAGCCCATGTCGCGTCGGAAGCCCAGTTTTGTTATATTTAGTGTTTGGGTTGGTGGAACCAGAAGGGCAGGTTCATCCCGCTCTGCTCATGTTGGGTCGAGCACCGAGGTTCTGCTCTGGTACTGTCCTGAAGCCTCCTCCCTGCATGTGGTCATTGTCGTTGTTTCTCATCTGTTCCTGGGCAGCTCTTTCGGCACATACTGTGTCGGGAGTTCGCCGACAAAAGGATGAGGTCCCTGTCCAGGAAGTTCACAGAATGGGTGTATGGTCCGGTCCGCTCCTCGCTGTACGACACCAGCTCCATCGACACGGACCAACACAATTCGGTGCTGGAAATAGTCATCTTCGGGAACGATGTTCCAGTAAGTTAGCATTTTAAAATGACAAATCAAAACATCCTGTTGTGGTTTTATGATGCGATAAATCCTTTTAAAAGGGAAACTTTCCATTAGAGTCCCAGAAATAAAGGTGAAAAAGGGTCAAACCTCATTCATGTTTTAAAGGAAGACCCGTTCTTCTCAGTCTTTTTATTTACTCTTCAAATTCCCATCAGGAATAACAAACAGCTTTAAGGAGTTTGTGTGCTAACATTTCCTGATAATCCAATAAGGAACCTCGCTGTATTCAACCAATCCAGCCAATGAGGAGCAATAAACACTTTTTCAGATGGAGAGCAGATGATTTGTGTGGAATTTCTTCCCCTTCCACAAGAGTTTGGCCCTCTCATTCAGCTGAAGCTTGTGTCCACCAGAACCAGCCTGAGATGCTCCAGATCGAACCCTTGCGAAGTCTCCTCCTGGAGAAGTGGGACAGGTTCGCGTCAAAGCTGTTCCTGATCAACTTCCTGGCCTACCTGGCGTACCTGGGCATCTTCACCACCGTGGCCTTCTACAGAAAGGAAGGGCAGGTACCGTTAAAGACAGCAGGACCTTTCCTTTGCCGTTTGAATGATCTGATCGGCCTGACCTAGCCCTCCGTCTGACCCGCAGCCCCCGTTCCCCATCGAGGAGGTGCCGCTGGACTACTTCCGCTCCTGCGGTGAGTTCATCAGCCTCTTTGGAGCTGTGTGGTTCTTCTACAAAGCGGTGAGGAGGCAGAATCTTGCCCAGCAGACGGCTCACACAGAAGAACCTGCACTTAATACTTTCAAAACTTCCCATTGGCAGATTATAATTTTCAAGAGGAACCCCCCTAATTTGAAGGCCTTGTACATGGACGGCTTCAGCGACATAATATTGTAAGTGAAGCCGCCTTTATTCTAGTTCCCAAATCCTTCAAAGCCAACTTTTCCCGCCGCTCGTCTGTGTGCGCAGCTTCCTGCAGGCCACGCTCCTGCTCCTCTGCGCGCTGCTGTACGTTTGTGGCTGCAGGGAATACGTCGGTTTCCTCGTGGTCTCGCTGGCTCTCGCCTGGATCAACCTTCTGTACTACTCCAGGGGCTCCAGGCAGATGGGGATCTACAGCGTCATGATGCAGAGGGTGAGGCTCGGGGACCGTGATGGAGCCCAAAAGTGGACCTCTCACTTGTCTTGTTGAGGCGACCATGCTCAGATGAGGCAACCAAAGTCACCAAAGGCTGCGTGTTGTGTGTTTCTAGATGATTCTACACGACCTGCTGCACTTTCTGTGTGTTTACGGCGTCTTTCTGTTTGGATTCTCCGCAGGTAAGACGCTGATGCTCTTCTAATGCCGAACAAATCCCGAGTAAAGACACTTTCTGTCCTTCCTTTCTCTGTGTGCGCAGCGGTCGTGACCCTCATAGATGATTCCTTTCCTTCTCCTACCGATCTCCCCAATGGGACCGGGGCACGCGCGAGGAGCTTTGAGCC
Source organism: Arothron firmamentum (assembly GCA_016586285.1). Taxonomy (NCBI): domain Eukaryota; kingdom Metazoa; phylum Chordata; class Actinopteri; order Tetraodontiformes; family Tetraodontidae; genus Arothron; species Arothron firmamentum. The sequence continues at coordinate 21,307 of BJFM01000553.1, read as the reverse complement.
CGAGCCGTTCACGTGCAAGAAGCCGAGTTACAATGACATCCGGTTCACGACGCTGGAATTGTTCAAGTTCACCATCGGGATGGGGGATCTGGAGTTCACCGACCATGTTCAGTTCAAGGAGGTTTTCTACATCTTACTCATCCTGTACATTGTCCTCACATACATCCTACTGCTGAACATGCTCATAGCCCTAATGGGGAACACAGTGGAGAAAATCTCCAAGGACAATGAAAATATCTGGAACCTACAGGTAGGTGTCAGTCTATGATATTTAAAATAATAATAATAATAATAATAAGATTGCACTTTCTGATTTAAATGTTTGAGCTCAGGGTGTTAAACACAAATAAACTTACTCGATATTGCTGCCAGCAGGTGACACAAAGCTTTCCAGAATTGGGCCAAAAATGGTGGCCGTTGGTTTGGTGGTAAATCTGAGCCTAGAGCAGAGGTGGGCAAACTGAGGCCCGGGGGCCACATGCGGTTCGACGAACTATTTAACCCGGCCTGCAGAGCCTTCACAATCATTTCTCCAAAAACCAAATGAAGAAGGTTGTCAGTTTGATTGGTTAGAAAAAGGTTCAGGACCCCCCCCCTTCAGCTAGCATGCTAACATGTCCTCTCAAGAAGGTGGGGCCAAACATCATTTGGAGCTTCATCATCCATCTCTAGTTGGACCAATTTACAGGCTCTTCACAATATTTTCTCAGTCAATAGTCCATCCTCATGGGGGGGCAGGGGGTTAGTCTCCTGCACCACCTGACTTGCCCACCGCTGGTCTAAAGCGAACATCTGGTTCTGATCCCCCAGAGCAACGTCCCGGTGCTGTAATCTGCCTCTGCTGAAAACAACTCCTCAAAACATTCATAGCAAGGATGCATTTTGTTCCAGTTTATCAATTCCTGAAAGGACTTTGTTCGCTTTGATCTGCAGTCACATGACTTCTGAAGTTGTGGATTAGCGTGATGATGAACCCTCTGCTCCTCTCATGGGCTCATTTGGAGTCATGGCTGGAGTGTGTCCCATGTTGCTCCTGTGAGCAGGCGTTAAAGTACTTCTCTGGCGTCATTATCTCACACACCTCCAGAGGGCCTTTACCATCTTGGACATCGAGAGGACGCTGCCCAAGTGCCTGATGAGAAAACTGCACTCTGGATCGTCCAAGATGGTGTGCTTCACAGCCGAGAATAAAAAATTTTTCAGGTAAGACGTCGATCATGTTCAAAAAAAAAACAACAACAAAAAAACCAAGTCTGTTTAACACACTTCTGGAATCTTTGACAACAGGGTGCTGGAAACGAACTGGAAACAGTGGCGGTCCGATCTCGGATACATCCAGGACGAAGACCCCGGGGACACGATGTCAACGTCAGAGTCCAACAGCCAACCTCCAGGTACTTCCAGGCCACGCTGGGGCCCCACTCTGGCCGCCGCCGACGTTAAGAGCTGCCCGTCTTTCAGGGGGTCTGTGGAGAATAAACCCGCTCCTGGACAGGATCCGAGCCAGAGGACATCAACCACAAGTGCAATTATCCGCGCTGTGAGGGTGGGGGTTCCATTCCCTCTAGCCGGATCTGCTTGTGGACGGGACCGTGGTGACGACCTTCTGCTCAAGTTGGGAGGAACACAAGCACCACTCATGCACTTCTGTTTGAAAACTTTATTTTGGTTAGGGGGAATGTTTGTGCAAGACATTTTATTCCTGAAAACTGCGCAAAACAGGAATATCACATTTTTAATAAGTAGAACATAAGCCCCCCCCCCCCTCCGCCCGCCTTCCACCGTCATTCACACACATCTTTGATCACCAAATAAATATGAATCGGAGCAATAAACAGATTTAGAGAGAGCTGTTGGTTCATTCAGTGTGCTTAAAGAAACGCTCGGAGCGGTGGACGACGGCGCGCACGGCTCACGGCGCGTTGAGATTCCGCGTGGAATCCTAACCTGCGAGACATTTAGGTGTTCACCACGCTGAGGAAGGAAACAGTGGCTCTAGGTTTGCGCTGCAGCGCTCCCTGGCGGCGCCGGCCCCGTCGCCTGCGGCCGCGGTCGGGAACGCGCACTTCACGTGTCCCAACAGTGTCTCAGAGTCATGGCACACTTCAGGACATCAGTCCAGGACACAGTATCAGTAGTCGCTAAGCATCTTGGTCCCCCATCACAGATGAACTTTGTGCGCCTACTTGTAGCGCGCACGCCTTTGTGCAAGTACCCAAGAGTGTCGTACACACACACACACACACACACACACGCACATTCACACGTTTTCCATACTAAGCCCAGAGGAGGCACTTCATATGAAACAGGAGAACCTGACTAAAATGAGGCAGTTCAGAAGACACAGGGCAGCTCTGCCTGCTCCGTCTAGTGTTGGTTTACAGTAAAGGCTGGAGATCACCCTGCCACTGGGAACACTGGTCAGTCACTACACACTTCCAACAACGTTTCAAAACGCACACTTCCAAATTTACAACCTGAAGCCGTCACATAAATAGGAATCATCGACACAGCTCATTCATTTGTACTCTCTCACACACACACACACACGCACACATCCGTCCTGTGTGTTAAGGTTAGAGTCAATAGCAGCTTTAAGGGGTAGGCACGTTAAAAACGGGAGACCGGAAGGAGGAAAACAAATCAAGTATGAAGACCTAAATCGCTCGTTTTTATCGTAACGTTCTTCCTCCCTTTTGCCCTGAAGGTTAAGAAAGAAAAAAAAAAGGAGAGAGAGAAGGATAAAAGGGCAGTGCTCTGAAAAATGAAAGCACAACGACAGCCACTACCGACTAGGAAAACACCTATGGCTTCTGGATGCAGGGGCCAAAAGGGAAAAAAAGCTAACAATACAAGGGCTTCAAACTCCAACACTGTTCAAATACTTCAAAACATCTGCTACGACCCTGTTCTAAATACAGATCCTGTCAAACACCTTTCATATATTAAACTTAAAACTATTCTAAAACCTAGATAGGAGACATTTCAGACAATATCTGATGTATGAACAGGTATGAGTAGCATTTACCCGACTTTTCACTGCAGTTCCAATGTATAGAAAAGAGATTTCCTTGCCTGTATACCTGTTCTTTGACACAGCCATTATTTAAGTACTATGACATTTAAGGCTTGTATTTCCTGAAGGTTTGAGGCTAACAGAGCAACAAACGCCTGCTACATCAACCTCAAAAAGGGCTTTAGGAAGAAAAAGGCCCAAGGATTGGTGCTAGAAAGGTCTAGCAAACAGAGCATGCACCCTGAAGGAGATTTTTGTTTTTTTTGTGTGGAATTAAACATATGCTAAGGCAAATGACAGTATACAGTAACAGCGTACAACAAGCCGAGGACATAACATGAACACATCAATCCACCTGTGGTACAAGAGCAGAATTGTGAGGAGTTTGGCCTGGTCAGAGTCCTTGCAGGCTCTGCGAGGGATCAATCTGTGTCGCACGCGCTGACGTCCGCATTCCACTCCCACGCCAGGGACGCCTTCTAGTTTTAGGTGAGGACGAAGGGCAGGAAGGGACGCTCTTGTTCTCACCGCGCGTGAAGCCAGAGCCGCCTGCAGAATCCTGCCCTAACGGTCTGCCTCCACCCGGAGCAACTACACAACCTCCCATTAGCGTTTTGGGGGGAGGAAAAAAACAAAAAAAGAGGGCTGGAAAGAGAAAGTGTGAATACACGAAAAGATAAATATCCCTAAATAAAAGAGGAAGCTCAAAACCCAACCTATAGATGACCTTAGTACACCTGTAAGGCCACAAATGCTGAACGTAGTTGAGCCATTCATCTAACCTAATATTTAACCTCTAGCTAATCTACCAAAAGCGAAGCAGTAAATATGCTTCTTTTTTTTTTTAAATCTGCTGCAAGTATGACTTAAAAACAATATATACACATGAGTATAGAGAAGTATTAAGGGAAAAGAAAGTGTACTCAGGAGTTGCAACCATGTGAAAATGCCTTTACCTCCAAATGATCAATGTTTGGATAAAGACCTGAGGAATACTGTTAACCTTCACAATAAGGCGGTCTTTAATCCACCAGGAAGAACCCATCGCCTCCGAGGTCTCCCAACACGAAACCGCAAAAACAACAAGCAGCTGTAAATAATAGCGTCAAACTCAGCAGAAGACAGTGGAGTAGAGTTAGTGGTAGCCTGGGGGGTGGGGGTGCACCCCGCCGCCATTGTTGACTTCCTGAATTTGGCCCATGGCCGACCTGTGCATCTTCTCCATCATGTCCATCCTCTGCTCCTGAAAACTCCCCATGTGGAAGTCCTGGCCTAAGAACTCCACGTTCTTCATCAACTTGGCCTGGTCAAGATCCTCTTTCAGCGGCAGGTACTTGGCCCCCGCGGTGCGCTCCGTCGCCGGAGCGACCGGCTCCCTCTGAAACGCGGCGGGGAGGTCTCGGGGGCCGGGCGCAGCGTTACCCGCTGCCACTGGGACCCTGCCCCAGGGCGGCTGCATATAGTGGCCGTTAATATAAGGCATAGAAGCTACAGTGCAGTTTACAGGGGAGGAAGGTTGCGGCTTGTCCGCCGTGTGTTTCAGAGTGAACCGTGCGCCCGCGGGGAGCTTGTGGGGATAACTGAGGTTCTGAGAGGGGAAGTCGCTCTCAGCGGGGCGCTCCAGCCTTGGGTTCTTGCAAGGGTGGGCTCCTTCAGGCGGCTGCTGCATGTGCTCCAGCTGATGTTGAGCCCAGGAGCGCTGCTGCTGCTGCTGCAGCTGCTGCAAGTGCTGCTGCTGCTGCTTCTGTTGATGTGCATGATGCTGCAGCTGCTGCAGGTGAACCTTCTCTGGGTCTCTGTGAAAGGCGTTGACAGCCACGGCGGGCTGCGAGTGCAGAACGGCGGCGGGGTTCTGAGCAGCGCCTTTCTCCGCGGCCGCCATCATGAGGCCGCCGGGCACCGAGCCCAAGCCCGGCTGAAGCGAGGACACCCTGGAACTGGCGTTGATCAGCAGGTTGCGGCTGATCGGACTCGGGTTGGCGATCTGACCCTCGCACACCGAGGTGGCGCCCATGCCTGCTCGCGCCTGACACAGCTGGTTGATCTGGTGGACGATGCTGCTCAGGTTGCTTGGTCGGTTTTGATGCAGACTGGCGGCCATGGACAGAGGGATTGTCGAGGTAGATACAGTGACGTTAGGCGGAGCATCGGCGTCGGGGAGCTTGCGCGGCCCGAACGCCCCCGGCGGAGGCTGCTGGAGACCGTTGGACATGGCCGGGGGTGCGGCCACGGCGTGGGGTAGGGCCTGTGAAGCGGCCAGCCCCGGGTTGTGCTGCAGGCTCATGAGCGAAGGGCCATCAGGCATGTGGCGCAGATCCTGAGTCAGTCCCTGCTGTGGAAGCGAAGCCTGCGGAGGGGGCTTCAGGTGCTGCTGCTGCAGGGCAACGGAAATGCCGGGCTGACTTTGCCGCTGTTGTTGTTGTTGTTGTTGTTGTTGTCGGAGAGTCTGGGGGAGCGGGACGCTCTGCTGCCGCTGAGGATGAGCCAGCCTCTGCTGCTGCTGGGACGTCTGCCCCTGGGAGAGGCTCTGCTGCCGCTGCAGAACCTGCGGGTGAGGCGCGCTCTTCTGCTGGAGGGCCTGCGGGTGAGGCATGGCCTGGGGAACCGGCTGACTCAGGCTTTGCTGCAGCTGCAGCGTCTGCGGGTGGACCGTGTTCTGCTTCTGCGGCGTCCCAACCACAGGCTGCGAGGAGCATCGGAGGTTGTGAGCAGACTGAGGAAGATTTAAAGTGCTATGAGCAGCGTAGGACCCATTATGCGGGTTCATGATGGCCTTGTGAAGCTGACGGGCACGTCCGCCGCTCGATTCTTTTATGATGTCTTTGGAGGGCGCACGAAGCACAGCGAGCAGGCCCCGATGAGAGCTGACCTGAGTGGGGTAGGGGCTGTGACGCTGACCGGACAACGACGTGTCAAGCCCGTTGACCGTGCGGCGAATGTGCTTCCTCTGAGGTACTTTGACGCTATTGGGGAAGATCTGTATGGTCAAAGGGTTGTTGGCAACTTTTTTAGCATAGGCATCCAACTGTGCTGGGGTTGGATAGCTGGCTGATCCCATCTTCTGTGTAGTTTCCCCTTAAGTGTGCGGGAAAGACGGATTATTTATACAACCGCACTTCTTTTCCAGGAGACTAATCTAAAAACATCAGCAACCACTTTTTTTTCTTTTTTTTTTTTAAATGGCACTTTTCTTTCTGGATCATGCAGATAGTCTGCATAAAGGAGACACCAGGTTTTAGGCGGAAATATCACGGAAGCACCCTTGCGGTGAAATCAGGACATTATGTGTAATAACTGAAAGGTAAAAGCCAGAAGACAACACTTACATTTCTGAAGTCCAGTGTTCATCTGCGTACAAGAGAGAAGGGTGATGGTAGAGTCACCTGATGCTGGCAGGCAGGCCAGCATGTCAGTCTTTCCTAATTCAGCATGGGAAAACTCCTCCTCACCATGCTGAAGACAACAAACAGAAGCTTGTGTCGGTCAAATGACTCTTCTGTTATCTACTCCCACATCCAGGACGGCGCTCATGGCAGCTTGCCATGAACAATATAACCGTGAAATCAAGACGTGGGGTGGAAAAGTGTTTTTCTGTGCAAACAGCAGCACTCAGGTCCGACAGCAGGCTAAAAGCCAGAAGACAGAATAATCACAGCTCTTCAATGCCAACGCCAGTGTGGAAAGCTGCACTTAAAGACCAACATAAACATTTAATAAGTAATATCCATCACTGCGTTAAAGTGAGATGTTGTACTTACACGTGTGCAAAAACAAAGGTTACATTTAAGGTTTATTACTTTGCTTCTTTGGCAAACAAAACATTGCTCTTAGATGTTGGTGAATATGAAAATAACCATTTAGGCTACCAAAAAGTTCCATTCAAGTATACATTTATTAAGTCCTGTAAAATTATTTAACTATCAAGAATAGTGGTCCTGCTTAATGGTCCAAAATAATACAAGTAGTACAATGAAATAAATGCAAAGAAAATGTTTATGTTAAACATTTTACATTAAAAAAAAGCACTGAACTGAAATGTACAGAACTTAAATAGTCAGTGTCAGATTATTAGCCACCATCGTAGACTGTAACTTGGTTTGTTTTACTCAGTTCTTCTGTTCAGAGAGTTTGCACATCCTTAATCTCTTTCTTTGAGTTGAGTAATTACAATGTTTAAACAGATGAGTAAATGCCATTCTTAACCAGGGAGTTGTCTAAGCTTTTAGAAGGATCTTCATATTACTTGTTCCTTCTTTGGCCCTACGGGAAGACGCCATGTCAAAAGAAAAACCAGCCGTTTTACAGGTACAGGCCACACCTGCCTCCCTCAGTTGGCCTCTCAAGTCCATTTCGTGATTTATTTCAGTATTAAATTCTATATTTGATATCGTGGCCTCGGTTAACTCCCAAACACCCAGGATGTAGCTATGTGTTAGCCGTTTGCCTGGCATCCGCGTCTTAACGCGCTTCTCTGTAACTGCGCTACATTATCCAGGACAAGTGTCGCTTTACTTTTACGAAATTTCAAAAAAATGAGCATTTGTGTCTAACCTAATGGCGAACAAAAAAATTCTAATGTTCAATAGGTCAGCGAGTCCGGCACCGCAGTAATAAGGAGCTTCTTTGTGCTTATTGTGACCAGGCCAGTTGGTTAGCAAACTTCAGCCTATTGTCATCAGAAAACACTGGCGCAGGCTGATTTTAAATGTTATACTTACTCCATATAATACAACGAACACTACTTCATCTTGGGAAGAAAATCCTTGGGTTTTTTTCTAAAAGCAGAGAACATCCCAAATGTGTTGATTCCAAGTGCTGCTGCTGTCCGGCTACGGCAGCAACACATAATGCGCATGCGCCAAGACAAAGGACCCCTCTCCCCCTCCGACATTTAGTTGTCAATGGCAGGTGCCTGTCTAATAATTATAGTGCAGCGTACACCCGGGTTATAGTAATAAGAAGGAGGAGAACAACAAAAATACCCACTTATTTTAATGTTAACGGTTAAATAACAAGTAAAGGAAAACTTACCTATTTAAAAACTTCCTCAAAAAAATAGAAATTAAGCACTTTGAGTGTTATTTTAAGATTTATGTGCATCGCTCACAAAGCCTTTTGTTTAGGAAAAGTTGCACTATTTATTATTGATGTGAATAATAATGGAGCTTACAATAATGGTTAGTATTGTAAGAGAAGAAAAAATACATGAATACTCAAGAAAGATTATGGATCATAGGTTTGTTTCAGTCACAACCAATTTTTATTTTGAGTGGTACTGGTGTCTAATTGGGTATCATAATCTTGAACAGAGATGAAGAATATTTATAATGGGTTACATATGCGCACAGTACATGGCAAAAAAAATATGGCATTTTAATGTATTCAAATAAACAATGATAGGAGTTAACTGATCATTTTTTAAGAGAGACATGCAAAAACAGCAAATAGGAACACGACTGACAAAATGTATGCTTTAAATAACGTTAGTAGTATAATGCAAATATGCCAAATATCTAAAAAACAAAACAATGCTGTGACCATCACAGTGTTTGTCAAATTACAACATTAACAAATAATGATGCAAACATCCAGCCAATGAGAACAAAAACATCTTCATCAACAAGAGTCAAAAGAAAACAGTGTGTATCTACCAGTGTGGGAGCGTCTTCCTTCCCTTCAGATATGAGCCTCCAGGTAATTATCATTCATGCTTGTTTAAGGGTAGTGTAGGTAAGTGCAACTGGACAGCACCAAGGAATCAAGCAGGTCTTAGCTACCACAATTGACTGACAGCTTCAAAAATACAATCATAAATTAAATTAAATTAAATCAATTCTTTAGCAGTAATTGGTGCAGTTACAGCACCTGACTTTAATATTTGATGCAATGACATTTTTAAATAGTAACCTCACCTCCAAAAAAAAAACAAAACCAAAAAACAAAGACAAAATCAAGAAAGTACAGCTTCCATATGAAAGGAAATGGAAATCTTGAATGAGCAGCAGTGCATGCAGATAGTCTGGTCCTAAATAAAGTAAGGCACCAGAGGTTTCTGAAATTCACTTGGTATACAGTATATGTATAAAAGAACAAAATTCTTCAAGTGTATTAAAGTCTGTCAGAGTGCATACAACAGAGACTGAGGTGGAGTAGTCAGGCTTTAGGTCATCTTCTGCAGCAACGGGAGCTGTCGAGACACAACATTCTCTTTTCACTTCACTGACTTTCGATAGGCATTTCTCTCAAGACCCAAAACATGTTATTACCTTTGACAAATCCACACCCGTGAGCGCGTTGACAGAAACGGGAAGTTCAGCCAGAAGGCGGTTCACCTCGCCGGTCACCTGACTCCCGTTCCCACTGAGGATGACGATCTCGTTGGTCTTGGATAGAGGAGCTGCCACCTTAGAAGCAATCTGCAAAAGTGCATTGACACAGTTAGCTTTCCTTCAGTTGCTGTTGTAGCCATTGTGGACCTCCGCCCCCGAGACCTCAGACCCCAGAGTGTTTATGACGTTTATGACGTTTATGCTTCAGTGGTCCGTCGTCTAGTTCGCTCTGCATTGATGACGCAATCTACGAAACCCTCCCCCATAAACTACACATACGGGGAAGGATAAACCGGGCTTAAAAACATGACCTGGGCATCCCAGTGCAGCCAGTCACATCTAATAATACCTCTTTCTTACATGCACTTGAGAAGGTTCCGCTTGCCCACTGTTGTGCACACAGCTTCTCTTCTGTTGTGCACACTTTTAGAGTTTACCTTGGGGAGCGCCTCGAGGACCAGTGCAGTCTTGGCCGCCTCTCCATACTGCTGGTAGGCCTCTGCCTTCAGCCTCATCTTTTCGGCCTCTGCTTTGCCGAGGGCTTCAATTGAGGAAGCCTCCGCCTCACCAATCTTCCGGATCTTTTCTGCCTCAGCCTGGGATATCAGGACCGTCTTCATCCTGAGGCAGAGAAAACATACTTTAACACATTTTCGCAATCAAAAACAACTCTTTCCATACAAAATGCAGCTCATCCTGCATAGACATGGAGCCTAAACAGTTTTTTTACAATTTACTCACACAAAACGAGATTTATGTTGTCCCTGCTTCTTTAGATTAATACAAGCTTCAAGGACACAAAGACTAACATTTTTTTTTTTCTCACTTACTTGTGTCCTTCAGCCAGCTGCATCATCTTGTGAGCCTCAGCTTCTGCTGGTCTCTTCACAATGGCAATAAGCTCCCTGTCAGTTCGGGCGATTTCCTTCTCCTCGATGACGATTTGTTTCTTCCTCTGCACGACTTGGATTTCAATCTCCTCCAGGCGGATCTTCTGCTGCTCTTTAGCTGCCTGCAGCTCATATGCCAACTGAGCTTCAGCTTTCTAAGAACATTAAAACCGAGATGGTCCCGCAGTTTACGTTTGAAGACATCCATGTGCAGGTTCAGATTCCAAAGCGCCTACCTTGGTGTTGACCTCCTGATTAAACGTAGCCTTCTGCAGCTCCAGCTCTCGTTTGGAATCGGCCATCTTGGTGTCAGCCTGGAACTTGATGTCCATCATCTCCTTCCTACATTCTGCTTCCTGGTAGGGGGATTGAGAGGTATTTGAGAGTTTGAGTGGCTCACTCACGTTAGAAATCGCCAGTGCTTTGAGCCTTCATACCCGTATACCAGCATCCCTTTCAGCCTCAGCCACACCAATGTCTGCATCCCTCTGGACAGCTGCGGTCTGAGTCTTCCCAAGAGAGCTCAGGTAATCCAGTTTATCATACACATCCTGAAAGCAGAGAAAAAACACAACAAGAACTCAACTTGCAGAACACCTGATCTTGATTAATTCACAAACATCTCCTTATTTTTTTACACAAACTAGTGATATGAACTAATTCCACTTTCAACACACACTACAACCGATACCTAGCTATCCTTGTTCTGAATATAGACACTCAAGAAAGCACAGAGAAAGCAAACTTATTGCATTACTGACTCTTCTTCTGTAATTTTATTAGTTTCATAGAGTATGTATCTCTTCATTCACCTGTCCCTCATTATATCTCTCGATATGAGCTGATGGCTATTGATCACCAGCTTGTTATTCTCTGTTGTTTGTTGTTGTCTTCCCAAAAGGTGCTGTGGTTGTTGCGTTTTGTCATTCAATGCCAAAACTAGGCGTGTCTCCACTGCAGGAACTTCAGTTTAATTGCATGGGGCCAGGGCAGTTGGTGCACATCTCCACTCCAGGAACCTCCCCTGCAGGACCATTTACAGGAACTTTTAGAGGGCCTAACCAAGTCCCTGCTCCATAGTTAGGTACTTAGACCCCCCCCCCAAAAAAAAACCTAGTGTGGCTCAAGGTTTTTAGATTGGTTGGAGCAAGGATGTGACACAGAACCCAGCAGAAGAGGAGCATTACCCCAGCAGGCGCCGCTTCTCTTCTCATTCACAGCATCCACCAATATGTACACGAACACACAAACCACATCCGCCTCAGCTCCTTCCATGTTTACATCCTTCCTTGTTGTTTTCTTTGTGATGATTTCTGCATTTGCCTTCTTTGTTACGATGTTTGCGTTTTGCTCGCCCAGCTGACATCACAGTTGAAACTCGCACATTGACAGCGTGGGGATGGAAACTCGTTTGCTGAGGGGTCCTACCCCGCAGTGGAGACACAGTCATTGAGAGGGCCATGTGGCCAGATCCTGTAAGTCCCTGCCCACAGTATCTAGCAGGAACTCTAGTGTAGCCTGTAACCTTACTGATACTATCCTGATGTAACCACGACATTAACAAAATAAAAAGAACATTTAAGTTCACGTGCAGAAAGTCACACAGATGATCACTTTTGTATACAAACTGCTAGGCTGTAAAAAGTAAAAATGAAAAAAAAAGGGAACAATCCCTGCAATGCATTTATTTCGATTCCTTCACATACCCTCTACCTACTTTCGCTAAGCAATTGCAGCATGGGTGATATCGGAACCAGTAACACATATAACATCATCACAGAATGAAAACGTCTTTTACCAATACCTTACTCAAGACCCCTCCCAGTGCTGCATCTGCATCTTAAGCTCATTCATACCTTAATGGTAAAACTGAGGATCTCGATTCCCATCCTGCCGACATCAGGAGCTGCTACCTCCCTCACCAGTCGAGCAAACTGGTCCCTGTCCTGGTAGATCTGCTCTACAGTTAACGTGCCTGCAAACAGAGACAAAAAAAAACAAACAAACAAAAAAAAAAAAGGCAAAAAAATGCTTAAAAGGACAATGCAACATTGCACAAGAGAATCAAATAAACACAGGTTCCTTGGCTTGTCAAGAGATGTGCAGTGACAGAATGTAACAAAATACAATTTACTTATGTTGTTTTGTAGTGCAAACCTATCAATTAAAAGTCCTAACATAAAAACATTTTAGACCAGAGCATTAAGAAAACACCACAAAGATAAAATGATATAGAATTTCAAACCTAAAATGGAGCGTAGATGTCCCTCCAGAGTTTGTAAGACCACAGCCTTGATTTCCATGACTGATTTACCAAGAAACTGCTCACAAGCAACTGGCAGCAGGTCAAGTTCTGTCATGACCTTTACCTGAAAAAAAAGCCAAAGCCAGTGAGCATAAACATAAATATAGAGTTTAGGTTTTGTGTCGTGATGGCAGTTCTCTGAGTTGCTGAACAGCATCCTCTTGATCTGGGTTACTAATAACACAGCTGCGCATTATTAGCATGTTGTTGCATATTATTATCTTAAATTTCACTTTCAACACACACATATTACTATCCTAAAAAATGGTTATAAAGCCATTAAGCCACATCTGTACTAACAACTGTAAAAAAAAAAAAAGTGTAATGGCACCCAAGCAAAATTCTCTGTGTTTAGATTTGTGTTTATTAGGACCCAACCCTAATGGATGTTTCACAGTATGAAAACAGAGCAGGAGACAAATTACGATATTGCATTCCAATCCTGCTTCCAAAAACACAGACTCAGAATTAATCGGGAGCTGGATTAAATCATCCATACTGAGCTTTTACCTGAGCAACCCCTGTGACGGTGATGGCGACGCCCTCTGCTGTCTCGACGTCCTCACATCGGGGCTGCAGAGTCATGATCTCCAGGCTTATTCTAAAGCCAGGAACAAAACACTTTAGAAAATAAGAAGTAACTGCTCCAAATACTATTTTCCAGTAATAGTAGAAAATGGAGGCTCTTTTATTCCAACTGATTGGTTGAGGAACAATAAACAATCCAAAGATGTAGTGCAAGTATGGAATGGTCTGCAATTACCCATTCTGCCTTTCTTTCTCTCTCACACATACACACACACACATAACAGGAACAATCTGCTAATCAATAGCGGTAACTGCTCCCACACATGATAATAGTATTGTAAAAAGGCTTGAAGATTTTTCCTTTTTAAGAAGCCTTTCAACCATTTTAAATTGTTAACTTATTGCTGCTTTGGGGTCCTGTTATTATGCATTCTTTTTTTATTTGTTTTAATTCAATCTCTTTGTAGCAAGTATTTGAAAAGTGCATTAAAAATAAAATTTATGACTGTATTAATAGCAAAGCTAATAGAATTTCATCAGATATAAACCTATATGATGATGTCACCTTTTCGTGTCTGAGAGAAGCCACCAAGCCCAGGACCAACCTCCCACAACATAAGTCTTTGAATCAGAACCACAACAACCACCTGAGGGAAGAATGACAACACAATGGTTAATGGTTTTGTACTGGAATTTAACATTTCCATATGCACCCTTTAAGCACTAATTAATATTAATTATTTTAAATACAAGAAAGGTATCAATTAAGGAAATGATCACTAAAAGCATTACACACATGCATCTCTGAGTTTAAAAGCTAATTTAAAATTATCACTACCATATTACAGATTTTTGTACATCAGTGACATCAATTTCCTACATTACTGCACACTTGTATATAATGTATTTTAGTGATCAGAAACATATTCGTGGTAGCTGCGCTGTTGCAGTACAGAAATAATAGTATACTGTAATGTGTTTCATAATTTGATCCATCTTGATCATTCGTTATTTATTTTTTTTTTTAACTTCACGCCGTTACAATAGATGTAGAGGATGGCAGATCCACCCCTTTAAGCTGCAACATCAGCAAACCTACTGAAGCAACATACCGTCTCAAAATATAACTATAAAACATTCAATCGCACGAAGCCTTCGAATCGATATTTATCTCATTAGTAGCTCCGCAATCTGATCATAAAGGATCAATCTACTGTCCAGTCAGGGACGATTGCCGCCCACCTCCTAACGGTATTAGTTTTGTATTGAGTGTAATCCGTAATGAGTTCTTATTTAATTTTTCTATTGTGGTTATTTACATTTTTTTTTTTTTTTTTTTAAAGGCAGGGGAAAACATTTACTTGGTAGCATAAGACATTAGCTTGCATCAATAAATCTGAGCTAACATTTGTTAGCGTCAGTCGCTGTCAGCTGCCCCGGTAACAAGGGGGATTACCTACCGGAGACCACCAAAGCTTCGTTTGGCCCCACAGTTAGGCAGTTACCCATGTTTAAACAATGCACGAAAAACAAAAAAACACAATCTGAATATTTTCTGGTAATCTATTAAACCGCTGTTTCATCCGTTTGACCACTCAACAGTGTCAACAACGCGCAGCCCCGCCCCGCGACGCCGCACTGATTGAATGACGTCACCGGAAACCGGAAATACTTTGAATGCTCATCAGCCCCTGCGCGCTGTGTCCAGACTGTATTAATAGAACTGGACACCGTAGAGCGGAGCTGTCATTAGTTTGACACCGTGGAGCTTCCATTAATTCCTATTAAAGTTGCTCAGTGGCGCACGAAGCATAAAAAACACGCTCGGCTACCATGGATGAGAAAAACCACATTGTGCACGCGCTGTACCCGTCAAATTACCGTTCGGGCTCTTCCGGGCTCATTCGACAATTTCCGTGATCGCAGCTGTGCGGTAATGAGGAAATGGGTCACATCAAATTTGATCTGACCCTCTTCCTCTTTGCCTTTAGGGGTAGAATGAGTCAGTTGGTCCCAGACCCATCTCTTAGTGAATATTTCGCACTAACAAAGTTGCGTGTGGCTGAATGATAAATGACATTATTAATATTGATGCTGAATTGTTAGCTGTGGCTGTTGTTACATTATGTTAAGGGGGGAAACTAGATACTAGATACACCTGTGGCCAATGAAATTTGAAGCACTTTCTTGCACTTACTCGAGTTTTCCCTCCGGTCTAAATTCTTCCTTGTTTTGCATGTTTCTTTGGACAAAGAAGTCTGCTCAATGAAATTGTAGATTTTTAGATTGAGTTATACTGTAAAATATTGCTTATAATAACAACAACAAAAACAGACAATTCCACAGAAACTGTGACTGTGTGCCCGTCCCTGCCCCTCATGCCCAGCAGAGCTGAGCAGACCTGTGTGTTGGGAGCCGACACGCCAGCACGGGTTCAGGTGAGGCGCTGGACTGTTGTGTGTCCTCTAGGTGGCGCCAGAGGACACCTCAGCCAGAGCCCGCACCTGAAACCCACCACTCACCAGGCTCCTATTTAAGCACCTGGTCCGGCAGTCTCCGATTGCCAGATCGTTTGTTTCTGTACCAATCTTCATGGCGAAAGGACTCCAGCACAGCCGAGGGGAGTTCCGTTTTGTTTGTTGTTGTTTTTAGATTTGAATTGATGCTCTTTGAGAGCGCTTTTTGTCATTTCATTTTTGTCAATTAAAGATTGTCTTCGTTTACTTCCCTGCGTGCCTGCGTTTGGGTCCTGAGGAACCTAGAAGCTAACACTGTGACGCTGAAACGGACAGAACCCACCCATTTTCAAACATTAATTTAAACCACTTAACAACGACCAATGTTAGGAAAAGTTTGGCGCACCGACATGAGCCACACCTCAAAACGTACGGAAAATTCTGGAATGGTGTGCTAGGACTTCTCTTTCTCAAAGGACTGACGGTTTCTGACGTTTCTCCGCGTCCTCCATTTTCTTTTTCTTTTCTCTCTTAAGTTGTTGTTCCAGCAGAGTTCTAACCTGTTTGAGCGACCAGCAGGTTTCCTTGATAATAATCCACAACCTTCACATTTTGACCGGACAATGGCACCTGCTCATTCCCCCATAGGCCTCTCCCGATCCAATATTCCCGATAATGTCTCATTTCATCCTCCCATTTTGGTCCTCGTTTTGTTGCTGGTTCTTTTTTTTTTCATTTCTGCCAATGCCCTCTTATGAGGGCCTCAGCCTTGTTTATTTTGATTAACTCTGCTGTTGTTTGATTGTCCAGAAATTCAGTCATTGTCGGGTGTTTTGCAATTTAACTCTTTCTTTCAACTTGTGGATTTCTTATTTTTTTTATATTGACTGGTTTAATATTTTTGATTTCTAATCTCAGCTTTCCCAGCGGAGCAGCAGTTAACACACGCTTTTTTTTGCCTTATTCAAATACAGCACAGTTAAAACCATTTGTCACATTTTTCTCACCAAACCGCAGTGAGACACAACATTTTGTCTTATTCAAACACAACACAATTGAAAGCAGCTTTGAAAGTCAAACATCAGCCCAAACCGCACTTTTTGTCTTCTCAGCAGAGTTATAAAATAATTTTCAGCCACAGAACCATCAGATAAATTCCCACACAAATTATCTTAACAACCTGCAGGGGGTTTTTTTCTGGTTTTTTTTTCCCCCCAACAACTTCAACGAGCTCTCTTAGCGTTCAACAGCTCTTTCCTTCCACAACCACAAAAACAGCACAAAGCGGGACAGGACAACATGAAAAAAAGCCCTTTTTTGGGATCAATTCACCACTACAATCTGCTCCATTTATGGGTAACAAATGACACTTTTTTAATTTTCCAGTTTTAGCAGAGCACTCCCTCTTGTCACCAATGTGCTCACACTCAGCTTTAATTTAGTAGTGCAGGTTTTTAAAAGGTCTGCTCACCATCCCTTCTGTCTTGGGGCCCAGTTGGGTGGGTCCACCAGCTGGAGACCGAGCGCTGTGCCGGGCGACCGGGCCTCTCCCTCTGGCTTTACCTCTGATCACGTCGGGGTCACCATTTGTTGGCGGGGTTTTTCAGTCTTATCTCGATGGAAGAACTCAGAAGGCACCTGCCTGCGTGTTCGTGTCAGAAAGTGACGCAGAGCACCAGAAGTTGTCTTTGTTCAAAAATGTCGCCCAGAATTTATTGGAGAAAAATACATCCAAATGAGATCAGAAGAATAAAAAGTACAAGGCAAAAACGTAGCGGCGAATCAGAATTCAAAAGATTGGTCGACTTGAGCAGAGTTCACCGTCACCTTCGGTCTCCAGAGGAGCCGCCAAACGCTCGGCCGAGACACGGCTCCTCTCCGAACTTGGGATGGCACGCTCTCCCTTCACCGGCCGCTCACAGCCTGCTTTTTGTACTCCTGAGAGATTCACCGCATCCCAAAGCTCACAGTCAGGTTCGCTCTCTCCTGTCCCGAAACAAACGGAGCCTGTTGTCCCGTCCCTCAAGGACATGGAGCACTGAGGCTCCAGATAACGTAGGACTCAAGAGGTCAAGCTGACCTGTCCAGAGAACAGAGGCCTAACAGAGCTGTACACCATGCACTGTTGTTCAAGCTTTGTGAGGACTGTCAGCTGTTTCAGGTGATGTTTAACGTACATAATGGACACATTATTGTTGAGATCTCAGCAGAAGTTGTTGCTGCTCATAATGACTCAGTAGCTGTCGGCTGTTTTCCACAGTGACTTAATATGAAGTTGTTATGCTAAAGCAAAACACACTAGCACATGCTCACGCAGCTATGGAGATTACATTCAATTACATTAGATAAATACATGAGGAGTCACATGAGGAGACACAAAATAAGTCAGGAGTTTTGTGAGCAAGCTAAATCATTACACATGGCCGAAATTATTAGTTAATTAAGTCATAGGCTTCGACAACTCAGGGTTTCAATGATAGCGCCAAAATGTATCTCCAGATTACCTGTAAATCTCCATTACTGATCTCTGTTGTAGTGAATGGATGACTGGGAGGTAACTTGAACTATTGTTTATACATTAAACACACATGCCGACCAAACACCTTCCTCAGTGTATCAGTCGAAGAGGCCACAGGGGCATTTGAGAAGGTAGACCACAAACGTAGTGTGACAAGTAATTTTCCTATCGATTGGAAATTTTCTGCCAGAGTGGATGTGTGAAAGAATCATCTTTAATCATAGCATTGCACTGAATGTACCTCCGACAGGGAAAATTACCATTTGGTAGCGATGTCAAGAAATGTTTTAGTGTCTCCACAAAACTGTCTGTTTTCAGCAGCTTATCCCTCAAATTGGTGCCTCTCTTGGAAGCAAAGAGAGGCACCTCTCACTTACCAAAATATACCAGTGTTTTTTGACACTTTTTATAAAAATCCACTGAAACATTCAAGAAAGTGGTGACAAGGACCAAATGTGGCGTTTTAGAGGAAACTGGTTTAGATGTTAGCAATGATTTTCTGTCGGTGTGTCTAACCTAAAGAAGGCAGTGGTCCAGAACCCTTTTGTCATAGACTTTAGCCAAGAATCTATTGCTCAGTTCATCAGAACCGGGCCTCAAGAAGGGTCTTCCATACAGTCAGTTTCTAAGGGCTAGAAGAATCTGCGGTGCTGATGATTCTTTTGATTCACATTCTGATGAACTGCCCAATAGATTCTTGGCTAAAAAAATTTCTTGGCATCATTAGGCTGCCAACGTTTGGCCATCAGCTGAAAATCCACCCACAAAAAAATTGTGGCTCTGTGCTTGTTGAGTTTCACTGACATTAGCAAGATGATTTCTTCTCCCCGTAGCTGACTGGTTGTTCAAGTTTTTAAACCAGTTTCCATGAAACTCCATCTCCAGTCATTATTCTCAAAGGTTTGAGAATAAATTAGGCTTTATTTAAATTTAACTGTTTTTCAACTGCCTTTCGCTGAAGTTCCCAGTCAGTCATCAGCTGCTGTTCGTCAGTTCACCATGGCTGTCAACATCCCAGGTGTGATCGCGATGGTATTTTTCTATATTCTGGTCCTCGCCATCGGCATCTGGGCTTCTTTTAAATCCAGAAGGAAAGAGAAGAAATCTTCAGCCGCAGTAATAGACACAGTCCTGCTGGGAAACCGGAGCATTAACCTTGTGATTGGGATCTTCACGATGACAGGTAATAAAAACTCAAGTGCAAAATGTTATTAAAGCCGACTTTTCTAAACACAATAATTACCCACTAAATATTTTTTAGGGTATACGTATGCTCATAAGCTCATACATGGTTGCTATTATATTGAGTTACCATGTTGACATCAATCTTCTCTTTTTAAAAACATAATTTTGTCATATCAAATTTCTTGTGCTAGTTTATTCCTGGTCATTAATGGTACCGTACTCGAGATATTAATGTATGGCCAGCAAACATTCTGCTGTACATACCATACACTGTATGTATATATGTGTATATACAGTACAGACCAGCAGTTTGGACACACCTTCTCATTCAAAGAACATTTGAAGGCGTGTCCAAACTTGTGGTCTGTACTGTATACATAGATCATGTAAGATGAGGATACTGTACCTTTAATAATTAAAGTGTTCATCCTTCTGACCTATAGCTTCATTGGTGGGAGGCGAGTTCATTAGTGGCATCGCAGAAATGGTGTACACGCCCTCCATGGGACTCAACTCAACGGTCGTAATTATTTCCGCCTGGTGCACGTCTTTATTTTTCGGTAAGGTTCAATGGCAACAACACTTTTTACAAGTGCAAATGCGTAAAAACGGAATTTTCTCATAATCTTGCACAAATTTACAAAAAAAAAAAAAAAATGTTTGCATATTTTAACATTTTGAGAAGCAGAACCAGCTGTAATCATATCACAAGATGATCAAACAAATGTTTGATTTCAAGGCCTTATTATGTGATTATAACCAGTTGGACTCTTCTCTTCAAAGGTGGTTTGGTGTTTGTTGGGCCAATGAGAGAAAGGAAGCTGGTGACTCAGATAGACGCCTACCATTCCAAATATGGAAAGATTATCGCAGGTGGCTTGAGCCTGGTCTCAATGGTGATTGACATCATCAATTTGGCAGGAACGTTAACTGGTTTAGGTAAGACACTGTATGAATAAACATCCATGCATCCATCCATTGATTAAACTAATTACGCTCTCAATCAGATAGTTTACATTAGTTTCTTTTTGCTTGACAAATACAAAGATAGGCAGCTGCACCTCAACACAGATACTCAAATCCCTGTAAATTCAGATTTTTAGGTAACTGTAACTGCTTCTTGATGGAAAATTGTCTTTGAGTCATCATTTGCTGCCTGGATTGATGTCCCCCCCCCCACCCCCACCCCCACCCCCCACATTTGTGGTCATCTCAGAAAGTGAAATATGTGTGATCCACGTTTCAGGAGGAACCCTGACTGTGGTTCTGGACTTGCCCTTCTCCGTGTGCGTCTGGATCTCGGCCGCTGTTGCCGTCACCTACACGCTGCTGGGAGGCCTCTACTCAGTGGCGTACACGGATGTCGTTCAGCTGGCCCTCGTCTTTGTCAGCATGGTGACCCGGTTCAACTTTTATGTTTCAGCCACGAGAACCCCAAAGGAACTTCGAATCCTTTGCTTCATCTCAACCTTTATTTTTCTCTGCAGTGGATCTGCGTTCCTTTCATTTTGATGAATCCTAATGTGTCAGACATCAGCCAGACACTGAACAACAACACCTTGCACGCTCCATGGATTGGTGAAGCCAAGATGAACGCAGCCTGGCTCAAGATCGATCAGTTCTTATTCATGGTAAGTGGAGACACATCTGCATGATGGTTCTGCTCATTGTCTTGTTGGCTGTACTCAATATGTAGCAGTGAGCTGAGGGATTCACTGACAGAGGATCACACTGACAAACACCAAATAGGGGGAAGTATTCTGGGAAAAACCAAGCACTGAATTGACTTATGTAATGCTTGGCGACGCATTTAATGGTATGATAAACATTTGAGTCTGCACAGGCTGTAATTATTTTGTAGTCTCCACCCATGGAGGTATTTACTCAAGGTAAGAGGGATTCTTTTATTCCACCTGAAGGGCTTTGGGTTAAAACCAAAAACGGAACAAACAAAACCGAACAAAAAACTCAAATCAAATAGCCGGCAGGCACCCGGTCCTCAGAGGCAGAAATGTCGAGCCAGGACAGTTTTCTGAAGAGTAACATTTCACGAAATAAAATGGGCATATCTATCGATCTA
>BJFM01000552.1:127003-175394 GCA_016586285.1 Arothron firmamentum | reverse complement strand
ATTTCTCACACATTGCTTGGTAAGGGGGACCTACGACAAAATAGTGCATGTAGACCAACATCATGTGAGAGATCACATTTTGCATTCTCTGGAAAAAGTCCATTTGATCAGAGTTATAAGAAAACATCTGAGGAACGTAGGACTGAGGAGAAGGTGCAATGATGAAGTGTGCATCACTACTGAAAGACCAGCGGGCGTTGAAAACCACCGGAAGCTGGAGATAGTGAGCTAACAACACTCCACCTGGAAACGCCGGATCTATCAGCATTAAATCGTATTTAGTTTCCTTCAGCTTTGCACTTAATGTCTTATTCTCAAAGATGTTGGTGACCATCTTTGCCGCATCATGCTGACTCTGCTCTAATATTGTGTAAAGGTGGTGATAAAATTCAAAGAACCCCCAGAGTGAACCTTCTCTGCGACGGATGTCTATTGACCTCTTTAGGAAGGAGGTCATGGATTCCTGACTCTCAATGACCTGTGCATGGTCCATGGTGATGGTAATGGAGGTGTAGTCGGACGAGACTTCAGGAATATACCAGCTGGTGGACGACCGTATGACTGTTATTTCATGGCCCTGAGAGTGAAGCAGCTCCACGAGGATCTTCATGTTCAGCCAGTGGCTCCCATCCATGGGGTAAACCAGCACTTTTCCACCATCACAGGTGGAGGACAGAGCTGCTGAGAAGAACACCAGGAAGGCCAGACCTGGATATGACGCCATCTGTGGGGACACAGTCAGTAAGCTTGTATCATTAGGCTGTTGCATAGAAATTCTTATTGGACCCAATAAGATAATTTTCATGGCCCCAAAAATCCCCAGATGAGATTAGTTTGGGGGTTTCCACAAGTCAAGTACAAATGGCGATGATATTATAACCAATTAGGATGAGAGGACAAATAAAAGGTCATTAAAACTTTAGATCAGTGGTGTCCAGATGAGGGTTTTTGGTGATCACGTCAGATGGAATAATCAGTTTAGGAACATATGGATTTAAGTGGTGCCAAAGTTCAGTTTGTTTTTGCAAATAGAATGAAATGATAAGAGGTCCATGCATACTATCCATGATAGTGTTGGCAGGGTTAATCTTTAAAACATGCCAGACGTGAACAAACAAATCAGGTTGGAGAACTTCTGCATTGGAAGGTCTGCAGGATAAAATTAGTTTGAATATATGAGTTTATGCAGACATTTAAAAAAATATATCTTAATTTAACCTTAGAATTATGCCGATTCAACACTGCTGGCATTCATGCTGTTGTCTGTGTATCGTGCAAAAATAAACAAGGATCAATCAATATTCATGTGTGAAAGACTGTAGACTTTTGATCTTTAACAGTTTTGAAAATAGTCCAAGTGACTGTTCACCTGAATAAACTAATCACGGGGTCATGCTAACCCCAGCTTCACTAACGGTGGTTGAGCGCCATCTGCTGGAGGATGGGGTAGCGGCACGAACGTTTTTGATTCTGAAATATTTCCACAAAAGGACGTTTCAGTTCTACTGCAGAGCTAAAGCTGATTAAAGAATCCCAAGTGGAAACACATGGTGGATTACTGGGAAAGGGCATGAAGGAAAACAGTCGAGAGTGGTCAACAACGATATCCTCAGTTTCCAAAAAGACACTTTCTACAAAAAATACAAGTTTTTCTGTTCCATCTTACTTCAGGCTTTGCATTTTAGGATTTTGTGATATGTTTCTCTGGTATTATAATAAATACATTCCAGGGTTTCAGTATTTAGTATTATTAGTATTCAGTATCGTTTTCTTATTTATATTTCTATTAGCATTTGAAAAACAAGCTCTTTAACTAACTGTTCTGATCTCTATTTTGCTATATGTTGTGATTTATTTTTGAAAATTTTTTTGGTAAATATTTCAGCCTCAAGCATTAGTACACAATTTGTCAATCAGATGAGTGTGTAATCAGTCCTTACCTTCTCTCCTCTGTTCCTCAACAAAAGTGAGGGCGAGCTGAACTCATCAGGTCCACTTGAAACCAAATGATTGTGTGACTAATCTGGTCATTTGAGCAAGAGGTCCGCTTTGAGCCCTTTGCACGGGCTCACGACCAATGTCAACAATGTCTGGAAGCAAACATTGAAAAAAATAAAATCAATAAAAATAAAAAATGAGATTAAATAAATGCTTCCAGCAAAAAGAAACTCTAACTATAAGAAACACAAAAGAAACGTTGAATTCTTCCCCGGTGTGAATAATTAATAAACCTAAGCTGCCAACTAGGGTGAACTCTGCCCCCAGAGGCAGCTCTTGGTTAATGCACCCAGACCCCGCCACTCACAACTCATCAATTGGACTTTAAATCCCATTTTCAGATAACTGGCGGGTGATTGTGTATGTTAATTGTCCTTGTTTGTTCACCTTCAGCCTCAGCTCTGAGTGGCTGCTCTGAAGACCTCAGCAGCAGCTTTTACTGCAGGAGGAACCTATGGATTTTATTACCTTGAATTGTATATGACATATGAACACATTCATGGCACTAATACCAGCATGTCGCTGCAATCTCAACAATTCCCACATCTATAATAATATAATATATATATATAATATACCATCGTCTGCATGTGTAACAAGCAGTTGTCTCGAGACCTTTGCACTTGTTATGACACACCCTCTCAGTGCTCTGTGTGTGTGTGTGTGTGTGTGTGTGTGTGTGTGTGTGTGTGTGTGTGTGTGTGTGTGTGTGTGTGTGTGTGTGTGTGTGTGTGTGTGTGTGTGTGTGTACATTGTGAACTCTGGCCCTGGCACACCGTAAAGGACAAGCCCAGTGTGCTACTATCATATGTCCGTGTGTCATGGTGGGCAGTCGGAAGCTCTTTAACGGGGGCGTAGTTTCTTTAAAAAGAGCCTAACTTGTTTCCACGGGCCACCGACTCCAGAGCTGTGTCACCGGCTACCTCACTGGAGTATAAAATGGAGCTTCCTCAGCTGGAGCACGTGAGACTCCGCAGGTGTGACAGTGCAGGTGAGAGCAACAAAGCATGCCAGCGCGGCCATGCAGGAAACGTTCTCCGAATGCAACACGGATCTGAGGACAGAAATAACTCGTTCTGTTTGCTGCAAAACCAGCGAAACAGCTGCACGAGTGCAGCTCTCTAAAAATAACCCATTCTGAGCTTTGCATGGCCGATCTGATGACCTATTAAAAGCAATGAAACGTAATTAGGTTCTTCTAGTATTACTTGAATGATTCGGGTTTTGTACACGTTTACAGACACTGATTCAAAGCAGGACATTTTCATTTATAACAGCCAACAAGTGAAAATGGTCTGGAATGGGTAGAGCGCCTTCCGTGATTCCAAACTAGATCAAGATATAACAAACAAACAAAAAGTAGCCATAACAGGTGTGAATTTAGGGCAATCTAAAATAATAATGATAATAATAATAATAATAATAATAATAATAATAATAATAATAATAATAATAATAATCCCATCACAATCACGCTAATATGCAGTTAAATGTGTGTGTGTGTGTGTGTGTGTGTGTGTGTGTGTGTGTGTGTGTGTGTGCGTGTGTTCGGCTCTTGCGCTCTCTGCGAAACACTGCGGTAACATTATGGTTTAATGTGCCCTCTAGTGGAAAGAAAGAGTTAGTACAGGTTCTTTTTTCTTTCTTTTTTTTTAATTAAGCACGTGATCCAACCGCTGCACTGGAACATGGACCAGGTGCATCTGGATGCTCTCTGGTGTCACCCCAGTGATTTTGGCAGCTGAATTTAGACCTGACAACTTAATAAACAGATGGAGAGGCAGAGCAGCCCCACCTCCACACGGACACTGAGAGTAGAGCTCTCTCTGCCGTCTTAGGCTCATGGCTCTCCCCATTAGCACACCCACGGACCTCACCCAAGCTCTGGGTGCCATGGATGGGCTGCAGATTGAACCACAGGAGAAGATGTAAGTGCAGCACAGAAGACTGTCCGGCTGTTGTAGCTGTAGTTTGTTTCAGTGGAGTCTGAGAGACAGACGAGTCAGCCGTGGATGACAGCCAGAGGAGACAGTCCAGGCTCTCTGTGCTGCGTCTGACGTGGTCCTTTCAGCATTCTGCTGATGCAGCAACCTCCATTCATAATCGAACAGCCTGGAGGTTACCACTGTCCCAGTCCTTGTATGGACAGACGGGCAAGTGACTGGGCAGTCTGCATTATAAATGACTGGCATTTTTACACCCACCACTGACAGACAAACATGCAACCACTGAGTCACCTTGGCTGGGTAAGACATGAGTGAAGTTATAGGCCTCGGATGTAGTTTACAGAAAGGTTTAGAGCAGAAACAGACAGATTAGGAGCGTCGCGGTCTGTCGGCCGTCTGGTGCAGATGACCGAGCTGCTCCGCTGAGGGAAGAGGAGCTTTTAACGTCAGTTCAAATATTTCCACGTTTCCAGCTGAGTGTGCGTCTGTGTTCCCGTCTTTGTCTCAGCATCAGTTCCTCAGTTCTGTAACTCTCCCACGATGATCGTGATGGTGGGCCTGCCAGCCAGAGGGAAGACCTACATCTCCAAGAAGCTCACCCGCTACCTGAACTGGATCGGCGTGCCGACTAAAAGTCAGTTCGTGCAGCTGAAGTGTGTCCTTGTTGAAGAAAAAGCTTGAAATATTGAGGGGAAACGCTGTGTTGCTCGTGTCCAAACAGTGTTTAACGTGGGTCAGTACCGCCGGGAGGCTGTCAAGATCTATGAGAACTTTGAGTTCTTTAAGCCTGATAACGAGGAGGCCATGAAGATCCGCAAGTAAGACAAAAACACACCCAAGTGATGCAAATATTAGTGAAATATTTTGTGTTTTCAGCCGTCGGTCAGTCTGATTCCTCTCTCAGGGCCTGTGCATCCGCCGCCCTCAAAGACGTCGCCGCCTACTTCACAAAGGAACAGGGACAAGTGGCTGTGAGTACACGGACCCCGGGGTCCCGCTGCCCCGACCGCCTTTCACTAAAAACCAGCCAGCGCATTAACAGCCCCCCACCCCTGGCTGCTGTCTGCCTCATGCAGGTTTTTGATGCTACCAACACCACCCGAGAGAGGAGGGCTCTCATCCTCGCGTTTGCTAAAGAGCGAGGCTACAAAGTGAGCAAGCACGGGGACGTTCTGCCCGTCTGACTGGCCTCATTCGCTTCATCCTAACCTCAAACACGTGCCAGATTTCCCTTTAAATGACTTCTTGTGTGCAGGTTTTCTTTGTGGAATCAATCTGTGATGACCCGGAAATCATTGCAGAGAACATCCAGGTGAGGAGCATCGCAGCAGGACGTCTATAAGCCTCTAATTACCTGGAATTTATGGCTCAGTTGTGCATTTCTTTCCAGCAAGTTAAATTTGGGAGTCCGGATTATGCAGATCGTGATGTTGAGGAGGCCATGCAGGACTTCATCCAGCGGATCGAGTGTTATAAATCCAGCTACATGCCTATAGATGATGAGCGAGACAGGTGCACACGTCAACACCATCCATGTTTATAAATGCCCAGTACATGTAAATATACAGGAGATATTGCATGGAAATTCCATTCATCTTCTTTTTTTCATCTTATTTAATGTCAGGAAGCACTCCTACATCAAGATCTTCAACGTGGGCAGCAGATATCTGGTGAACCAGGTTCAGGACCACATTCAAAGCAGGATCGTTTATTACCTCATGAACATCCACGTCACGCCCAGGTCCATCTACCTGAGCCGGCACGGCGAGAGCCAGCTCAACCTGCTGGGTCGGATTGGTGGAGACTCGGGCCTCTCGCCCCGTGGACAGAAGGCACACACACACACACACACACACGTACGCGCTTAATCTCATAATTAAATAGTTTCAAGGCAGTTTTTGAAATTTGGACCTGTTATTGCCAGTATGCAAATGCCTTGGCGACCTTCATCCGAGGCCAGAACATCCGTGACCTGAAGGTGTGGACGAGCCACATGAAGAGAACCATCCAGACTGCAGAAACTCTGGGAGTCCAGTATGAACAGTGGAAGGCCCTCAATGAGATCGACGCTGTGAGTTTAGAAATCAGGACTTCAGATCAGAATCAAAGTCTGTCTTCTCATGCTAAAGTCAACTGAATTGAAGCTGCAGATCTTTTGTTCTGCTCTGGTGTCTCATTAAGGGTGTTTGTGAAGAACTGACCTACGAGGAGATTCAGGAGAACTTCCCAGAAGAGTTTGCGCTCAGAGACCAGGACAAGTACCGCTACCGTTACCCCAAGGGCGAGGTGAGAACACGGCTAACACAGGTTCAGATAGAAACACCTATAACAATATTAGCATTAGAATGAAATGAACATTTGTGCATACTGATCTCACGCCGGTGCAGTCTTACGAGGACCTGGTCCATCGTCTGGAGCCAGTGATCATGGAGCTTGAAAGGCAGGAGAACGTGCTGGTTATCTGCCACCAAGCTATCATGCGCTGCCTGCTGGCCTACTTCCTGGACAAACCTGCAGGTACAGAGCACCTCCCTCCAAACCTGAGACACACACACACACACACACACACATACACACACATAATTAGTGTCACTCTCTTCACCTCCACAGATGAGCTGCCTTACCTGAGGTGCCCCCTCCACACAGTGCTCAAACTCACACCTGTGGCATACGGTACATTTAACGGTTGCAGACATACAGTCTAGAATTTTCCGGTTCTTTGAGTGTGTTTCTTTCTCCTCAAATGTAGGCTGTAAGGTTGAGCCATTCTTCCTCAACATTGAAGCCGTGAACACACACAGAGAGAAGCCAGTGGTATGTTTCCTCAGAAACACCAGTAACTTTGTAAATATCAACCAGTTCATAACTTAGGTCATGTCAGTGAAATCATTTACTCAGAGTGGTGACAGGTGAGCTCAAATTAGAAAGGTAAAAGACTTTATTTGAAGGCCAGAGTGGAGTCAGTCTTATAATGGAGCCTCACGTCAGCTGTTTGTGTAATTACCAGAGTGACCAGAAGGTGGCGACATGAATCCGTATTTTAAAATCCATATTAAAGTACAAAAACCCTAAAACTCTGCTCTGCCCACCATACTGTAATCTGCAGTTGCAAATAAATTATCATATTGTTCCCATCTATGACCTGCTTTATTTGTTTTTGCATCCACTATTCCTGTTTTGTTTTTTTTTAATTATTATTTTAGCAGTATGTAGTATTTGAGGCACGTTTCCTGCTGACAAGAGGGGTTTTTTTTGTGTTTTCGTCTTTGCAGAATGTCGACGTCAAAAGAAAGACAGAGGAGGCCCTCCAGACCGTTCCTGAGCACATCTGAATACACTCTTATGGAGTGAAGGACCGTAGCCGTGTGATTCTGGACACCTCACTGCTTTTCGTGTGGAAAGACAGTGAAACGTGGCTGCAAACAGCGGCGGCGTCAAGGTGAAACTGCAGAAGACTGTTTTAACATGTGCGTGTGAAATATTCCTGTGTCTTATCCGACTACAGTTGTTTTACTCAGAATTCTGCACATCGTTTACAAAGATTATGGGCATAAAATTGTGTTAAAGATGAAAAAAATGTGTTGTAAGATGCAGGACTGGGATTCTCTAAAGTCATGCAAATGATCTTAAAAACTGACTAAAATGTATTTTATCAAAATTTTCTTCAAAACATTTTTTTTTTTTAAATTCTTAGAATTTTGCTGTTGTTGTTAATCAGGACAGCAAAAAAGAAAAGAAAAGGGGGAAAAGGTAAAAGGTGTGGACGCAGATTTTCTCCAGTTGTTCCAAAGACCAAAAGCAGGAACGCATCAGTCAGCCGGAGTCTCAGTGGTGGCCCTGACAGGAGGGGAATCTGATGCCTGTTTGGGGGTGAAATGTCTCAGGAGGTGCAGTTTCATCCTCATGTGCTGACACTGGAGGTGAGGATCAGAACCATGGACAGCACCAAATAAACAAAACAATCGCAGATTCGGTCCAACCTGAGACAATTGAGACGGAGACATGTCTACGTTTGTTTTTGTCTCCATACCTACATAGAATAATTCTCCCAACATGCGTTTTTTTTTTTTTTTTTAAGAAAAACATGTTTGATAAAAAAAGAGAGCTGCGTTTGTTGTCGTCTTTGTAATGAACGCTCAAAGTTCTAGTTCTCAGTCAAAAACGGTGAAAACAAACATGATTTAAACTCACATTTGAGATCGATTTCGGGGAAAATGGAACTTTCTAAGGGGTGTTGTGCCGGCTGTGGGGGGTGAATCCCAGCGGGGGTTAAGAGGCCCCTCGTTTCTGGTGCGCCTCGGCAGCAGTTGTGCGTGAAATCTGCAGCATGCGTGAACGCACGCTGGGAGCTGCTCTCTACAAATCCACGGAGCGCACGAAACTTGCAGACTGAGTTTCAGCCCTCACAGGCGTCACGTTTCCGGACGTTTGCGCCTGAACATACAATCCTGACATATTTGTGGACGCGGGACGTGGAGAGGTGAGCTGAAGGAGGCGCATCACGCCGGGGAAAATGTGAGCTTTTGACGCCGTCGGTCCTTCCGTCAGCTGCCTCCATCCTGGACCTAATATTGTGTTTTTATTGCTCTTGTTATTATTCCGCTATCATAGACATGATGAACCTTAAAGCTCTCTGGACTCTAGTTGTCTTCATTTGTTATGTGCGGGAAGGATTTAGCAGCGACGAAGCCAACCTCAACACCAACCATCTGCTGCAGGTTTGGTTTTACTCTTTTCCTCTGGGAGCCATGGAATTTAACTAGGATTAATTAAGTGGGAATTATGTTGAGATATTTATTTCTTTTTTCCGTACTGAACTCAGTGAATAATCAGAAACTCCTCAATTTGTAGAATTTTACAATAACATTTACTTTAGAATACTTTTTAACACACTCAAGAGTGATTTTGGAGGATCTTGTCACTCAACTTTTCAGCATTTTCAAAGCTTCTGGCTTTCAAACTAATTCCCAGGTATATATTTCTTTAAAGGCACTGCTACGGCATCAAATGGCTTCTTTTCAGTATCAGTTTAATGTTATTCATAAGGGCTTCAGCTGCTAAAAGCAAAGGACGTAGAAAGCTCAGGATGTGTGGTAATCTGTTGATGCTGCAGTGAGCGTGCGAGGCTCAGCAACACTGGAAGCTTTTATTTCCAGCCCCGCTTCCCGGCCGTTCATGAATGACTTTGATTCACTGGACGCTTTTAGCCAACATCTTGACCAACCCTCAGCTTGGCAGATCGTGGAGATCAACCTCTTCAAACGGAGAGGTTTAGGGAAGTCAAACAGGCTTGGCCCTAATACACGGCCTTTATAAAAGCAAAGTAAAGATCTCACCTTTAAAAATATCATCAATATCACTGAGGAAAATGTACCACAATGCATTTAGTGTATCTGAAGTTATACTGTTGACTGTCATTACCTACAAAAAAAGATGAAGATGATGCTTGAAACCATCTCACTTTCGCCTTGGTGTCTTGTTTTTTTTGCAGAGGATCAAACGTCAAAACAAAGCAACAAAACCAGCGGTGAGTGTTGGTGTTGAAGCTCTACGCTCTACTACGTGTTCTCTCTGGGATGTCTGTCAGGAGCCTCAGAGAAGCTTCTGCATCACTCTTGCATTTGAAACTGTGCCCAGCTGAAGGTGACCGACTACCATGTGAGGTGCTCAGTGGTGTCCCGCTACGCCGTGACCACAGTCCAGAGCTCAGTCTGGAACCAGCTCTCCCTCACCAAAGAAGCTGCTTTCGAGGTGGATCTGCCGTCCTCAGCTTTCATCTCCAACTTCACCATGTAAGTCCGGCCTTTTTTGAGTGAGTAAAACATCACAATCTCCTCTGAAGTGCTCTCCCATTAGACAGAAGGCAATGAAGTTAGAAAAAAATACAATACAATACAATAAAGTCAACTGTTGAGGGGACTTCTGAGGAAAAACCTTAAAACCTGCTGTAGCTAATTTGATATTAATGACCAGTTATAGGCTCGAGGTTAAAGAAAAATAAATTTAAAAAATTCGCTGAGCCAGTTTTCATGCAGCTCTCTTTGAAAGAAAAATGGAAAAATCTTTTAAAAAATTGTGTTTGTTTCAATTATCAAAGTGAAATACTTTAAACTCTGCTCCAACTCTGGTACAGAGATGTCTTTTTTTTTTTTTTTTTTTTGGAAAATCTGCTAAATATAAACGAAACAAATAAGTCAACATTGCGCGTCAAAGACCGACCCTGGAGCAGGAGGAGGAGGAACCCGAGACCTGGTGAATGCTGGCTTTGTGAATGGAAGTTAGAACGCTATGAGAGAAAATGTCAGTTTACTATGGCATTCTGCCAGTGTAGCAACCACACACACACACACACACACACACACACACACACACACACACACTTTTATCCGCTAGTGTTAGTTTGGAGGTCACACGTTTTCCAGCCTGGGCCGTACGTCGTCCCTCTGGAGGGTGTGCAGGGCTGATGGGGGGGGCAAGACTGCGGCTGATGTGTTGCATCTTTTGAAACTGAGAACGCTGTGTTCCGTGCACGGGTCATTCCTGCAGCCCCTCCACCCAGCGCACATTCAAATACAAGCGCCTCCATTTTTCCTCTCCAATCCTCGTGTTTTTCTGCTGTTTCTCAAACAAGAGCCATTTCAAGCTCCCGTGTTTATGTTCGTTGGCCCTTGATGGTTTTTTTTTTTTTTTCTCTTCGGACATATTTGTTCAATGGATTTGACCTTCATTTTCCACCTTGTCACATGGCATCAGTGGTCACTGAAGCTCACGAAATGCCCTGTGTGAGCCGGCTCCTGCTCTTGAGCCACGGTTTTGGTTGGGATTTTGCTGGGTGTAACATTCCGTGGCACTCCCAGGGCGTCATCAGACCGCATGATCTCTCTCCATTTATGCTGTTTTTCAAGGGAAATTGCTCTTTTTTTCCCCCACCCAACCTATTTCTGACCCCTATGTCCCTACCGCCACAACCCCGATCTGCTGTGTGATGCTGTGTGACTGCTCTTAAAAAAAAAAAGAACACTTAATTATGCTAAATAACCCAAGTTTCTGAAACTAAACCCTGTTTTTCTCTGAAGAGGGAGAGAAGATGACTGATGACTTAACCCCGTCCCGTGTTTTTGAAACGGTCTTGCATTAAATAGTGATTGAGAGTGTTTTGTTGCATCATCTGATGTCTTGAAAATGATCATCTGACAACTACGAATCACGCCGATAACTATTTCTCCTGTTTTTCCCATCAGTACCTCCGGTGGCCAGGTGCATGTGGCCCAGGTGAAGGAAAGAGCTGCTGCCAGGAAAATTTACGATGCTGCGAAGAAGCGAGGACGGGCAGCTGGCCTCGTTGCTACCAAGTTAGATAGACTTTCAATGATTCAGATGTCCTTGCGCGCCTTCAGCTCTGAGGAGGACGCACTGTGACCTTTTATTGTGCTTCTTGTCCTCCAGAGAGAGAGAGATTGAAAAGTTCCGTGTTGCTGTGAGCGTACCAGCCGGGGCTGAGATGTCGTTCTCCCTGACCTACGAGGAGCTGCTACCGCGCCGACTGGGTCGTTACGAGCTCAGCCTGGGTCTGAGGCCGGGGCAGCTTGTGCAGAACCTGAGCGTAGAAGTCAGCGTCACGGAACAGACGGGCATCAGTTTCATCAAAGTGCTTCCTCTCAAAACGAGCCGGCTCCTCTCCAGCGCCGCTCGAGGTGATTCAAGGCAGCAACTTGCAGAGCGTCACCTGTCTTCACTCACTGTTCTCTGTCTGTCCTGCAGCCGATGCAGAAGCCCCGGCCTCTGCTCGGGTGGAGCAGAGCGCCTGCTGCGCTCGCGTTCACTACAGTCCAACCCTGCAGCAGCAGAGCAGCATCTCCTCCAAAGGGCTCCATGCAGACTTCATCATCCACTATGATGTGGCGCTCAGAGACCTCCTGGGTGAAGTTCAGGTGAGAACCAGGTTTTGGTGTTTTTTTCTTAATTTCCAAACAGAAATAATAAAAAAATGTGAATTACAAAAATGTCTTCTTGTATTTTGATCTCCTTTCAGGTGCATGATGGGTATTTTGTGCATTATTTTGCACCAAAAGGGCTCCCAGTGGTTCCCAAAGACGTCATATTTGTCATTGATGTCAGTGGTTCAATGATCGGCACTAAGATCAAACAGGTAACGTTAGATTGTGGTTTTTACATACATTAGTTTTAAATCTTGCGCATTCTGCAAACACAGAGTGACATCTGGCGCTAGTCCTAATCATTCCTGTCAGTAGACCAAACAGGCCATGAGCACCATTCTCGCTGACCTCAGAGAGGGAGACCATTTCAACATTATCACCTTCTCAGACCAAGTGCGCACTTGGAAGAGAGGGCGAACGGTGAGAGCGACGAGGCAGAATGTACGAGACGCCAAAGAGTTTGTGAGGAGGATTAGCGCAGAAGGATGTGAGTCTGGCGTGACGGAGCAGAACCTGACGGTGTCATTTTCAGAAATCAAACATTGTGAGTTATTGTGTGAGTTTTCTCTTCCTCCCCACCAGGGACCAATATCAATGCAGCTCTGCTCTCAGCTGCCCAGCTCATCAACCCTCCATCCTCCTCCAGACATCTCTCATCCCACCGTGTTCCTCTGGTCATTTTCCTCACCGATGGCGAGGCAACCATTGGGGTGACAGCCGGTGACACCATCCTGACTAACGCCAGAAAGGCTTTGGGCTCAGCCTCGCTCTTTGGCCTTGCCTTTGGGGACGATGCTGACTTCCTGCTGCTGAAACGGCTGGCTCTGGATAACCGGGGTGTGGCCCGGATGGTGTATGAGGACGCGGACGCTGCTTTGCAGCTGAAGGGCTTCTATGACGAGGTAGCCAGTCCGCTGTTGTCTGACATCCAGCTGTCATATCTGGATGATCAGGCTTTTGACATCACGCGCTCCCTCTTCCCAAACTACTTCCAAGGTTCCGAGTTGGTCGTGGCTGGAAAGGTCAAACCCGGTGTTAAAGATTTAAAGATTTCGATGTCTGCCACTGATTCCAGGCAGCGCGTCAGGCTGGAGAACACCATGTTGACTCCCCAAACCGAAGGCAACGAGAGCACGGATTCTTTGGACTGTTTAGCCAACTTAGAAGGAATCCCGAACGTCGTGCATCGTCTCTGGGCCTACTTCACCATCAAAGAGTTGCTGCAGGCCAAACTGAACACGACGGACCCTGCGACCCAGAGACTGCTGGTGGACAAAGCCACCAACCTCTCCCTCAGATACAACTTTGTGACCCCAGTTACTTCTTTGGTTGTTGTCAAACCAGAACTGGATGACGTCCCCTCTCCGACCACCACTGCTCCAGCTACGATAACCACAACTGCAACAAGTACTGCAACCAACAAAGAACCTGCTGCTGCTGCTGCTGCTGCTGCTGCTGCTGCTGCTGCTGCTGGAAGGAGGCCCAGCTCCAAAGGAAAACCCGATCCCAAGGCACCGCCGACGAAACCGAAAGCGTCAACGCCAAAAACAGCCGTTTCACCTTCCAAAAGAACCACGACTTCAAGTCCCAGTTCTGTCAGAAGCCCCCCAGCACCACTCAGTGGTAAAAAGCCAGGCACCACCCAACATTCCAAAACTGCCCCCCCTCCTGCCGGTGGTAAGATTCCCACCTCCCTGATTAACGCTCTGAAAACAGCAGCGGCTCCGGCGCCTGCAAAGGTCTCCACTTCCCAGAACAACGTGTGGAGAACAACCACTCCCTCGCCGACCATTTTACCAACCACGCCCACCTCACCTCCACTCAGTTCACCCAAAAGTGGCACTGGGGCCCAGTATGGGAGACCCCTTACCCCACAGCTCGGTACAGTGGGCTTGACAACAGCATCACAGGTGGACAACAGCGTCACAGCTGCTCCAGAGTTTCCACGGCCTGAAATCATCGTAGCTCCACCGCCATCTTCGCCATCTCTCCCTTCTCCACCCGCCTCTCCGACCCCAGCTCCGGTTCCAGCCACGGAGCCCAATAACACAAACTTAGAAGAGGCCCCGGGCCTTGCCACTTTTGTGTCAGCGACTTTTGCTCCCATGCCGGGTGTGACGGATGAGCCAAATCTGTGGGAGGCTGTTGGCCTCCTGGGTGGGTTTTACGCTGTCTGTTTGAGAGCTAGAATTTAGAGATGGCAGACCTCTGCCTGAGTTAGAATCATATAAAAACATCAAAACATGCCTCCAATAACGGCTTAAATTGGGCATTCTTTCAGTCTTAAATTATAAGAACTTTTGTGAACATTTTTCCTGGTAAATGCACATCAACGCGTCTTTAAACGCTAACTTACTTTTCCATATTTCTTCTCTAGATGTCTCTACCTTCATCCAGAAAAAAGGTGACTGAGTTTCTTTACGCTCTTGAGAATGCTTGAACGGCTTGAAATCTCTTTTTCACCTGTTGTTTCTCTCTTCTCACAGACATGGACCTTGGAAAAGGTGAGCTGCACCTTTAAAGTTTCTGTGAGATCAGCTGAATGTGTGCTGACGCCTGTTGTTTTCAGATTACGACGCCACCTACGACTACGACTACGACCTCAACTATGACACCTGTAAGTTTTCTGCCTTTTCTCCATGAGGGTTTTCGGGAAGACTTTGACTTTGCAGCTAAGGATTTAAACATCCCCTCAGGTCTTCAATTTAGCAGCAATACCTGCTCTATATGTCACCCAGACGAATAGAAAATTGGGTACTTTGTTTTCTGGTGGCTGCTTTTCCTTTAAGATTTAAAGGTAAATTCCGTTTCTGCTCTTCCAGGGGATGACACCGCAGACCCGCAGTCGTTCGGTAAGCACCTGCGTGCTGCTTGCACCACCTGTGTAGTTCTGTCCTTGGTTCCAGGGCTTGGGGGCAAAGTGGACTGTCCTTCAGCTGAGTGTCTTGTGTTTGTAGCTCCTTTGTCCAGACTCGGCACCGTCCGGATCTTCTCCTCATCGGGTCAGAAACTCACTCTGTCTTCATTTCCAAGAACATGTCAACAATTTGATAAAAACTGACATGACAACGGTTGTTGTTGCCTCTTCTAGTTGACGGAGATCCTCATTTCGTGGTGTCATTGCCGAAGCTGCACGAGAACATGTGCTTCACGGTGGATGGAAGAGCTGATGATGTTCTCAGACTGTTGGAGGACCCTGATAGAGGTATGTGCATGTGGCTCGAGCTCCGTGCATCAGTTCGACCAGTCTGAGAGTTTTTCCATCTTTTCAAGGGATCATTGTGGACGGCCACCTGATGGGGGCTCCTCCCAAGCGCGGTGTGGAGGAACGTTCCCGGACGTACTTCGACCTTCTCACGATTTCTACAGACGCGGGCGACATCACCATCACGCTCTCCCTGGACGCCGTGGTGGTGGAAGGGGAGGGAAGGGACATCCTTCCCATCAACCAGCAGGGATGGGTGAGGAGGCAGGGGGTGAGCGTCGCCGTGGACAACCATCGGAGCTGCTGGGTGGAGTTGGACAAGGACATCCAGTTTCTGGTCCTCTTCCACGAGTACGAGCATCCTACCTACTTGCAGAAAGCTCATCTGGGTTTTTACATCGTAGATGGAAGAGGACTGTCTGCTTCCACTCAAGGTCTACTCGGTACGGCCTGTTTACGTTGATGCGTTTGTGGTAATAACATGTTATAATCGTGTAATTGTGGGAGGTCCTGTATGTCTGCAGGTCAGTTCCAGCACGCCAACATCACTGTGACCCTGGTGAAGGATCACGTGGATGAAGGAACTCAGGAGAATGCGGCCTCAGCCCGCGGGCTCCTGAGGTGGGGCACCGAGCACGTGCACGTTACTCTGCAGGACAAGACGCTGAAAGACACCGTCCAACAACACCACACAGGGAGGTGCTGGGTGGTGCCCAAGGCGGAGGTGGAGAGACTGCTGGCTCACCCGTACCAGAGCTACGTGGTGGACCGCGTGTCCTTCTAGCCGCGTCTGCCTCTCTGAAGATGTCAGAACTGGGACCCTGCGAGGCCACGGCGGGGCCTGGTTTTATCGGAGGAGAGTGAGACATGTGGTGAATCGGCCATCCTGTCATCACAAAACTAGAATAACAAATCATTTCTAATATATAGGAAAAAAGAAAAAAAAGCTGTTTAATTGACTATTAAAAACATCAGAAAAATTGACATGGGAAGTAAATTTTCATTTAAGAGTCAGACTAAATTGTCCCATATTACAAACATTCAGTGGTATTAATCTGCACACTATAGTGTTTATTTATCAGATCAGTTATATTTAATCTTGAATGTTTTAATGTATGCTCTATTCCAGTCGCCTTTTATTAAGATTCTATGAGATTGTCAGTAGTATCAATGTACCTAGATCATCTTTCCACTAAAGGTTACTCACGAGAATGTAGCAATTACAAAAGAAAAACCAAACCAAATCAGAAGCAACTCCAGGTATGCCATGTGCTTTTTTATTTTTTTCTATGATTTCATTTGTAGTTTAATCCATTTTATTTGTTACACAAGACATTAGGCATTATTCACATACTAGTGATCAAACAAGGACAGCAAGTTTTCTACGACTCGGCCTGAACTATTTCATCTCTCATTTCAAGGGTTTTTCTCAACGGTGGCCCCCAAACGGCCAATCTGGATGAAAATTAAAACAGAACAACCACATAAGAGGCTTCTGTTTTCAATAAATTAAATAAGAGGCTGTTTTTCATGGGAAATGGGCATTAAATACATCAGTAATTAGTGTTCCAGTTTTAACCAGATCGTGTTTTCCAGGATGGACACCACGGTGTTGAATTATGCTGATACACAGTCCCGTTAACATCTCTTCCCCTTATCTTCCGCTACAATCTGTTTTCATGGAATGCCAATAAACATGTTACTACAGTGATGCAACACTGGAATGATCATAACACATGACACGGCAATTAACGAAATTGGGTGTGCATCACTTGTCAAAATCCATTTTTATCACCAGAGCATAAAATAACAGCATAGCATATTCAGCATTTGACATAAACCTTTATTCCACAACACGTTAGTGAAATTCAAATAAATAGAGGATAAGTAAGACATGTCTGCACCCCAAACACACGGCGACTTCCTTCATCGTTGTCTGTCATCAGAATAGCGTTAGTGTTCCCTTCGGCAGCACCGTTCCCGGTGAAAGGCTGACCTCCCCCCATGAGCCTACACTACAATAAGAAGGAACCAAATCCACCGCTGGACCCAAAGCACGATGCCAGATCAGCCAGAAGTGGGCGTGTCAGCGAACAGCCGCACATGTATGACCGGCGTCGTGTTTTAGATGGGACCCAAAGCTGCGTGCAAACCGTTACAGATGTTTTAAGATGTGGGTTTTCCACCTCAGGAGTAGAATCAGGCATGTCTTTGTTTTATTAGTTATAGATCACAACAGTTTCCTTGTTTTTCTGGACCAATATTCCTGTTCAGACAATAAAACTGCTCCAACTATCAGCAACTGATCTATTCGGACCTCTGACAGCCGTGATTTAGTAAGCTGAATTATCATTTTCAGCAGAATTATTAACTGACTGCTAGTGTAAATCATTTTAGATCACATAGGTGTAGCGTTTGTGGAGATGTCGGCCAACCGTCGAGCTTCTCGTGCAGGCAGAGGGCCCGGCAGATTCGGCACCGGTGGATTTACTGGCCAGTGTCAGATATATCATCTGCGCTGGGGTGGCAACGCTACCATCATCAGCACAGCACCGGATCTGCATCTGGTGCAAGAGTGTCCAAAGAGTCAAAAAAAAAAAGAAAGAAAATGACTGTTGACCCCTAATTAAGGCTAAAAGCAAGTGCCGACATCCGAGTTTCCTCCTATGGGCTGTTATCTATGACGGCTCAAAGTTCTGAGAGTTCTGAGAATGATGAGCACAAAGGTTTGAAAAGACAATCTGGCGTTTTCACTGTGAGCCGAAATTTCAGTCATCTTCTCCACTTAAAAGCGAAACTTTCCAAGCATTCCTCCCCAACAGACATTCTTTTACACTTCTCAACTCCACTATTCCTTCTTAGATCTTTTGTATACCAGAATACTTGATAAAACCTCACCTAACACAACAACAGCCCGATATTCCCTTTAAAAAGACCAGTTTCAACCTCAAATCTATAAACTTCATAACTTCAGCCAGTGAAATGTGAGCCAAATATACACTGAACTCCTCCACAGTTGCAAATGTTAGAAAGTCAACTATTCAAATTCAAAATTGACATCACACAACAGAGGTAAGCAAAGGAACGTATTTTTGGAGATGGGGTGACAGTTAATAGCCACTGGTTAGCTCGCCCGCTAGCACAGGGAACACAACAGCGTTGCAAAGTCGACAGAAGAGCCCATTAATGTAGTTCATCTTTTTTTTGTTGCTGTTGTTTGAGCGTGACATAGCCGAAAAGAGGAGCATCTCTTGCAGAAACACAAGTAAAGTAAGAGAAAAGTGAAAGCAGGGTTGACAGGAGCGATGAGTGTGGAA
Source organism: Arothron firmamentum (assembly GCA_016586285.1). Lineage (NCBI taxonomy): Eukaryota > Metazoa > Chordata > Actinopteri > Tetraodontiformes > Tetraodontidae > Arothron > Arothron firmamentum. Next base: position 156,991 of record BJFM01000552.1, on the reverse strand, counting down.
TGGTCCAGCTTTGATTACAGCCTATGTACATACTACTGTGTAAAAGATGCATGCCTGTCAACTGGAGGTGACGCTTCCAGAGATCTCTCATGCCAGAGCTCGCCGTCCGTTTCCTCCGACCTCTGATATGAAGAGAGAAGTTACAGAAAGAATGAAATGCCAACGAGTAATAAACTCACCTCTAGGTTAATAGTTAAGACATGAGTATACGGTAAATTCTACAATGAATGAAAGACCATATCAACCCTGCTTTTCTGTGACAGAGTATTTGAACTGTGTGTGTCTGTGTGTTTCTGTGTGTGTGTGTGTTTGTGAGCCTTTATGGGTATAAAGAGTGGGAAAGGATGCCCCGCCTCCTCTCCAGGCCCCACCCCCTCTACCCCTCACTGCTCGTCCTCGCCGAACACGTCGTTCTGTTTGCGCTTCATGTTTTCAAAGTCAAAGTCGCTCCCAGTCATGCGTTTGTAGATGTCCTTGATGTCATTACAAGTGGTCTCAAAGTGGGTGGTGGCATCGTAGGACCTTGAGGCGAAGACCTGGAAAAAAACAGCAGAGGGTAGGAAATGGAGGTAAACGTGTCCTCTACTTATTCATCCATCCATCTACTTTCTTACCTGGCTGTCAGATCCATCATCTGTGGGCTCGTACAGGTCACTAATAGCCACAAATCTAGAAATAAAAAAGACTCAAATGAACAACTCTCCATGGTCCGTGAATGCTTGTGATCATGTTTAAGTGTGAGTTGGTAAAAAGAGGGTGAAATGTAGAAATGCTCACTTTTGGTCGATGGGCTCGAGCAGCTCCAGGGCCGGCTGTATCTCAGCCTCGGGCTCGCTGGTTTCCACCGTGGTGCTTACGATGGCGATGTATTTGCCCTGGGCCGCCACGTTATGAGCATATGAGATCATGCACACGTAGATGTCTGGAGAGCAGAAACAAAAGCTTTGAAATACGGACAAATTATACAACATAAAACCTGCACTTCACTATTAAAAAGCTCTTTTTGAAGCTAGTGAAAAGCTTTTTGTTGTCCTCGCTCACCTGAGTTGCGGTTAACCTGATTCTGAGGAATGATGATCTGGCAGGAGTTGGCATCGTTGGTGTTTTTGATGGGGTGGCTGAGGATGCAGATCACACGGATCACCTGGCCTGCTTTGCGGACGCGGTCTGGAACGTAGCTGGGGTCGCAGATCAGCTGCTTACAGCGAGCCACCTGAGGTGGAGCAGGATCACGCAGGATCAAGTACGTGCAGCAAATTCCTGACTTCTGTTTTGGTCACTGCTAAAATCTGCATTGCGTACCTCCCCCTCAGATTTGACTCCCACCACGTGGCCACCTTCCATGACTATTTCATCCACAGGTTTGTTCAACATGTAGGTGCCTCCATAGATTGCACTCAATCTAAAACACAGAGTAGATGAGAACTGGGGAATTGCAGAGCACTTCTAATGGCTCTATAAAGAGGTGCATCTATTAAAAGACCTGGCAAATCCCTGCGGCAGCTCTCCCAGACCATACAGGGGGTACAGATAGGGGCTCTTCCCGTACCGCGCCAGAGATTCGCTGTACAGCTTGATGCGGTTAATTGTCTCCAAACAGGGAACATCGAGATAACTGAAGGAGAAACCGACAGAGGAGCATTAAATATATGTTAGCCAGTCTGCAAGAACAACTTGAGCTTCTATAAAGCCACATTTAGGCCCAATAATGGCATGTTAAATTCATGCAGTTAGCTGGAAACTGCATCGAAACGCTGCTGCTCTTACTCGTCTGTCCTGTAGAGGGCCAGGGCGTGGCCAGTGAAGTCGATGACATCCTGGCCAAGGTCAAACTTCTTGTAAACGTCCCTCATCTTTGTGGTTTTGGGATCCACCCCCTCAAAGGTTTTGGGGTCATTCTCATCAAAGTTGGCCACAAAGACTAAGAACTTCCGAAACCGCCGCTTCTCAAACATTCCCATCAGATCTGGAGATTCAGACAAAGTGCCCAGATTCAGGGATGTAACGATAGCGGCAAATGTTAAAATGCTGAAGTGATATTAAAGACTGAAAAGGTCCTGACGGACTGCTGTTTGAGATTAGATGCAGAGCTTCACTACCTTGTTGCTACTGTGCAGACTAAAGAAACACCACTGCCTCGAAAATGTAAACACATAACACTCCCCCAAATCACATTATTTTATCTTCAGTTTCATGCCACATTATGAAGTGGGGGTGTCAGCTCTCTGTATTTGCTGTCAGTGATCAGAACTTGAAGGTCAGGCTGAAGAGGCTCACTTGAAGCTAGCGCCTCAGTCTCAGTGGATGGCACCTTGTAGATTTTTCCTCCTTTGTAGACGAAGCTTCCCTCCACCACTTTAAAATCCAGGTACCGTGTTACTTCTGTGTATAGCAGCATTTTCACCAGCTGTCCTGCAATCACACACATTCTACTGGTAAAACACCAAAACGGAAAAGCCACTCCAGTTAGTCAGCTGCTCTTTAACCATTAACCTGCATTCTTCCCAATTCTTTAGCAGCACGCGAGATCTTTGGCGATATTTTTATTAATTAAATCGGTGAGGTGGAACTGACCATTGGCCATAAGGAACTTGGGTATAAGGTCAACATTCCAGTCTCTTCCTCTTCCCATTGACTCGGGTGGAGAGTCTGGAAGACTGAAGCGCTTGTAAAGCTGTAAAAGAGGACAGGAAACAGAGATTAGGGATTCTGGCACCGCTGCACAACGGCCGCGGTGAAATGACACGCACAGAGGGACATAAGGTGCATTGACTGGTTTTACAGATCCCATGAGCTCGTTACCTCTTCCAGAGGGGTGATGGAAGAGCTCTCTCCACCATAGTAGGGGTTTCTGTCCATGTGAAGAACCTTTTTTCCATTCACAGACATGATCCCAGACAGAATGCATTCCTGTGAAAAACAAGGCACAACAGTCATCAAAAGCAGCAAAAATATGAAAACGAACAGACGCCAACTCCTGCTGACGGATATCAGAACAAACTTAACGCAGCAAAGGAGATATTCCACCTTTAAGTTCTCACAGCTTACAGACTTAGAAATTTATTAATTAATCAAGATATCAATCAAAATGTTGTTCCTTTTTTCAGCTTTGGCAAATAACAGCTCAAGAAAATAGTTTTTATTTGTTACATTATTTGAAAATCAACCTGATTTGAAGCCCAAATGTATTCTGTGAAGATAAACAAACCTGCAATGTAACAGTCAACGCTAAATATTAATAGTGGGGGAAGGCATGGAGGAGGGCCAGTTGAACATGTACGCATGCGCCAATGGTTTTATTCATTATTATCATGATGAATCTTATGATTATTGCAATTTTTATTGCCAGCTACAACTGTATGAATAGTCCACTTACATCATCACAGCAACACAGTGCAGCTATTATGGCTGTAGAATGACGAGCAGTAATCTGATACCCCACCATCATTTTAAAAATGTCGACTTTTACGCGTCCCGAAAGCCAGTTAAAAAACCCCAGAAATCGCATGCGGCACATTTCTGCCGCACTGGGCGTGATGGGTGAGGGGAAATGCGACGACAGAAGCGGCGGAGCGTCAGCCGGGCCTGCGCCAACGTCGGGATGGAGGCCTGTCTTTGCAGAAGACCACGACAGTGTGGGGTTACGCCTAAATGATGCTGCTGGGTGGATCACGGAGCGCATTCCAGAATAAAACCCGGAATAGAAGAGAAAAACCCCGGGTATTTTTCGCCTCCTGACATGCGAACCAAGCAGGGCGGGTAAATTCAGCGAGATTTGTCACGCGTATTTATTATTATTATTACTGCATCCATATAATGACATAAGCGCACAAGGGATGTGGAAGCCTTTCACTTCTGGGTGCACTGATAGCGGATTAAAGGCCTGTGCGCTGCAGAAAATAACAACGTGGCAGTTCGATTGTATGTTATTTTGTCTGTGTGTTATGGGATAAGAGCCTGAATACTTACTGTAAGTCCAGTGCCCAGAACGATCACATCATATTCCTCATCCATGTTGTATCAGCGCCTCTCCCGTCGCTCTCTTCCAGCAAAAGAAATGAAGGTCTACTGCAGGAAAGTCTGTCGGAGGGTCCACAAAACAAGGGGGGGTGTTGTCTGCCTTTTTCTCTTTTAATCGACTGGATCGGGATGAGATATTATTTGATAATCGTCGGCATTTAATGACTAATGGAACACACAGTCCACTCTGTCACCGGCGAAGACGACCAAAGATGGCCCTGGAAGCGGAGCGCTCCAGAACAATGACGGTGCGCGTCAGAAACTAGTCCGGCCTCTCGCTTTCCATTATACCGCTATAGCGGATACAAAGGCAATCAGAATACAAAAAAGTCACATGTTTAATGGGCTGCGTTGATTGCACGACACGGCGCAAGCGCTTCGGCGTTAATGTTCGGCATAGAACATAACGCTTTGGTATTTTATTACATCTTGTCCAATTGCTTTTGCTTCGTTTCCAGTTGCGGGGTCGCGTGGATGCGGGCAGGGATATCCCTCCGCCACCACAGATGTCAATGGGAGCTGCTTTCACTGAACGCACACAGACATTTTCATGTTAAAAAAACAAACAAAAAAGAAACAAAAAAATAGTTTTTAAGCATTTTCTTACTCTTTTCTGCTTGTTTCTTTTTATCTTACTGTCCATCTTCCCGTTATTGGTAAAACTTTGCATTGTGACACATTAACTGAGGTTGAAAGTGCCTCAGTGCCATTGAAAGTTGCAGGTGCATGGATCACAATGGACTTAATCTGGACAGGAATCCATCACGTCACCCTGTCGCACAGTTCGTTTGCAGGCCAACGGTTTGTTTGATGCAAGCCGTTATTTTAGAAAACAGCAACTTCACTTGATTCGGATTAACGCCGCAGTGGCAGCACTGACAAAACCCGCTGCTGTCCGTCAATACGACGGCTCATTGCTAGCCATTTAAATATCCATTCCGCAGCGTTTAATTGTGAAACAGAAACGTGGGCAGGGCAGGCGGAGTGAAGGAAACCGGAAGCAGTTGCCTCCTGCTGCTCACATGACTGTCAGCTGGTGTGCGGTGTCACGTGAGGAGCGGAGCTTTGCGGAAACAAAAATGGCAGGTTCAAGGCACTTTTCTGAGCGGTTCATCATTTTAAACGTCCTTTTATTTTCGTGTTTTGTTGCGGTGAGCTCCACTGCCCAAGTTCCAGTTCTGATATGGTCGACTGAGAGGTAATATTTCGCTTTCAAATGAGTTATCAAGAGTAAACACCGGCCAGCTGGCTAACAGGCTAATGCTAACTCTTGGAGCTAACTACATGTATGTGTCCTATAGCATCAACACCAACACTTCCCAGTATAGACGGACCTAAACGGATACACAAATGTATCAGTTAATGGTTCGACACATTGCTGGAGCCAGTGAAAGTCTGCCTGTCTCCTGCTTTTGTAATTTATTCATTCTACTTTCTGTTCATTTGCATGTGGTCTTCCTGTTGTAGTCACCGTGGCGTCGCATAAACTCTTAAAGCTAATGTAACTGCTGTAACTTCAGAAATTATGTAAATAAAGTAAGCACAGCAGCTCCATTCATTTGAGGTGCCCTTGGCCAGGAACTGTGCATGTACATTAATACGAATAGAATAAAATGCAGGAAAAGAGAGATAATTGTATGCTTCATAAGAGGCACTTTTGGTAGATTTGTGTAGATTTTATTAGATTTTCCTGTCGCATTTTTCCTTTTTTTAAATTAATTTAAATTATTTTACATCCCTGTATTAATTTGATCCATTTATTTTGTGAATGTTGACAGTCTTGGATTGTCCTTTAAGTGGCATGAACTTGCTTTATATTTTTTGCTGCAGAATAAAACTGCTGCCGTGTAAAATATTATAGTCCTTTTTTTGCCTTTTCATTTGTCTTACATGCATGTAGCCTACCACCGCTGGCCCCACTGGCTGCTGGTCACATCACATCCATTGAAGAACTGAGTGCCTACTTCAGCTCTGTGTTTGGCTCTGACCCCCACACTGTGCTACTGTTTCTGCAGGCCAAGGTTGGACTCCGGGGTTCCAGTTGTCACTAATGAAAATCTATTAGACCTAAATAGGAAAACTTTTGAGGAGGACTATGGTTTTTAAACAAGTGGATGTCAGTGATTTGAATGATTTTACAGCATGTACAGAGCGTCTGGATGTGAGAATGAGGGTAGTCAGGAGTCATATGCATTTGTGCTGTTGTCCCATGTGGCTGAGTTTCCTCATTCTTGTGTGACCATGACCGTTTGTGTTCCTTCCTTTTTCTCAGTTCCTCCGTAACAGTCGACGTGGATTTTTTTTTTTTTTTTAATTTGTATTGCAGATGTTCACATACTTCAACCTCTCATGTGCATCAATTCTGATTATTTTTGTTTGTAGTTAAGCAAAGAGGACTTTGCAGTCTTTGGTGGAGTGTATGGAAACAAGGAGGATAGTGTCTTTCAAAACCTTGAGGCAAGTTTTTTTTTTATCATTTGCAGTTTAGTCTGGTTGAGATGATTTCATTGTGCCATTAACAATACTGGTTCTTCATTTCACACATTCATCTTCAGGCTGTGCTGCAGACTTCCTCTTCTTCAGTCAGTCTTCCTGCTGTGGAATGGCTGGGCTCCTCTGGCGTCCCGGCTTTACTGCAGGAAAAACTGGGTGTTTCACCCGTTCTTCTAGATGCAGACACGCTGGCACATCTCAGTATCGACAAAGCTGTCAGCAATCTATTGCTCATCGATCTCCCATACTGTACAGAGTAAGAGTGACTTCTTTTTAAGATTGAAGCACAAAATGTTAAATGAAGTTACGTGATTGATGTTTTCAACACTGAAATATGATATGCAGTTGAAAACACCACAAAAACAACATATCAATTATTTATTATCTAGTCTATTTTAATTTTAATTTTTAACTGTAAACACACTTTATTAAATAGGCATTTTAGGGCAGTGTCATGTTTGCATATTTTAGAAAACACAATTTAAAATAGAGCTGAAGTTTTAGAATGCATTTGTCATCACTGCACATTTCAAGCCACCAACTGTAATACCATAGCGTTAGTGCACGTAGGATCATGTGACAACCCAGCTGCACATTTGAAGAGACGCCGTTACTGTGTGGTGGAGTTTTTGGTGCAACACCTGCAGAACTATACAACATAAACAGTTACACTAACAAACTCCAACCTTGTTATTCATTTTATAGCTCAGAGGAGTCGTGCAAGCAACTCCTGCGTGACAATGGTGGGTTTTCTGTTAAGGAATTGCATATTTTATATTTTGTTACACTAAGTTAATGTCATCTGCTGACATGCACAGTGTTCTTTCTGCAGATGGGATTATTGGCAGTGTTCTGAGCAGCATGAAAGCCAAAAACATTCCATATGTTGCGATATACACAGGACTCCAGCCGTCGAGAGTAAGACTTTTTTTCTGTTATTACCTCGTGATTTGTTTGTGTTGTAATCTTGGCTCTACTGATCCAACATCCTACACAATAAAAAAGACATACTGTACCAGGTTATGTGACATTTTAATTTTCATCGCCTTTCTGTAGGTGATTCCAGAGATTTCAGTGTCAAACGAACACGTAGGGAGGTCCTTGCTCCAAACAGCTGACGTCAAGCCTCCCATCTTGTTCAACCTCTCTGGTGCTCCTTGCATAATGCTTTGGGCTGAGAAACTCAATGTTGCCCTCTCAGCCTCAGGCGTGTGGATCGATCTCGCTGCACAGACCCCTACCCTGTCAGGATCTGAGTGTAACAGCACAAAGTCACAGTGAGATGACACACAGCTTTTGATTATGGTGTCTGATGAGGGAAAACGTTTTTTTTTTTACATGTAATTTTGTCTTATTTTAGGCTCGTCCTCAATTATCCTTTAGGCATTAAACTAAGGTAAGACAAAACATTTTTCTGTGGCAGCTTGTTGCTGCCCGGAACAGTATCACATCTATAATACGTCTTTACGATGCTCAGTAACATTTTTCCTGATCTGCAGTTTTTTCATGAGTCAGCGGTATTATCCTGTGTCTGCACGGAACTGGTTCACCCTTGACTCTGTGCAGCTGCAGTCTAATGGCACGACGGCATCTTTCAGCGGGAGCCGCTTCATCCACGCCCCTGCAGAATATTCTTATCACTGCCAGTCTGTCACAGGCTCAGCAGAGGATGATGCTCTGCTGGCACTAACCTCCACTAACCAAAGTACTTCAGCCTGGAGGCTTGACTTTGTAGACTTCCAGGTACAACTATAGTGCTGCAATGAATTGTTGTTATTATTAGTAGTAGTAAAGATATGTGAATGTAATTACAAATAAACTTGCTGTAACAAAAAATAGCAACTAGACTGAAACTCAACAGGATATAATTTTAGTATGCATGTCTTATTATTGTGTCTCATTTTTTAAATTGAGGCTTTTTGTCTTGATTGTGTTTCATGCTCGCTCTTTTGTGATGCAGATTCAAGGCTTTGGATTGGCCAACGGCACAGATTTCTCCTACGCCAGCGACTGCGCTAGTTTCTTCACTCCAGGAATTTGGATGGCCCTGCTGACCTTGCTGACCCTGCTGCTCATTTTCATCTATGGCCTGCACATGATCATGCAGTTGAACACCATGGATCGATTTGATGACCCAAAAGGTCCATCGATCTCAGTGCCTCAGACAGAGTGAAGCTCCAAACGTTTCTCATTCTTTAGGTGGATCCAAGAGAGTCTCCCCTTGTCTGGTAGCTTTTGAACGAGCCTTCTGAAGGCGTCAGAGTGACTTCCCTTATATTCTTTCCTGTAGTTTTCGTTTCCTTTTTGGGGGCTTTTCCTGTGAAGAACAGTTTCCTTCATTTCACATTTCCAAGTGCCAAAATGAATGCACTTTCAAACCAGTTGATTTTGAGTGTGTTTCTGCTTAAAGATCATTTTTGAACCGCCATCTCTTGCTCCAAAAACATCCTGTGAACCAACATGGATGAATGTGAACATGAATGTTGCCTTAATGCTGTAAGACCTTTTCCAAACTCAGTTCTTACGTTTTAAAATGACAAAACTGTAATTTAAAGACTGCTGGTGTGAAAAAGTGCCTGTAAATAAGACTAAATGTCATTGTTTTGGAACTGCCTTAAAAATTTATGTTTTTATGTGTTTGTTGGGTGTAGATTTATTCGCAGAAAACAAACACAAGTGAAATTAGATTAATAATGGTTCTCTGTCGTAATTTATTTATGTATATTTTCATCTCAGCACACAGCAAATAGTTTCGCGGTGCCTTAATTCTGCTTGTGTCAAAACTGTTGATGTCAGGGATGTACACAGTACATCACCTTTAATGAAAATAAAGATATCTACAAATTTTGAAATTGTTAAGTGTTAATCTTTTACCTGGAAGATTTAAAAGGTTAAAGGACAATGTTTAACTTCTGTGACCTTTGTGCTCTGCTGTCTATCCCAGACTGAGAAAAAGGTAACCAGGTTATACAGTCGACTCTTACTGAAGATTCAGCGTCATTAAAATGAATTTTTAAATTTTTCAATTAAAAAATTGCTTTATTTTGTGTGTACTATTTTGTGTGTATTATTATTTATGTAGCAGCATTGGGCATAAGACATTGACCAGGACAAAAATGAAGGAAAATAATCACTCCAAATTTATTGACGTATATTTTGCCACAACCAGACAAGGAGGGAAAAAAACAACCCAGTGTTCTAAAACAGCCACACGTTTGTATTGAACCAGCGGCAGATATGACCAGACGCTTGTCGGCTCCTTTTTCATAATGACACACGTCTCTGTAACAAAGATCAAGTGACGTTTCACAACTGCTCTCACTACAGAATGAGGATGGATGAGGTCAAAGAGCAGAGAGGCTGAGCTGATGGCACGCTCTAAACACCCGCACAGCTATAGTATCAGACCTGGCTGTGATCACGAGCCAAAGCACCCCAAGAACGTCATCAGAACCAGCTGTCGCTTATACAGAACTTAATCTCATCTGCTTTAATCATTGTTTAAGGAGAGTGATGTACAATCACACCCATATCAATGCTTGTTTCTCGCCAATAAGAGGGCCTGACCGTCCTCACATTCACATGCTGTGATTGGACGGTGTGAAGACTCCTGATGAGGATCAATGTTTATGGTAAGAAGCCACGAAACCCACCAACCACTCATGCTGTTCAATGTTCAGTCAGGCAAATGTTTACATGATGTGCAGCGTCACATCACAGCCATGCCCTTTCCCCTTTCTGCTGCAGCCTCATGAATATGCATGCTCATTTAGTACATGCTCCCCTTGTGTTTAAATTCCAGGATCAAGCCTTGAATTTGTGCTGTTGGATTCCTGACTGGACTGAACTCTGAGGAACAACCTGGGCTGAACTTCAAAGTGAGTATTTGCACATCAAAATATTGTTTGTTAAATGGAAACACAATTAGTTTATGCAAACTGCTACCACAACATCCACTGTCCCTTCAACAGAGACATCCAGCAGCATAATATGGAATCCTTGGGTGAGGTGATCCCATTTGCTAAGGAGATGCTAAACCAACGGCCCAGCAAGCACATGCTGAAGATCTACATGCTGGGTTCCAGTCTGGCTCTGCTGGGACTGGTTGGCGGGCTGGTGAAGACACTGCTTCTGCCATTTGTGGAGCAGCAGATTGTTACAGAGCCAGCAGCAGAGCTGATCTGGGAAAAACAGCAAAGGAGGAACCCTGAATTGGCTCATCCTGCAGTTATGGACATGCAGAAGCCATTGGTGCTTAAGGTGGCTTCCACACATCTGCCTGCAGGACGGATGAGCTCAGTAAACCGTTTACATGCTTCTTAAAGGAAATGCCTCCTCTTCATATAGACAGACACCTGACAATATTGGTGAGGATATGAATCACCAATATATATATATATATGTATACTGCTCAGTTTTATTACTGTGATTAAAAATATATGTCGGTCTGATTACAGGGAAACATTGTGGGGTGATGGGTGCAGGGGAAAGTGCAGGATACTGGAATCTTTGGCTGCTGGGCAGCAAATTAAAGAAAATAAGAAGGAAAATGTGTGATGTAAATCACTTTTCAATGATTCTATTATTTTACATTTTGCACAATGCAGACACGATACTACACGAGATGACAACGTGGAAATGAAAATGTGCCCGTTTTGGTCCCACTGAAGGGTGCGTGTAACCATCAGCCCCTCAATATTCTGACAGCAAAATCAGCCAGTGTCTTGCTGAGCATTAGGATCTAGGTGTTAGGTGATCAAAAAGTAATGATACTATTAGATCACCTCTCAGGTAATCGAATTATGTCCGTTTTATCACGTTGCTATTCTTACCTCCACTCGGTAGGTGGCGGTAGTTATTTTGTAAATAGTGCGAATGGCGTTTGTAACCGGAAGTGACGGCATAAACGCGCCGTGTTTACAAATGGCGGCTAAAACGGTCGTCAAAAAAATAAAGTTCTTTTCACTTTGACGTTAGCTTTAAATTTGTTCAATACATTAATTATACATCACTAGCTAAGTATGGCGGATTCCGTTTCGCCCTCTGGGAGTTCACAGAGTTCAGGAGGGGTAAGAGAAGTTTTTACTCTCCAAAGCTACGGCGATAACCGTAAACATTCGCTTTCTCCTCTGTTCTGATTTTAACTTGAAATAATTTTTATTAAATCCTGCATCAGTGTCGAATAAAGTAATTTATTAACTGGAATAAATTATTGGATAATCAGTTGCTTGTTTGTGTTCTGCGTCTTTATATTGGCGGTGTGTTTTCAGAGCTTTTAACATGCTAACAATCAGAAACGTTGAATGTTATTTTTCGATTCGCAACTTCCACGTTTACTTTACGTTTAAAAAAACATCTCTATTTTCCTGAAGAAATAGTTCGATCAACAACCAAAGAACAGAAGATAACAAATAAACGATTTTACATTTGTACCTCTGCAAAAAATCCCCCCTCTTAAACCATAAGATCGTCTGTAGGGTCATGAACCAGGTCGTGCAAGTTTTTCTTGTTCTCTACATCACATGTAATTTAATGTATTTTCAGCGTGGGAGTGGCAGTAAGGCAGCTTCCAGTCCTGCAGAGAACTACCATTTAGCCAGGCGGCGAACCCTGCAGGTGGTGGTTAGTGCCCTCCTGACCGAGTGTGGTTTTGAGAGTGCAGAGAAAGCAGCCGTGGAGACACTGACAGAGATGATGCAGAGCTGTATGTGTGCAATACTCTTCATTTTCTTTGCTCATAAAATGCTTTGTTCACATAGGATAAGAAAGCTCATGTATGAAGAAACTAATCTTTATTTTTTCCCTTTATTACTATTGAAGTTATTACTGAAGTTGGTCGGAGTGCTAAAGCTTACTGTGAACACACAGCGAGAAGCATCCCAACGCTGTCAGATACAGTGGTCACGCTCATTGAAATGGGTGAGTCCTTAATGACCCAAAACATAAACTAGTTAACTCAGCTGTCATGCAGCTGCAGGAAAACCTCTCTAAATATCCCTGATGGACATACAAAGCCATAGGGAGAGTGAATTTCCTGGTTCTTGAAGTGTGTAGTATTTATTAGAGCTGGTAGTAGTTGCATTTAAAAATATTCATATAAAAGTCAGATTTCTAAATAGGATCTACAAAATAATCATGGTTATAGATTTATTAGGTTATTATGAAATTATTCACATTAATGTACATTAATGATCATGATGTTGGTGGTTTGGGGTGTGCAATCACACATATGAACATATGTTGTATTCACGTGTTTCTGTTCCTCCAGGTTTTAATGCTGAATCTCTGCCCGTGTACGCCAAGCGATCACAGAGGATGGTTATAACTGCTCGTAAGATGACACTCACGTCCCACCCCAACTCTCATCTGATTACTAAAAAAACACTTGTATGATCAGCCTGTGACTATGACTGTGTCTATTTTATGTTATTATTAAGCCCCGGTGACGAACCCCCCTGTGGCACCTAAAGCACTGATAGCTGGACACAAGCGCTCACATCCGGCCTACATTCCCAGTTACTTCCCAGAGTTCCCAGACCCTCACACTTACATCAAAACACCTGTGAGTCAGAATTGCTTTTCATTTTCACATCAGAAAGAAAATCGCAAAAGGCTGGGGTTTTCCTTCCATCCCTTTCCTTTCTTCGCTTACAAATTAAATGTGACATGTAGTGGTGTGTTTTTCCAGACGTTCAGAGAACCTGTGTCCGAATATCAAATTTTGAGGGAGAAGGCAGCAAGTCAGAGAAGAGATGTAGAGCGAGCTCTCACACGATTCATGGCAAAGACAGGAGAAACTCAGAGCCTTTTCAAAGATGACATCACCACCTTCCCACGTGAGTCCATTTCTATGGAAAAACTTGCATTAGCGTTTACACACAGTAGCGTTCTGCTTAAATGCGCTTGCATTTGTGTGTGTCGCCAGTCATCGCAGCACGACCGAGCTCAATTCCATACCTCAGTGCCCTCCTGCCCTCGGAGTTGGAATTACAGAGTCTTGAGGAAACGGATTCATCTGAGCAGGACGACCAAACAGACAGCGAGAACGCAGCAGGGAATATCATTGCTGTAAGGCTTTACGCTGTAGGGCCGTAATTCTTTTTCCCTCAGGTTTAATTATTCTCAATAAGAGAAAATTGTTTCCCATGTGCAACTGTTTTGTCCTCCAGGATGATCCTGGAGCAGAAAAAGAGAACTCCATGCTGCCTCCCAGTGGGGTCGTTTCCTCCGCAAAGGCTAATGAGGACAGCATGATCGACAACCCTTACCTCCGGCCGGTCAAGAAACCCAAAGTGAGGAGGAAGAAATGAGTCGCAATCACACGAAGCTGCGGACGTCATCTTTGCCGCAGCGGTCGGTGTTTGGATGAGGTCCTGCTGTTGGCTTTTTGTACATTGACTGGCTTCTAATGAAGACAAAGTTTCTTCTTTTTTTTTTTTTTAACAAGCACTGAGTTTGAAACGTGTCTCGTGTCAGTTTATAATCAATAACATGAAGCACCATAACTTGGTTCGAGAGTCTTTTTTTAAATTGTCCTCCTACGTAACTGTAGATCAAAGATGGAGATGGATGGCTGGAACTCTTCACTAGGTAGAGGTAAGGCATCTCTCTTGTGAAATCAGACACATTTATAAATTTGAATACTCGGCAAATCTCTCTTCTTTAACCGACCAAAATAGAATATATAGGGTAAAGTACTTTTTTTTTTTTTTTTTTCCAATTAATTGTTTCCTAAATTGGGGCTTCACGGCGGTGTGGTGGTTAGCACTGTTGCCTCAGAAGGTTTGGGGTTCCAATCTCGGCTCCGGCCTTTCTGTGCGGAGTTTGCATGTTCTCCCTGTGCATGCATGGATTTTTTCCAGGCACAGTCCAAAGACATGCCTGTTAGGTGAATTGATTAGTCTAAGTTGACCATAGCTATGTGTGTGAGTGGTTGTCTGTCTTGTGTTGGCCCTGCGGTGACCCTGGGCTGGTGACCTATCCAGGGTGTACCCTGCCTTTTGCCCCTTGACAGCTGGGATGGGCTACAGCAGAACACTGTGACCCAAGTGTGGATTAAGCAGGTAAAGAAAATGGATGGATGTTGTTTAGATCAATAAAATATATGTAGTTACACGATGGGGACGCAGGGTGGCGCTGTTGGCCATTTGAAAAACGAAAGGACACGGAAAGCTAAGCAAGCAAACATTTTACAAAAACAGCAGAACAGAATTGATCACTAAGTTGCAGTTTGAGGTGTATGATGTCCGAGTGTGGATGGTGATAGCGTCTGCAGGTATTTCGTATTCGACCTGCGAAAGGACATATTTGTTTAACTTTTTACTGTCACCTGATGAAGAACTGTTAGAAAGAATTATTTTGTCCGATAATTGAATAATGACCATAAAAAAAGGAAATCTGACCACAAAATATGGTGGTATGATGACATTATTGCGATGCAAATTACAATTCACTTAGTTAAAGCGAGTCCGCGATGCAGGGTGCGGAATTTCCAGCAGCTCCTGAAGGCATCACTGACCACATCATGGCGGCGACGAGGCCGAAAGGACAACTTTAATTTCTGCTCGATGTCCGCGACGGTATCCAGGAGGAGACTTTAACATCGTCAACACTACCAATACACGATCATCGGTGAGTTGAAAATAACCCAGCTTGCCCGTTTTTGCATTTTCTCCGGGCCCTGGTCGGACCGAAGCTCATTTAACGTGTAGCTGATCATGACGCAATTAAAGCGTTTACACGCGCGTCGTGGAAGACTAATTATCACACCGGTTTGGATGAAGATGGACTCAAGTCGCGCACAGTTTTATGCACATCGTGTTGTGTTTAACCTTTTATTTACCTTTAATATTTGAGCCACCGGACCAAGTTTAGCTGCTGCGTTTGAATATTATCTTTGAAATGTAAATGAGGCCACTTTGCTTACCTGACTAGAACCTTTTTACATGCACATTTAGATATTTCAAATGATAAAGTCTGATCTATGCACACAAGGCTTAAGGTTGTCAGGATCGACGCAGGAGCCTTTAAATTCAACTCAAATTCCACGTTTTGTTTTGTTTTTGTTTAAAATCTCACGTGCACTGAAGTGATTTTCTGGTGGATAATCTAGTTGAACTTTTATGAGTGTGTTTATTTTCTGAAAAGTCCCGGCGTGCTGATGTCCAGGTCCGGACCACAGCCAGGTCAGCCTCAGGTGTGTGATGTTTTATCCACAGGTTCAGCATCTCTGCTCAGCTTCATCCTGGAGAGCATCCACCCGCCACCTCCCGTGTTTAAAAAAAAATCTGAATCGGACCCATTTGGCTTCGTGCCCTGTGCAAGTTGGAATTAAAGTCTCCACCTAACCATCCTACCTAATCCTCCCTTGTTAGGCCGTGGTGATGGTGGTGGTGTTGCTGCAGGCCCTCCTCTGTGAGGAGGCGGATGAGCGCTGGTTGCCTTTTTATGGCCAGGCTCAGCTGTGGAGGGCTGGAGGTTTATGCTCCGCTCTGGCGGTCGCCTGTCCCCGAGAGAAGCGGCCGTTAATAAGGTTGTTAACCCACCACGCGCCGTTCCAGTCACCCATATAAAAACAGGTCTGATTTTTTTTTTTCTATTTTAAAACTACAAACCAAACTGTTCCAAGTTTAAAAGATGACACATGATTTTTAATTGCTTCCTTTGCTTTTCCATAATATATCAAGTCAGAAGTTTTGTTTGTGGCGCTTCCAGTTCGCAAACCATCAACTGAAACCATAAAAATTCCTCAGCGCAGCTGATGAATGTCTATTTTTTAACACTGTTTTCAACGCTTCTTCCAGTCTGCATTTTATTAGAGTTTTATCTCCCAGTCTGATACGAGCCAACATCAACACCTGCAGAACATCAGCTTGTTTTACTGCGAGCAGCAGGTCGCCCCGGACACAAATGTTCCGTCTTGATTAAATCGGAGGCGTTCACAACAGCCAGCACGCCTGGACGCTGTCGGATGATTCGCCTCTAATTGTCAGAGGCTGTTTAGTCGTCTGGCTTTGGGCAACGTCAGTGCAGAGTTTCGGCTCCAGACTGAGGCTTCTGGTACCCGAGGAGGGGCCCCGCGCTGGTGGAGGCAGCCTGGGTCTGGTGCTGTTGTTCGCTCCTCGCTGGCTCCTGTGGGAGTTTATATTTCTGTCAGCTGTTGTGAGGAAACATTCTGGCTGTAACGGCCTTCGCACACCCACCTGACAAACATCCAACATGCTGGAAGCCGTCGAACACGGATGATCTCACTGGAAACCACTCAGCTGGAAGGAACCTGAGGAAACCGCTGTGCTCTGGGGTTATTTGAAGAAATGATCTCAGTGTTTGTGGCGATTAACATCAGACGTTTATTCCTCCGGGTGTTTTCCTCCGTGTAACAGAACTGCTATCTGTCATTCCTGAGGGGGGGTTTTCTGAAGTAAAAGCCTCCTCTGCCCTTCAGGAGGTCAATCCTGGCGGAGCCGTGTGCACCATCGTGTTGTGGAAGCTTTGATGGGAATGTGTCCTTTGGCTCGAGCACCGGAGGCTGTATTACCGTAAGAGGATAGCTGAGTATTCCAGGCAGGAAAGATCACCCCCGAATATTCATCTGATTCCGACACAGCTGTGACACAGCCTGCCGCTGCTGCCAGGGCAGCTTGTCCGTGGAGGTGCCTTCAGACTAGAAACACTTGAGGAAGAGGAGCAGCCGAGCTGGATGCTTGTGTGGTGACTCACTGAAAAGGTCTGGAATGGAAATAAACGTGCACGTTCTGTCACAGGAAGAAACCCTGAGCTGAAGAGCACAACAATGGCAAAGAAATGTTTTTTTCTTCTGCTGTTTTAACACGTTTACGCCTGATTGTTTTCACCTCCACCTGAACATCAGGCTGGTGCGTTCAATGACGTTGGTATTTCTGATTATTGATGTTATTGAGCCCGTCTGTAGTGATCAGCCTGGTTTCCCCTTACTGACTGGCCTCAGAGTCACACCAGCAGTCTGTTAGGTGTTCTCCTCCATTACCCCCACCCGCCCGCCCCCAGGATGCCTGGAAACGGACACCGCTGGTGTATTTATAGACCCCGAGCACAAGCGGGCTCTCTTTCTAACTGCGAGTTGGGAGCTGTTGGTATCCGCCAGAGTCACGGCGAGCTTTGCTGTGGTGCGTTCTAGACCCTCACAGCAGCTCTTCATGGTGCCTGGAAGGACTCAGCAGGTAGGACCTCCTGTCTCCGAGACACTTTCAATCTGCCAGCGAATGTCAGGGAATCTCTCCTCGCTCTCTTCGGACTGGATTCGACCTGTTTTCGAGCTGCTACGCGCTTTGGGTGACACGAAAGATCAGTTTGATGTCATCTAAAGTTGCCCGCTGAGCTCTGATTGGTCGGTTGATGGCTTGTCGTCAAATTCGTGGAGGAACGTGATGTGTGGAGGTTTGAGCAGATCCGACTTCTTTGTTTTTCTGTTTATCCAGATGAAAACGTTGTTCTGAGGAAGACCGCAGAGATGGACCGGCCCGGCTTGCAGACTCAACCATCCACCCTGCCCTTTTTCGACTCGGCCCACGCCTTCAACCTGCTGCGGGGGATCCACGAGCTCCGCGCCGAGCGCAAGTTTTTCGACGTGACTTTGTGCGCCGAGGGGCGGGACTTCCACTGCCACCGGACAGTGTTGGCGGCCGCCAGCACCTACTTCCGGGCGATGTTTACCGGAACGTTGCGGGAGAGCGTCATGGACCGCGTGGTCCTCCACGAAGTTTCAGCCGAGCTGTTGGGCCTCCTGGTGGACTTCTGCTACACGGGACGCGTCACGGTCACTCAGGACAACGTGGACGTCCTCCTGAAGACGGCCGACCTGTTTCAGTTCCCCTCGGTGAAAGAGGCGTGCTGCGCCTTTCTGGAGCAGCGCCTGGACATCTCCAACTGCTTGGAGATCCAGGACTTTGCGGAGGCCTACGCCTGCAGGGAGCTGGCGGCCAGCGCTCGCCGCTTCGTCCTGAAGAACATCATGGAGCTGGCCAAAGGCACGGACTTCGACAGGTTGCCGTGGAAGCGACTCCTGGAGTTCGTGTCGGACGACGAGCTTTGCGTGGACAAGGAGGAGACGGTTTATCAGATCGCGGTGCGCTGGGTGAAGGCCGACCTCCAGCGGAGGGTGCACCACTGGCCCGAGCTCCTCCAGCAGGTCCGACTCCCATTCGTGAGGAGGTTCTTCTTGCTGGCCCACGTGGAGAGCGACCCGCTCGTTTACCTTTCGCCCACCTGCCTCCGCATGGTCAACGAAGCGCGCAGCTTCCAGTCCTGCGAGTACGACCGCCACGACAGGCCCTGCCACCGCATGCGCCCGCGGCCCTCCACGGGATTGGCCGAGCTGTTGGTGGTGATCGGCGGCTGCGACCAGGACTGCGACGAACTGGTCACGGTGGACTGTTTCAACCCTCAAACTGGACAGTGGCGCTACCTGGCCGAGTTTCCCGACCACCTGGGGGGAGGCTACAGCATCGCCGCCCTCGGAAACGACATGTACGTCTCAGGTAGGTGACGTGGCGACGGCGTTTGGACGTGAGGTTAGCGCCACCCTGCAGGGGTGCTGGTGTCATCGCTCCCTCATCGTTTTTATCTGGAACCGTCACCCCAGAGGCTCCGTAGATCTGGAGCTGTGAGATAAATTTAGCAGAGTTGCTTCAGTTTGTCACAAACTGAAACATGAGCAACCTGCGCTTGTGTAATAGCTGGAAGGCCTGATAGAGTTTATACATTTGGATGTGATTTCGTATCTATGTAATATATATATGTGTTGATTTATGTGCAGTGTGATCATTGACTTTTTTCGAGGTAATTTAAATGAAAGGATTCTTCCAGATGTAATTTCTGGACTATAAGTTGCACTGTTTTTCATAGTTTTGCTGGTCCTGCGACTGATACTCAGGTGCGACTTATTAAAATATGTTAATTCACGTGACCAAGGAGTAAATATTACCTACAGCCACAAGGGGGCGCTCTAGGCTTGCGACAACTACCGGTATGTGCTACTCCTGTACCAGTGAAAATTAATTTAAACATTAACTTAAAGACACCTGAGAAACTGAACACAAATGCCCCCCAGAAGAAAATCCTCCTCACTGAGGATGAAGGATTCATGGATTCAGTGATGTGGAACGAGGTGGAGATGTCGGTAACGCTAACCAGTAACTAGCTTGTAGTCATGAGCTTGTTATGCTAATTCTGCCTTTTCAGCCTCGCTGTTGTGTAGCTGAATAACTGTTATCATAGCTGACAGCTGTTCAGCCTCTTGTTCTATTTCCTACTGTTATTATTAGAACTTGAAATGAAACGTCTGTTCTTGTTCTTGGATTTTGTAAAATATATTTCCCCCAAAAAATGCGACTTACCGTCCGGTGCAACCGTCCGGCGTTTTTTTTTTCCTCCTTCCTGACGCGTTTTTTGGCCGATGCGTCTGAAAAAGCCAGTGCACGGCGCTCATCCACGTGTCTCCGTCCTCCAGGCGGCTCTGACGGCTCTCGCCTCTATGACGGCGTGTGGCGCTACAACTCCAGCGTGAACGAGTGGACGGAGGCGTCTCCCATGCTGAAGGCCCGTGAGTACCACAGCTCCTGCGTCCTGAGGGGACAGCTCTACGTGGTGGCGTCGGACAGCACCGAGCGCTACGACCACATGCTGGACTGCTGGGAGGCCCTGCCGCCCATGCTGCACCCCATGGACAACTGCTCCACCACCACCTGTGCTGGACGGCTGTACGCCATCGGCTGTCTAACCGGCGAGGACACCATGGCCGTCCAGTGTTACGACGCAGACGCCAACCGCTGGGCCATGGTCAACTGTGGGGAGCTGCCCCCGTGGTCCTTCACGCCCAAAACCGTCACGCTGAAGAGCCTCATCTACTTCATCAGGTGGGTTTTCTGTGGGACGTTCTTCGTTACTTACGGCGAGCGGCGTTTAATAACAAACGCTATTACAGTTTGACGTTGCTCTTTGTGTCTGAAGGGACGACTCAGCGGAGGTTGATGTTTACAACCCCCAAAAGAACGAGTGGGACAAGATTACTCCCATGAACCAGGTTTGTATGTCCCGCCTAAACTACCCTGTTATTAAAGCAATGTCTCGCCTCAGGTGCTGATACAGGTGTTATTACATATGGTCTAAAGCAGGGGTGGGCAACTATTTAGCCTGAAGGGCCACATTGGGTTGTAGATCTTGATAAAGGGGCCAGTCAGGTGGTGGGAAACTAAGCCCCCCTTGATGGACTATTGACAGAGAAAATAGTTTGAAGAGCCTGTAAATTGGTCCAACTAGAGATGGATGATGAAGCTCCAGATGATGTTTGGCCCCACCTTCTAGAGAGGACATGTTAGCATGCTGGGTGAAGGGGGGGGGTCTGAACCTTTCTCTAACCAATCAGGCTGACAACCCTCTTCATTTTTGGAGAAATGATAATGAGGCTCTGCGGGCCGGATTAAATAGCCCATCGGGCCACATGTGGCCCCCGGGCCTCAGTTTGCCCACCCCTGCTCTAAGCGCTGTGGATCATTGGTTTGTGTTGCAGGTCCATGTTGGCGGCAGCGTGGCGGTGCTGGGCGGTAAACTGTACGTCTCCGGCGGTTACGACAACACGTTTGAGCTGTCGGACGTGGTGGAAGCCTACGACCCCTCCATACGCAGGTGGACTCTGGCTGGACGCCTCCCTCAGCCGACCTTCTGGCACGGCAGCGTCAGCATCTTCCGGCAGTTCATGCCTCTGGTCTCCAGCTCCTTCGAACCCGCCGACGTCCCAGAGTCGAACGCCATCCACCTGCACCGACACCAGCGTCTGCAGGCGCTCCACAACCTCAACAATAATCTCAACCAGAACCAGGACGTGAACCCGGCACACTGAGCCTGGCCCTCCATGCTTGTTTCTTCTGCTCTGTGTAGTTTACCTCATCATGCTGTAGCTGAGAAGACTGACGTAGGCGGCGCTTTCGGCTGTCTCGCTGACACAGTTATCGTCTTTGTGAGACCTCCGTCAGGTCTCGCTGTGCAGTTCCAGATGGCTGACGTGGAACTGAGATTATCAAAACCAGCTGAATCTTTGGGGCTTTGATCGTAGCTAGTTTGCACAGGTTGTGAAAAGCTCATCCCAAAGCGAGGAGGTTGGAGGTGAATCTTTGAGGAGGTTTAGGTGTTGTTTACATGCCTCCGGCATTATTCTACAGGCACCCTAGCGCTCTCGTGATGCCGACAGCTCATTTCAGCCAGGAAAAAAACAAACATGTTGGAGTAACAGGACGCTTTACTCAATCTACAGAAAAATGAGATTATGTGGTGTAAAAGTAAAATAGACATTTTCTCTCGTGCTTCCATGTGAAAAATCTGCCTGGATTGTATTTGTGTTAATAGCTCTGTTGGCCTTTATGCTAATTTGTGTTGAATTCACAAACCTAAGGCTCAATCTGAATCTAAACAACAAACTACCTGCCCCCAATCTCATCAAGGGTTTAGTGCTTCAAGTTTCAGTGAAGGAAAGAAAAGACAATCTTTGTTTGCTGCTTTAACCATAATTAAGGGGAATATTTAGGGAAGAAGGTTTAGTTGACTATCATTATTCCATCTGCCCTGGACGTCCCAGTGAAGCCATCATTTAAAGCTTCAGAGTCGGAAACACCATGAGTCTGTTTAGATTGTAACATGAGCTGAGTCACAGATGCAGAACTGGGTCCTTTCGTCTGAGTAAACATCTGCCATCACTAAATTTTGCTTGTCTGATTCTGTGTCGCTGTAGATGGTTGCTCCACACAGCAGCGCCTTAAAAGAACGGCTGGTCGGAGCATAATGTGTCCACTCATCATGCGCTCATCCCTGGGTTGCTGCGACCGTGGGTGAACTCGGTGAGTCAGTTCACTGACGGAGTAAAGACCCACTGCAGCAGTATGACACATGTTTACTCTCCAAATGTGAAGAAAAAAACCCTAAAAATAGTAGTTGTATTTTTTGATAAACAGTCCTGAAACCAGCCTCTCATGCCCCAGTCAAGTGTGCATGAATTAATTTCTTAAAATGTATATTTACAGATATTTTTGAATGTTTATTTATAGATATTTGTGCTGTAGTCGTTGAGCTGCAAAGCCAGAACATTTGTGACAAATGTGTATAAAGTGTCAGTTGCAACTGGAAGTTAAAAACAATCTCATTTTGCTCGGATGTGCTTTTTTTTTTTACCTTAATTTTTATGAGCTTTTGGTTGAACGTCTCTTTGAAAATTGGAAATAGCTAGCGTGTTTGGCGTGGTTATTCATAGACTGCTGCCTGGTGTGCCTGATCACTATTTGATAAGTTTATTTAAGAATATTTAAGAATAATTGATTATATCTGTGGCTGGGCTTTACATTCAGATATATTTTAACAGCAATAGTCCACTTAAAGCAGGATATTTTCACATTTTTTTCATCCCTGTCAGTTTTCTGTTGCAGTCTTAGTTTACTGCAATGGTTAAGTTTGGTCTTGAATATTATGGTCATAGCTTATAAATGTTGTCAGCATTTGCATTGTGGTTTTATTGTATTTTCCATGCTTGCTGAAATATTCCCGATTGCATGCAAGGTCGAAATGAAATTCCCACAAATAAACACAAATTTGAAAATGCCATTTTTTTAAAATATTGATTATATATCTCTAAATACTTTAAATACTGCAGACAATTTTGACTGGAAATCACCAGATTGGCGTCTACCCACACTACCGATGTGAAAGCGCCACCCTATGGCCGGGCAATGTTACTACACCCTAATGCTAGAATTATATACAGTATTTTTTCTTTTTGTTGAATATTATGGTCTTGTTTGTTGTGTAAAAAAGAAACCCCCATACATTTTTGTGATCATTACAGTTATGTAACAAAGCTGAATGCCACCAAGTTACCACAAAGTTATTTTATTACCAAGTTCTTAAAGAACAACTGCAGAAGACTGAATATTCACATTTACTTCATTTACATGTTTTGATTTTAAACACACATAAACTGCCGTTCTGTTCTACAAACTCAGCCATTTCATCACTCAAATCTCCTCTGAGAAAGTGTCCTCACGGTGGAGTTGAGCCAGCTCTGGTCCTCAGGTCTTGCTCTCCGATATGCTCTGAACCATTTCCGACCCATACGAGTCCACCAGCTGCGTCTGCTGCAGCACCTCTGACACAGAGAAACTCTCTGCTGACACATCTTCTCTGAGGTCCTGGTTGGTCACCACCTCCTCCATCACCATGTGCCTGGAATCCATTCCATCAGGGATGCAACCAGGCTGAAGGGCCCCGTCGGGGTTGGGCTCCGGGTTTGTGGACTCTTTGACGGCCTCTGGGATGTAACCGTGGTCCTCTGAGGTCATTGAGGCATCCGCCTCTCCAGGATGTTCCTGTTCTGAGGGATTCATGTCCACTTCCTGCACGATAACGTTCCTCAGTTTCCTCTGTCGGGGGTTGTAGTTCTCGGTGCGTTTGTGAACTTGAACGTGCCGCCGCAGGTGAGCCTGGGAAGGAAAAACAGATGCAGCACCAGCGTTTCACACTTTGTCCAAGTCAATCAGCTCTGCCCTGCGATAACACGCCCAGGTTTGATGATGCAAAGCGGATCCTAACCTGTCGGGTGAACTTGTAGCCGCAGTCCGAACACTGGAACTTCCTCATGCCTTTGTGTCGACGCAGATGAACGCGGAGCTGCTCCCTGGCTGGAGACAAAGACCACAGGCAGAGTCGTGAGCAGAGTCAAGGTCAGGTGGAGACCAGAGAAGAAAAGCCAGGAGAGCGTGAACCTTTGAAGGTCTTGTTGCATATGTGGCAGCAGTGGGGACGGCCTTCCTCGTGCTTGCTGGCCTTGTGGCGGACGAGGGCCCCTTTTTCTGTGAAGCGCTGCTCACAAACCTCGCAGGCAAAGGGACGCTCGCCGGTGTGCGTCCGGCCGTGTTTGTCCAGACTGGCTGTGTTTGAAGAGACCAACACGCGTGCTGAAAAAGCATTTGCGACATCACCTGCAGAAATGTCTTCCTTCTCCTCTCACAGGCGTCGTGGGCGCTGAGCAGCGGTACCTTGTGTCCGGAAGGTCTTTCCACACAGGTGACACTGATAAGGTCTCTCGCCGCTGTGGATACGCAGGTGTATGTTTAAGTTGTTTTTCTGGGAGAAGGCATGGCCACACAAGCTGCACACAAAAGGCCGCTCGTTTCTGGGGACAGAAGAAGACAGTCTGTGCAGCTCCAGCAGTGTGGATGGAAGCGGCGATGGCGGAGCGCCGCAGGGAGAACGTGGCCTGGACCCGCGCATTTAAGCACCTGTGGATTGCTTTGATGTGCATCTGCAGGCCGTTCCGGCTCGACGCTCGATGGCCGCACTCCTCGCAGACGAAGGGCTTTTCTCCTCGATGTTTGGCGGCCTCGTGCACGCGTAGCTCCGTACGGGTCAAGAAGGTTTTAGGACACTCGGGACACTGTGGAACATTTCAGCAAACGTACACGTTGTATACTTACTAAAGGTGCGGTTCCAGCTGTCAGTAAGAGTAGAAGACTCACTGCATGTGGTTTGGGGTGACCGTGAGCCTTCATCATGTGAAGAGTCAAACTTTTCTTACGCATAAACTGCTCAGGACAAATGGAACACTGCAAAAAATGTCAGCGTGACAACATGTGAGGAGTTAAAGCGACACTTGTGAAGTGATTTTGGAAGTTTGGGGTCCTTCCTTGTGTGCTGCTGTGTGATCGGGGGGGAGAGGCTGTACCTTGTGGGGCATATCTCCAGTGTGAGAGACAACGTGCAGCCGCAGCTCTTCTTTCCCGTTAAATGTGGCCGAGCAGGTAACACAGGTGTGCTTCTGCCATGGAAATGTCAGGCACAAACACAGATTTAGGCTATTCAGGTGCAGCTGAGTGAACACTGGAGACAGGTGGATGCTTGTTTACTCACCTGAACTCTGGCACAGTCTCTGAACTCATGGACCAGTAGATTTTCCTTCCTGAAGTACCTCTTCCCACATTTAAGGCAACCAAAGGGCCGCTCTCCTGTGTGACGTCTGTCATTTTCAGATTAATGAAAAACAATTAAATCCAAACAATCTTTATTAGCAGGCGGTGACCTTCAGGCGCGCAGTCACTGTTTGATCGTTTCAGCTTCAACCTGTTGGTACCTGTTGTGGACTTTGAGGTAATATTTGCTCTTGAAGGTCTTGTCACAGATGGGACACTGCACAGCGTCCTTCTTAGACTCGCCTTCCACAGCTTTGCTGTTCTCAGATTTGTCAGTTTTCAGCTGAGCTCTGCGCTTCCACGCCGACAGCACAGATGCGGACAAGCCGCTCAACCCTTCAGTGGGCACATACTCTTCATCTGTTTCTTCAGTGACTGGCACAAACCACTCCACAGCATCTTCATCATCTTCTTCTTCTGCTGTTTCCTCAACATCATTCGCTTCGACCTGCAGCTCACTTACCTGCAAACAGAAGAAAGTTCATAAAACGTATCCTGAGTGATCATACATCCTACAAAATATTTGTGTAATTTTTGGGTCATACTGCTCTGCCCTTTTGGAATTTTACCAAATATTCATTTTTGATATTTACTTTACTACGCATATCCTCTCGCTCTACCTCGGTTTCACCAGTTGGTGGACCTGAAGTGTCCATAACAGGCTCCCCAGTCTTTGCTTCTGTGGGAATATGTGGAGGCCTCTTGTTGGATATATCAGGAATCGTAAAATCAATGAAAGGATTTTCCTCAGGCATCAGCCGTCTCGGGCCTTTCACGATGCGTCCAGAGCGGGTCGTGGTGGTGCTGGTGGAGGCCACGCTATGACTCCCCATGGTGGCATCAGCATCTGTGACTTTGATGGCATTTCCTTTTTCTTCTTTGACTGAAGAAAGAGGTTTGGAATCTGATGTGGGCTTTCTTGGTCTTCCCCTTTTGCGTTTTTGGGGCGTAGGATCCTCAGAGGTTGCCTTGAATTGCTGACAGAGACTGAGCACTTCCTCTACACAAAGACTGGATGCTGCATGCTGCACATTGTGGAGGTTGTAGTTGTCCAACTTGAGCTCTCCAGTGTACACAAAGTGCAGGAGCAACTCCAGGCCATCTTCAGGGCACTCCTGGAGGCAGAACTCCGTGCATGGTGCAGTGGCAGATGCAGCAGACTGTTGGAACAGATCACTAAAACAGGCCAAAATATTTCTATGGGCCAAGATGACCTTTCCACTTCCGAGATTCAATGCAGCATCACAAAACCTCCCTGCTGCCCTCTGCTGGTTCAGACAGGACATGACACGCAGTGCATGGCTGCTCTCAGAAGCAGGCATCGCTGCTCCACCGCTGCAGGACAAAGAAACCCAGCCGGTTCAGTGTTGACAACTTAGTTATTATTATTATTTGTAACAACAACAACAACAACAACAACAACAACAACAACAACAACAATAATAATAATAATAATAATAATAATAATAATAATAATAATAATAATAATAATAATAATAATAATCTAAACAGCTGAAAGTCATCAACTTTCAGAGCAAAGTTTTTGGAACAACATCGTTTGGTTTCAGACTAACACCACTGTTAATAGGTAAAATCCTCCATATTTATGCATGATGGTTGCACTTTGATAGCTTAATACGATTTCTAAAATCTTGCACAGGCTGAGCTACCTAGCAGCTCGACGCTTATTTCCTAGCGCATATTTTAGGACAGTCCCTTAGCACGACAGGTACACGCAACCAACGGCTGTAATTTGAGGTTCATATCCACGAAATCGATCGTCAATTCCCACATATGAGGAGCTGTAAAAGCTCAAGTTGTCCTGTAAAACATTTAACAAAGATAGCAAAGGTGCTGCGTTTACCTTCTTTTCGTTTCTTGCAGGCCCCTAAAACTGCAAAAGGAACAGGATATGACGTAAAAGAACTCCGGTATAACTCTATATTGTCCATTTTTAGACGATGGCGCGTATCAAAAACAAAAAAGAAAACAAGACAGTGTGTTCTGTAAAAAATATCCTAATACATACATACATTTGTCATTCTTAATATAATTAAATAACCAAAACATTATTTCGTGGTCTCATAAAATAATTTTAGTAGTTTGCGTGACAATTCTATCCGTTAAAAAACACCGGGAAAGATCATAGTTGACCATTTAGAAGTGGCACCTGTTTGTGACTCACACATGTTAGCTAGCCCGTTAGCACTGTTATTGTAAGTGTTGGCTACTTTAATGGATTCACTCTTGAATATTTTATTTATGTTGCCTGAAAAATAACCTCTATAGCTCTGTATCACTTTCACATAAACGCGGGTAAGTTTTATAGAACGCAACGATTTGCCTGCTGCTAACTGTTTTTCCAGCGCTGTTAGCCTGCGTTAGCACTCGTAACTTCACACTACAATCAAGATTTATGCTGCG
Source organism: Arothron firmamentum (assembly GCA_016586285.1). Lineage (NCBI taxonomy): Eukaryota > Metazoa > Chordata > Actinopteri > Tetraodontiformes > Tetraodontidae > Arothron > Arothron firmamentum. Next base: position 129,071 of record BJFM01000552.1, on the reverse strand, counting down.
TTTTTGTTTCAGCAAAGTTTTACAGTTGGTCTCTTTGATTATTATTTTTTTAAATATTGTGCTCTTATAACTTATCACGTAGCCTTATATGTTTAGAAAATGAAAAAACTTATTAAGTGTGTGTTGGTTTGGAATTGGCATAGCCTGCAACTGTGATCGAAGTGTTCTAAATAGATGCGTGTGATGTTAGGTTTTGAAAATCTAAATCTTCACTAGTACATATTATCGTTAGTTATTTCTACAACTGCCCTTCTAATTTTTATCTGTGTTCCTTTGAAATTCAACTATAGTTTTACTGTTGACATAATTTTTGCTCCTGTGTCAACAATAAAACTATACATTGAGCAACATGCCAATAGATCTTTGCATTATTTGAATACATGCTGCGCATTTTTCTTCGCAGGTCATTGATTTTTGCTGGCACTCACATGTATAAATCGGTCAGTCATGAAGGTAAAGAAAAACGCTCAAGTTAAGGAACATGGCAAGTCTCAGAAATGGAAGGACATCAAGGGAAAGCGGTGCAGGATGCCCACCACATCATCTGAGCTTAACTCTACTCCTGCAATGATCAGGATGATCAAGGAGCACCAAATATCTGTGAAGAAAAAGCCCAGTGTCAAGCGTTTGAAGAATAAGGCGAAATCAGCCGCTGAGTCTAAGAAAAACTCTCATCAGACAGAACCAAAGAAACCCCAATCCCAGACCAATGGAAACTCAGTGTTTACAGTGGAAAGCGGATCAGATGATCTAGAGGAATGGAGGGAGTATTCCCAGTCTGTTCAACTTAACAAAATGGAAACGTCAAGTGCCCCTGAAGAGATACGGTCAGGCAGACTAGAGGGAGAATCTCTTCACCACTGTGCAGAGAGAGATGATCGGAAAAACCATGCCGTGCTCGTCATGCAGAAAGATCAGGTAATTTATTTTTTACATTTTTTGGTAACGGTCTGACAGTTACTAAACCATCAATTTCTTTCACTCTGTTCGTGTGATTCTCCTTCAGACCCTGTGTTTCCGTGGGAAATGCTTTTTGACTTGTTTATATGGTCGAGTAGAAGTGATGGGGTTCACCATAGAAGAGGGCCAAGAGTCGTATCCGCTCTTCTCACCAGCCTCACATTGTCCGCTGACGGTCAGGACATTGGAAACATTAGGTCACAACAGAGATCCCCGAGTGGCGGCTGCACGCATCCTCCAGAAATACCTGCCCACAGGTGAATGATTCTGATTTTTTCATTTTAGAATCTTCTACCATATGTCCAGAATTTTTGTTAAGTTTCCAAAATACATCATCCTGCTCGCTGAGATGTTATCCCGCCCATGTGTTTGTTGTTGATTGATTCGTATAATTCTGCCTCACCGTCTTCGCTGTACCTTTCACAGCATCCCGAAAGAAATTACTAAAACAGATGACGCCAACCTCGTCGATCATCTTACTGGAGCCCATGGAGACTCAGCTGACACGGTTTCTGTCCAGCTTCCCTGGTCTCAGTGAATTGTTCAGCCCTCCAGTGGTGGGTTTTGTCACAATAAATATAACCGTAAGGTCATGAGACCGTTCCCAGAGGTCACATACGTACACATAATTTCCTCTCACTTGTGTTTAGAGTGAACTCATGTCGGCGGTTTTTGACACTCCACTCAATGGTTTGGGAGTGATACCGCTCGTCAGCAGCGTTGAGGGTCTCATCATGTCAAAGAGCTACCGAGATGCTCTTAATGAGTTGGTCAGCGCCTGCAGAGGTGAGCATCATGGAGACTTCAGTCACATCCAAAGAAAGTCCTTATTTTGCACCAGTATGAGGGGCAGCAATTGTCCATACGGAGGGTGGTCGTATCACACCCCAGCTTGTCTTGGATGTTGACATTAGGTTGGACAGTTAGCGCTGGGCTTCACCTAAAAAACACAGTGGAAACTAAATACCTGTTTTATTTTCAGGGGAGATGGATGGTTGTGCTGTCATTTTTGTTTGTGGCACCAGGAATGTGGGCAAGTCCACATTTATCCGCACCCTCATCAATACTATACTCAACCAGTAAGTTTTCTTTGTAAATATTGTCTATC
>BJFM01000552.1:115929-126933 GCA_016586285.1 Arothron firmamentum | reverse complement strand
TATATATATATATATATATATATATATATATATGTATATAATATTTATATGTATATAATATTTATATTTTATGTTTGATTTAACGTTGATTTCCCCATGAACACCATCAAATGAATGTTGATGTTTGTGCGTATGTGTTTTTAGCACCACCAGTGTTGATTATTTGGAAGGCGACCTTGGTCAAACAGAGTTCACGCCTGCTGGTTGCCTGTCTCTGTCAACTGTCAAAGACCCAATTCTGGGTATGTTTTATTTCTTGTCTTTATTACAGGTCAACTCCAAACAGAGCAAATCCCACAGCCTGAACCCTCAGAAAGCAGTTAAGCCAACGTGGCTCATCCAAAATAACTCTTCTGCAACTTAAAAGGATTTTTTTCATAGCGAATTAATTAAATTGATATTTTCTGTAAAGAAAAAAAACCAAAAAACTAATACAGATACTTTAGGGTTTCATGCTGTTTTTATCAACTGTGGAGTCTTTCATCTTTTGAATATCCATCGTTACAGCTTTTCCTGTTTGATATTTCATAAGACAGACTTTTGATTTCTTATGTTTCAGGTCCTCCTTTCACACATCAGTGGACACCAGAGCACATGATCTACTACGGTCAGCCTTCCTGTGAGCCAGATATGGACCGCTATCTGGAATGCTTGAAGTTTTTGTGGCGCAGGCGTTCCCAGAGCAGAGAGACTCCTGTTATCATCAACACCATGGGCTGGGTCAAAGGTCAGCAAGAAACCAACAAACGTCATGAAATAATGTCAGATTTAAACGGAGACTTAAACGCTGTTGCTCGGGTCATCCGCAGGGTTTGGATTTCAGCTGCTGGTGGACATGATCCGCTTTTTCCCAGTTTCACATGTGGTGCAGCTGGACCACAGTGGGGTCGCCCAGTCTCCCACCCTCACGCCAGAGTTTCTGAGGACGGCGCAAGGTTACCAGACTCACCCGCCCGCGCAGACGGCCTTGGATGAGTTTACAGAGCACCACAACCCCCCCAGGAGCTACACCCACCTTTCTGTGCAGTCAGAGTTCCAGGGTGTTGCACGGCAGGGAACATCGTGAGTGCTCCGGCCCGTGTGAGGGTGTCAATAGTCGATCCTCAAAATCTTGATTTTGGCATGGTCTTGTGACAGGAAACACCAGCGCAGCAACGAGCACAGAGAGCTGTCGTTGCTGGCCTACCTGAGTCAGCTCCAGTCTGCAGACCTTGGACCAGTTAGACCTCTCCACAGCCTTACGCCTTACCAGGTACACGATAGTAGCAAAATCCACAGAACACAAGGGCATTCTGAGGCGGAGGGCCTCTGTTTGCATGAATGTGTTGTAAAATTGGGTCCAAAGAGTGAACTTGTCTGAATAATGCAATCAAAAATGCCAACTTTTCTGAATTGGATGTTTATGGTGCTGGTGTTTGCTCTGTAGGTGCCCCACACTGCGGTGGCATTAGGCGTGGTCCATTGTGAAGTTGCCCCCAGCCACGTGTTCTATGCTGCCAATGGCAGCCTGGTGGGACTCTGCTGTCTGGCAGAGAAGGTAAACAACACCAGAGGGGGTCCGGTCCTGCTGTCTCAGGCACCCATCTGCCCGTGTGTGGGCTTTGGTATGTAGACATGCACCAATGGCACAATCAATCTGCTACCTGTCTCAATGCTGACACCTTGTGGTTGTACACACGTATTGATCTGAAATGATAATGATAATGATGAGGAACCTTTTCGGGGGTCTTGGGGTTTAACCCGCAGTTCAGTGTGCATAGTCATATTTATGGGATGTGCTAAAATGTGTGTAACTGGGCAATGCAATACTTTAACAGCTGACAACATCTTTTTGTCGGAGCTTTTGGGAGGAAATCTGGTTTGCCCCACACGTTTGTTTGGTTTCAGTGATACTCTGAGTTTGCACCTGAGAGAAGATTTTAGTGTATTGTGGAGATACACACCCACCAAACTGATGTGGTTATAAATACATTCCAGGTGTGCTTCGAGGCATTGACAAGGAGCGAGGCCTTTACTTCCTGCTGACGCCTGTAGATCCCTCCATCCTCCGTAACGTCAACTGTCTCCTCCTGGGAGCGATTTCACTGCCTTCCTGCATCCTCACCTCACAGGTCAGAATGCAGACTTTTGTAAAGTGTTTTTTTTTCCTTTAGGACAGAAAGTGAAAGATGTCTCTCTTTCAGCCTGGGTTTGATGGAGAGACGCCGTACGTGACCACAGACTACAGTTTTGACCTCAGCGGGGCAGGAAAGCTGCGGATTTTCAAGGGACTGACAAGACCCAGTCATGTGGGGACACACTGAGCTTTTCTGCGTGTTGTCAGGTTGTTGGCCTTCTCATTTCATGGCTGGTGTCTACTGACACACCAGGTACCATCAACGGTTTATTTCAATGCTCGGCAGGTGCCTCAGAGCCCCTTCACACATGCTCCCTGGAAGATCTCTGGACTATCAGGAGTTTCCCCCATTTGACCGTTCTCAGATGCAGCACACACAGGAAGCTCTGTGGCGTCCTCAGTCGTGGGATTCTGGAGTTTGAGCCAATCAGAGCTGTGGGTGGAGTAAACACACTCTGTAGATGCCCACAAACAGCTGGACGCTTCTCCATCTCCTGGATGTGTTGGCAAAACGTCACCTCCTCATATCTCTACTTTAAAGATATCCAGCTCCTTTTGTATGAAAATGACTCTTCAGTATTTGGTTTGTTTATTTTTTCCAAGTATGCGTCATTGACCCATCCACTCGCAGCTCTTCCAGGGCCTCTCTTGGAGCCATCGGGATTATTGTGAATGTGCGAGGCCTCAGCAGGAAGCTCCCTGTTGCTGTGTTCCATCCGGGTGATCTCTCTATCTGCTGTTCCTACAGTACGTTTGATGCACGCTGTGAAGCATTTCTGTGTTTTCTGTCACGTGGACCAATAATGTTAGAATTCTCTTTTATCCTCTTGTTTGGCTGCTCTTTCTTTGTTCGTGGTGCTCCGAAGCTTCGGCTGAAGATGGAGGATCTTAGCAGATGATTAAAGACAAACGTCTTCAGTGCAAACTTCTCGTTTTCTTGTGCTTTTCAGCTGTATGGTTTGATATCCTTGTAGCGTCCGATGCAGTTAACAGCACGTGTTTTTGGTGCCGCCGGTTACCTTGTGCTCGCTCGTCTTCAGCATTTTAAAAAGTGAGCTGAGCTAATTGAGGTGATGCAAACGTGACAAATGTGAGACCGTTTTTCAGTATTGTTCTATGACAGTGAAATGGTTCTTGGCATTGCTGTGTTGCTCTGCATTGTTGTACATTTGTGTTAAAAGAATATAACAGTGCACCACAGTTTGCAGGTCATTGATGACATTTTATACATGTATAAATGTTTACAGTTTCTTACACGGGTCTTTGTGGAAGATAAAAGATTAAATGTTCTACTTTTTGTCCATAGTGCTACCTTCTTTGACCGTTAGGGGGCAGCAAATCTCATTTTGTGACGTGGAGACGTTCAGAGAGGAAACCTGTAATAAAACCTGACAAAGTAACTTCATCTTTTATTTTCCTTCCAAATTCCATTTTTAATGGAGTAATATTTTTATCCACTGCATGCAGAGTGACATCAAGTGTACCTGAGTGCAGGTTGGATCCAGGCGCAGAGCCGCCGTGCGGGCCAAAGCGCTGGTCATGTGAGCCGTTTCACCGGCCCCGCTTTGCCCTCTTGCCTCTCTTTGTTCGCTGTTCTCCGCCTTTTTATTGAGAGGAGCAGACAAACAACGCAGCCATGTTTTGGCAGAGTCATTGTTTTGGCTTTGTCAGCTCAGATGTTTTCCCCACAATCATCCTACAAAAAGAACCAGCGCAGCAGAGGTGAACCGAATGATCCCAAACAGCTCAGTCTGGAGAAATGGATCACTTCCATCTAGAACACAAAATAGAATGATTCTGGATTGTCACTGTGGTAACTCAAAATAGGGGAAAAGGAGACCCCGCCTGCTTCCAGTTTCTCAAATATTTCAGGATAAATAAAATAATATTTTTACATTCTACTCTTGTTGCTACATAGTTTTATTAAACCGAACATTGTCAATAATCCAGAAAATTATCAAAAACACATGCAACCAGACAAAGGCTTGCACGTATCTGCATTATTTAGCTATATTTTAAACACTGGATGTCTATATAACAAGTGGGATCATGTATAATTTAGGTTCCATACATAAGGCGGCACGTTTTTAGACAATAATGTCTGACACCAAGTATTTTTTAAATACTGTAAAAGCAACATTGACACGGAACCCTAAAGTTCTAATTTTATAAAGTTTTTTTGTTTCTATTCTTAAAAGTTCCTTGAATCCTGACCCACCTGAAGGCTGCCGGGACCTCTGACCTCATCAGGTGTCGCCTCCTCCGTGCGCGCTGGCGCCCCTAGCGGCCCCTCGGGGTCACTGCAGAGATAAAGTGCGCCGCGTCTTTGTGGCTCGAGCTCTGAATGAATGAAGCAGAGCCGAGTGTCCGTGCACGACCGCGACACCAAACCACCCGGCAGATGCGTCCTGCTCCAGAAACACCCCCGGAAAGTCATCAGGAGGAGGACGACGCGTGGATTTGACTCCGAAACGCTTCTGGCCGGCGCAAAGACCGAGCTCCGGCTCCAAACATTTTGGCTCGGCCGTCGAGGGGATTTTCTTTCCCGGCAGCGTGTGACCAGCAACAGGTCATTTAGAGCTTAACAAGGCGTCCGGCCTCCAGCGGCGCGTCGGCGCTCATTAGCCCGTGTGAACTTCTCTGCGGATGGGCTTCGCTTCGCTTCCTCCGGCGCTCTCCGCGATGTGAGTTGCAGCTTTGCGCTCGACACCGACCAGATCCTCCAGGCTGAGGGCACGGCAGCAGACATGGGAACCGAATGAGCGTTTGAACCCGGGGTTGTGTGTGTATGTGCGTGCGTGCGTGTGTGTGTGTGATCAGCGCTGACATCCGGACAGACCGACCCGAGTGGAGCCGGAGACTCGACCGACCAGGCTCGGAGGTTTAAATGGTGCCAAACAAGTGGAGCATGAATTCAGTTCTTCACAAGTCTCCACCAAGGAGCTGGCTCGGTCTCCGACTGCGACTCAGTGAGTAGCCCTTCTCACAGTTCCTCCCGATCGGGCTTTTTCTGGCCACATCTGGCTGCGGGTTTGGGTCTTTGGCTGACTTTGAACCTGCTGGTCTCTGTTTTGATGCGTTTCCTGCGCTTTAAAGTTCATATCTGCACTTGGCAATTGATCTGAGCAATCAGCCCAGCTGGAGACAGGGGCCTCTGAGTCAGAGGGGCCACGGATCTGAAGGGCTCTGCAGGCAGGGATGCAACTCTTTATTTAAGAAGTTTTTTTCCCCTTTTTTTTCCATTTAGCAGCCGGAAAAGCTCGTCCAGCCTGCTCCACCTGCAGCTTTATCCCCAGAAAATGTGATAAAAACCTGTGAAAAGATCTGATGATTTGTTTTTAATGTCAGCTGTTGGTATTGTGATATTTACGTAACAACAAGACGGTGATCTTCCATTTGGAGACACAAACAGCCCAGCAGACATTTAACTGTTGTGATAAAGTCGTCAAACGTGCGCATGAATGCAGTTTGACCTCTGTGGACCAACATATCACAAGTGCATGAGACATTTCTTCCTGTATCTGTGAAAACAGCCGTGGATGATCTGGAGAGGCCAGCTGGATCTGTGAGAAAGAGGCTTTGCAAGTCCGTAAATCACATAAATGACCTCATGAGCTTTGTCTCAGTTTGAAAAAAACAGGCAGACAACCAGTTTTTATGCTGTGATCAGGAGTTTTACTCCTAATCCTATAATATTCCCAAGAATATGATTATGCAGACGCTGCACATTGCTGAATTTCCCAGAGACGGAACCCAAACATCAACCAGTGAGAGTCTAATTATATAAGCAAGTGTTTCTCTCCATCACTGGTGTTACTGGTTCGTGGGCTCGGACGGTAAAATTAGCCGCCTTAATTGGCTGAGTGGACGCGTCCAGCGTTCCAGGCCACCGGAGACTTAAACCCGCCTTAAGCACGCCGGCCTAATCTGGGACCAGATGTCGTGTCTGCTCTTTGAAAAACAAAAACAGGGCCGTGACGAGCCCCGGCGCTCTGGCACCGCTGGTCCGCTGGGAGGGCCAGACTGGGAGCGGTGGTCATGCTGGGAGCCTGCAGGGAGCTGCTGTTGTCCTCTGATGCGTTTGAAACGACCTTCAGCTGATGTGTGGACGCGCACGTCGCAGCTCTGAATCGGCGGTAGTTTCCTTTCTCTTTTCCACTCTTCCGCCTTTTCCTGAAGATGATCCGGGTTGGTTTGCTCTGCTCAGGGATTTATATATATATTTTTTTCAGTTTTATCAATTTATTGGATTTGATTTTTCAATCGAGGGTCGCCCCCTAGTGGCGATTCTGTTTAAAACAAATCCATCTCCTCAGGTGCTTCCACCAATAAGTTCTAATTGATAATTACACCAAAACCCATCCAGGGTTGGGTTCATTGCTCTGGAGCCTTTGCTACCAGACAGCTGAGACTTCAACCTTCATCAGAAAGTGACCCTTTTCCCCCTCGTTGACTCATGAGAGCAGAAACATCCCGCCGATGATGTGACCTTCGTCACCGAGGCAGTGAGGGTGTTTTCGGTTTCAGCTGAGGTCATTGCTGGGGGCCACTTTCTTTTTCTGGACCCGTTATTCCCGAAGGACGCCCGGATCAGTTGGAGAGCTATTAAACAGAAGGCTGGCAGGATTCTCTGCTTGTCTTGCTGGATCTGATTACCGTCCTTCTCAGCGCTTTGTTGGTTCGTTAGTCTCATTTTTGTGCCTCAGAAGAGTAGAGATGAGTTCAGATTTCAGATGATGCAGGTTTGTCTCTCCTGAAGAGCTTTTCTGGGTCTTTTCCTCTGGTTTTGCGTCATTTGAATGGCGGAAAAACAACATATCGAGTGTCCTTTTTCCAGTGAAAGTTTATTACTCGGTTGCATCAGCTGTTTTCTTCTTTTGTTTCCTTTACGTGTTTTATAAAGCATTCAAACGCTCGGGGCCTACATTTTAATGCTTAACGGGTGAACCTGTTTTTAGTCCAGGCAGGATGTGGTTTGAGGCACACAATCCTTCCTAGAATGAGACCTTGTCTATTGGGCCGTTTGCGCTGCTCCAAAACCTGTATATCCTGTTCCGCCCTCACAGATGTGCAGATTACCCATCATGCACCTTATCCTGGATTTTGGCTTTGGAAGCCTGATCTGATGACACGCTGCGGTCGCTGTTCAGCTCCAATATGACCTTGTTCTTGGCCTCCTGACCAGCCTCAGTCCGTCCAAAGCGGCTGGTTCAGAGCTGGTCTACATCACCAGTTTCCACCGTTACGTCTGTTCCATGTGTTTGTTCTCCAGCTGATGAAATGACGTCAGCTTTCTTCTGATTCTATGAGGTTTCTTCTAAATATATTAACTGCATTTCCCGTTCCTCCATACATGGAAGACTGTAAAGCAGCAGAGACTCCACAACCGCTGATTAAAACAATCCCTTAATTGAAACAACGAGACTGAAACTGCTGTGAGCTGAGAAGCCAATAACAGCGTGAATGTGAACCCAAAACACTTATTCCCCCTAAAACACCCCCTAAATCCCCCCAAAACACAGTTATTGTCATGTGGAGGGCAGAAACTCGTATAAACAGTCATTTAGAGGGTGGAGATTTCAAATGTAGAGACAGTGAGATAAACATCTGCCATTGTCCCTGTCAAGCTGAAGAAGAGAGTGTGTGCGCGCGTGCATGTGTGTGTGTGTGTGTGTGTGTGTGTGTTGAATATGTGTGTTTGTACAGTTTTGTGTATTTTAGCATGGGGAACATCAGCATTCAGTGTAAAGCAGCTTGTTGCACAAACAGTATTTGTGTTGAACAAAAGAGACGAGCTGCTGTTGTTGTTCCACATCCAGGCAGAACAAGTTTGGTGGATTGATCTGAAGCTCAGGAGAGAATCCAGTTTCTCCTCAGCCTTTCGGAGGATCCGCACAGGGGATCCTGGAAGCACTCCCAGTCTGATCTCACAGTTGAAGGGTTAACGTCAGCCATTTTGATGGGCCACCTTGCTAAATATAACCTAAAACCTCCTCCACATGGGCACGCACAAGCCTTCAACTGCACTCCCTCTGTCAGCACTGACACACACACACGCGCACACACGCGCACACACACGCACACACACACACACACACACACACGCACACACGCCTGCTGCAGTTGGCTCATTTGCAGTCCAGTGCTCACACGCTTTTATGAACACACCATTAATAGTTGAGCGAGCAGCCGCTTCATTCATGCTGTGCACGTGACCTCGGCGCTGCCTCTCGCCCGTTTCTCTGTTGTCCAGAATCAGAGCGGTTCAGATTTGACGCGGACATTCCCAGGTGTGTATCGTGGCGTGCATTTGAAGCTTTGTGTCTCTGAGTTTTGCAGCATGAAGTGTGTTTTGGAGCGCGAGCCGCGGTGGGAGGGGATCGGCCGCTCCCACAGCGCCGACCCGTTGATCTAAAACCATCGCAGATATAAAACTGTCAAACCTGACGTTTCACAACTCTGGAATTTTCTATTTTTGATCATGGGAAAAGTACATTAATCCACGCGCTGGTGATGAATCCAGGGATGACTGAGCTTCATCACGTGCGCGCGTGGAGCTGCCAGAATGCCTTTTTTGTCAGTTCATAGGGTAGATTTTTAAGGGGCAATCACAGGTTTCCTCAGCCTAAAAAGCTTTTAGCCATGAAAAGTGGAGGAGGGGTTTCATTAGTCTTTTGCTTTGCGCTGTTGCTAATTGACACATTTGATTTTGTGGCTGTGGTTTGTCCCTCCAGGACTCTCTGGTAGAGATCATCCTGGAGGATTTTCCCCCGGTGAAGTCGAGGTTTGACTGAAAATGGCTGCTGCTGACGCCTGTCTCTTATCTTGTCCCTTTCTCCCCTTTTGTTCCTGCAGCAGGAGGAAATTGGCTGCTGTGTTTGCAGCCAGGCGCTCCTGCTGCACGGCTGCTCTCTTCATTAAAAGGGAAGCTGCATGCTCAGAGCTGCTTCAGATTATTACCACATGTCTGCAAAGCCCGGCGCTCAGCAGCAAACTGGCTCCTCTTCTACCCTCTAATTTCTTATCCCAAAATTGGACATGTGGGCCTTTGTGAGCGACAACATCCCTCCCTTCCCCCGGACGCTGCAGCACACTCTCACGGCGCCTCTTTTCTCATGTTAGATGGTAACAGCAGCGCATCTGTCCTGGTTTGAGGTCCAACTGTGGGCTTTTTCGCTCCCTCCAGGAGTTTGCAGCCACTTGAGTTCTTTGCTGGGATGCTTTGTGCATTTTGTGGAAAAGAAGAAATCTGAACAGTGTGAAAATGTGTGTGTATGTGTGTGTGTGTGTGTGTGTGTGTGTGTTGATACAGTGAATCAATGCTAACAATATTCATTGTGCGCATAGTTTGAAAATGTGAATGAAAGCTGGCCTTTGTGCAAACGCGCTGGTTTGTCTGAACTCGGGCAGTCGCTAATATTACAATATTCATACTCACCATTACCGTCAATCATTAATTTTATCCACAAAGTTGCATAAAATAACTATGAATCTGAGTCGGACGTCATCAAACACGCAGCGTCACCGTGGCAACCACAAGTTGTTTACCTCTCGTCTTGATCGGATCGGCAGCGAGCTATGGCTAGGATAATATACTATGGCTAGGATAATATGCTGTGGCTAGGATAATATGCTATGAGTAGGATAATATGCTGTGGCTAGGATAAAATGCTATGAGTAGGATAATATGCTGTGGCTAGGGTAATATGCTATGAATAGGATAATATGCTATGGCTAGGATAATATGCTGTGGCTAGGTTAATATGCTATGGCTAGGATAATATGCTATTGCTAGGATAATATGCTGTGGCTAGGATAATATGCTGTGGCTAGGTTAATATGCTATGGCTAGGATAATATGCTGTGGCTAGGATAATATGCTGTGGCTAGGTTAATATGCTATTGCTAAGATAATATGCTGTGGCTAGGATAATATGCTATGGCTAGGATAATATGCGGTGAGTAGGATAATATGCTATTATAAGGGGAGGTTCTGGTTCCACGGCTCAGCTGTGGGTGCATTTTGGTTTTTAGCCTAGCGATAAAGGAGAGCCCAGTAACGTGGAGGAAGCATCTGGAAAATTTGCTGTAAAAAAGGACCAGTCAAAAGCGCTAACGCAACAAATCTGAAACAACGTCTACAGACCCACCATCCACAGCAATAACTAACTATTTCTGACGTTCAACAGTCATTAAATGGCTCTTATTCATTGAGGTGTTCAGGACAGGACAGAACGTGCATTATTAAAGCTCCTTATGCTGATAATAGAATGTAAAAAAGAAAAAAAATGGACAATACATTTGTCAATCGCGATTATTCTTCTGACAATTACTCATCTCCAGGATCTCCTAATCGTGACAGGCCTAGTCTGAACTTGCAGAAATGGAATTATTCTTGCCTTCCAGCTCCTCGGAGGGGTGGAAGTGCTGTGGGTGGTTGTTGCAGGATCGGTGCGGCCCAACTGCTGTCGCTGGGCTTGGATGTCGGCGGGGTGAGACAGGTTGAGCCGAACCAGCTGGTTCGGGGTCCGTTTGTGTCTCTGATCGTCGTCTTCCACAGAGGCCGGTTTGTTGATCGTAGCACTGCAGCAGCAGCCGAGCTCAGGCAGAAGGGCAGCATTCAGAAAAAGGCCAATAAATCTGTCAGCAGACATAAAGAGCGTGGGCGCTAATTAATGCAGCAGAATGTCAGACTTTCAGAGTTTGCGAAAAACATAAAATCCACCTCTGGGTGTAGGAGGGGGGCTTTAAAAGAGGTCTTTGTGTCACTCAATCCAAAAGCCATTGGCGGAGATTGCCGGTCCCAGCATGCACCTCACCTCTGCATGAATGCAACGCTTGTCTGCTGGAGGGGGCAGAACCCCCCCCCCCCCCCCCCCCCCCCCCCC
>BJFM01000552.1:33623-79930 GCA_016586285.1 Arothron firmamentum | reverse complement strand
CTCTCTCTCTCTCTCTCTCTCTCTCTCTCTCTCTCTCTCTCTCTCTCTCTCTCTCTCTCTCTCTCTCTCTCTCTCTCTCTCTCTCTCTCTGCTGCCTTTCCCTCCTCGTTTTTGGACGCTGATCCAATCTCCTTTGGCTCTGGGGCTGTTTTGCCGCTGCATTGGTCTCCAGGAGTGAGTGGAGGGAGAAGCAGAGAGACTCGTTAACCGCTTGCACTTTGCAGCAGAAGTAGCATCATGAAGGTTGCGACCTTTGACCGGGTGAAGTTCTGAGTTAAACACGGACGTTACCAGACGCAGGAAAGGGGCGTCGGCCCGATGTTTGTGCTACTCCTGGTTTGCTTTGAAAAAAAAAAAAAGAAAAAGAAAAAAAGATGAAAATTGCACAATGGTCGATGTACAGAAGAAACACTAACGAGTGAAATTAAAGTCACCCAGATTTGTTGTTAGCAGATGTGAATGTGTGTCCTGGATTCCTGACTGAACCAAAACAGCTTCCCAGCGACCCGACGCAGCCAAAGTTCCCAACGAGACAGATCCGCTCCTGGAACAGATCCCGCTGGGTTATGTGCAACTAACAAGAGGTGATTTGCTTAAAAAAAAAAGAAGACGTGATTACGGACGCTTTGAGGAATTTTCTGCACTGTTTGTGATGAGTTTGGGTCTGTGAAAGCGGTCCAAACGGCGCGCTGGATGGTTTTCTTGGCGTTTTTCAAGACACTGAAAACTTGAGGTGCTCTGATGATGATTCGCGCTGGGTTTGCTTCTTTTTCCAGGAGACTCAAAAGCAAAAATCCATTATTTCCAGTGTTCAGATCAGCGATAACTTTGCCCAAACCAAATAGTTTAACTGTTTACTTTAGTTCTTTTTGTTTATTTGTAATATTTATTATGCTTCCTATATTTTATATAAGATATTGTTTATATTGTTTGCTCATGATTTGTAATTTTTTTCCCCTTATTTTGTGGATGTAGTCTTAATAATTTGAATTTGCCACAAACCAAAATCATGTTTTCCTCCAGCAGGAATGACTTTACAGTGTCTTACAGAATAAAATTTAAAAAAGCACCTAAATGTGTCACAGCCACTGTTTGAAAGTTTTAATCCACCTTAATGGACCCATTTGTGGACGGATGGATGGATGGATGGACGTTGAGAGTCATGGGCTCAACTAACTGAGCTTCTCCACTCAGCTCCTGAAAACCCAGATCAGGTCCAGCTGTCTGTCTGCTCCCAACATCTGCTTCCAGTCCAGATGTGAGCGGAGCGTCTGGAGCCCGCCGTCATGACCAAGGTGTATTTACAGGTGATTATATCAGCTAATCGCTGGATTACAGCATGTTGCCTCTAAGCCCAGCAGAAAAGACAGCGCGCTCCTGTGGGATTTTCTGCTTAATCTGCTCCCAGATTTCAGCGGGGCCCCTCCCGTGCTCACATCTGGGCCCTCTGGATTTACTCATGTAATCCTTGATTTTAAAATGATTTTATTACGGAGGGCTGTAATTATTTAAATGCAGATTTCTATTTCAGCAGTGAATTAATTACACAACCTGGTTCTAAGGCCTTCCTGCAGGCAGCTGCAGATGCACTGACGGCTGCATCTTCAGCACAATCATTTCTAGATATGCGATATCGTGAAGGCAGATGGAAGCTAATATTATATATCTGAACTCGCAACGTTTTCAAACACAAAAAAGTTATGCACTGAAGCAAAATATAAAGACAAAGTTGATTTAAAAAGCTTAAATGCAAGAAGTCCAAAAGTGTAAAGGACATTCAGTCTTCCAGGGTGCATTTTGGGGAATTTCACAGATGTTTGATGTCTGTGCAGAAGCTAAAAAACACATGAAGAGACAAAAACTTCAGCTAAGTTTGAGCGTCATTTCGACGTCCAACCGCCAGGGGGCGCTCGGAGCCCGTCTTCTGCTCCAGCTCCATCACTTCAAGGGTTGAAGCTGCAACTGTCACCAACGGCATCACAAAGCGGTTTCATCAACCCAGAAAGTCTTCACACTCGATTTGCGGGCAGATTCAAACGGCACGCCCTGACCAGGCGAGGGAGGCCCGGTCAGGAACGCCGCATGCACCGGGGCGGAGGACGGGTCACCGCCACCTGCTGCGGCAGATGTCAGAAACCATGCTGTAAAAAATGTCCGATTAACACAAAGGGGCACTTTGACAAATCCCGATTATGGGAGCACTTTCATTTATTAAACTCTGCCAATCCACTGTTCTCTTTTTGAGCAGGGATTAAGAGCAGGTAGACACCATTGTCTGTCTAAACAATCCCTCTTTAAGCTCTGGCTGTTTCCCGGTGCCCCTGAGCGGCCCGGCTGCTCGCCTGCCTGTAATCTCAGCAGGGGCTTATGGGTCACTACAACCACTACGCAGCCCCTTTCACCAACATCATCCCCTTTAGAGGACTAGGTGATTGGATTTAGGACATGTTTTACAGGCCTGGAAACAGCAGAGGAGCGTTCCAGAGCGTGTTTACATGGGCTGTGCTGTGAAAAGGCCCGTGGAGGAGCGGAGGCCATATGGAGCAGATAACCCTGCCCACATCTGCCCTCCATCAGTGACACACAACCGCTGCGCTCCGGCTTTGACCTTCACGTGGGGCAAAGGAGCATCTGGCGTGGACCCGCGTTGGGCAGCAGAGCCCGACTCACGGCTCAGTGAGCAGAACTCCACCAAGCTAGAATTGATCATTATTAACCTGATCAGCGTTACTGAGAAGTAACTCAGTATAAATACTCGCGTTTAATTCACCACATCACCTTGAATTCCTGTTAAAATCAGAAATTCAGAAGCATGCGGTACTTTTTCCTCACTTATATGAACACTCAAGTAAAAGCTTTGGGAATATTTATTGTTATAACAGAGGAAAAGTAATTATTGATATCCAAAAAAGGCAGCTAACTGCAGCACACAAAGCTGCACATCTGCCTCCTGGACCAGGTGGGTGGAGGACAGGCCGGGCCTCCTCACCACCCAGACGAGAGGAACATGGAAAAGCTTCTGCTAAAATAGTCCCACCAAAAAATGTAACAGTATTGGTAATTCTGCTGGAGAAGTCTCAATGATCTGCCTCAAGTTTATCTCTGAAAGCAGCAGAACGGTGATAAACCCAGCAAATCCTCCCGTAAAGATGCGACATATGCTGCAGCATCGCCGTCATTCCTGCTAAACCTGCGTCCTTCCCTAAATTGAAAAAGCATAAGGTCCCACTTCCACATGACAGCAAGATAAACTCCTCACCTCAATAATTGTATCAGGCGGTAAGGAGCTTACTGTAATTACAATATTGTCTTCGTCAAGCAGCGGCCTAAAATGTGAAACACAAATCGCCCATTTGATAAATTAAATGGAGCCTCTGCTACTACACAGGAGGGATTAGGAGGTCTGGCACATTTAACGTTTACAGCTAAATTAATCTGACGGCGTGCGGCGTGTAATAATACCTGAGCTGATGCTGATCGCTGCCCTCAACACTCAGGCCTTTTTCAGAAAACACGGTTCTTCTCACAGGCCTCCCGGTTTAAAATCACCCGGCCGTGAAGGCCCGGCAGCGTCAAATGTCCCAAACTGAAGCAAGAGCATAAACATCAGAGGATCCCGAGGGCTGCTTTGGTTGCTACGGCGACGCAGAGACAGAAATAGACTGTTCAGAACACGGAAACACAAAACCAGGAGCTAAACTCAGCTGAGCTGAAGTTAAAGGTACAGAAAACCACCGAAGAAGACGTCTAGGTCACAGACGCTCAGCTGACGGAGCGGCTCGTCTCCATGGCAACACATAATATGGATCACACACACACACACACGGGAGGTTGCTTAGCACAAATTATTTGATAGAATTATAAAACGTGTAAACACTGAATGACAATTTTTGAGTTAAAGTGAAAACTTGTGAACATCTGTAGAACATCTGGACTTTACCCTGATGAGCTGATGTTGGCAATCTTTGGTTTTAAAACTCTAAAATGCCCACTGCCTCCGTGTGTGTGAGAGAGAGAGAGAGAGTGTGTGTGTGTGTGTGTGTGTGTGTGTGTGTGTGTGTGTGCTCGGATGCTGACATGTGCCGGGGTTTGAAGGGTTAACAGGACGCGGCGCAGCTCCTCTGGGTGGAGTGAAGTTCAGACCTGAACTCCGCAGCTAATTATCCCGCAGACCGCCGTATGGAGGGCTGAAAACCCACGCAGCGCGCCGCCACACGCCTCCCGCCGCTACCCGGAGGAGTCGGGGCCGTTCTGGGGCCGCAGAGCTCCGACATGAGTGATGTGAGTGAGGGGTCGCTGCTGGAATACTTCGGCTCCAGCGGAGGAAGCTCCGGCAGGCTGAGGAACGCCGACCTCCTCAAGACATTCAAGCCTTTTATTGGCCATCCTGACCCGCAGTTACGAGGTAGGTTAACCGATCAATCGATCATGGAAAATAATTAGAATAATTAAGAAAAAAACAGCGAGGAAACGGTAAAATGGTGATGGTGCCGCGCGCTGTGGTTGGTGCTACAACGAGCCTCTTGTTGGTCTCTTTTTCGGCTCGGACGGTTGGTTTTCTCCCTCTTGTTGCTCTGTTCTACCTCGAACATCTGGACCGCATTAAAGGTCCGCCAAACAGCTGCAGTTCCACTGGGATTGGCTCACTTCCGTCCTCGCGCCAGAGGGAGCCGCCTGATTGGCCCAGCCCGTCCTGGCGTCACGTGCGGCTGCACATCCAGACAAACTGTGCAGACTTGCTGCAGCCCTGGTTGACTTCCCTGCCTCTGCAGATGTTTATATAATCATGCTGTAAATCACATCAGCCAAAATTCCTCCATCTTTATTTAGATGCTTCTGCCAGGCTGGGTGGACGCATTTCTTTCTGCAGGCTGGTGCTAAAAAGAGGGGATAGTCTCTTCCTCCAACAATGCGGCAAACATCCCCTGCAGAAGCTGCCATGTTGTGCTGGATCTGTATCAAGCTGAGCTGAATTTGAGCTGTAGAGGAGAGCACAGGCTGTTCGCTCACGAGCCTAAAGTTAGCTGTGACACAGCCGTAAGGATTGTTCCCTAATACTCACGACTGCGTCACCGGGGCAACATAACGCTGAGAGGTTTTATGTCTCAGAAGGCAAACATCTGCATGTGCTGCAGGAGCTTGTGATGATTCATTATCTCTCTGCCGGACGCCATCTTTACCTTTAGCCCCAAACAAGCATATTGGAACGTCGCTCAATGATTATCCAGAGTGACCTTGCCAACAGACCCTGTCCAGATGCTACGTTAGCGCCGCCGTGGTTGACGGAGGTTTAGGACGCTGCCATCTGACACAGATGTCCAATCCCACACATTTAAAGTCCCGGCTAACATGTGGCTGCAGGTTTTCAAGGCCTTAATTGTGATGATAGCAATTTAATCAGGCAGCCAACACGCATGACTGGATCTGGACCTTTATTAATGGGGCTGGTTCTCATCAGATCAGCAAACTGGGGCATGCTGGGAAGAGCGGGGGCGGGGGGAGGGGGTGCGTTTTTGGCTAATAAATAACCAAATGTTACTGTGGTGCTGAGGAATTCACAAACGTTAGCGTCTGCTTCCTGTTGTTGCGAGCGCTCACTACAGATGTTCTTTCCTTCCACCTCGTGGAAAGAGGAAACGCTCCAATTGTCCTGAAGTGTGTGACCACCAACACCTACAGGCCTGAATGAAATACCTCAGGCCGGAAAAATGCGTTGTCCTGACGACCAGCGCGGCTCTTTAATGACACAGTCTGCACGTGTGTGTGAGAACCTGCTCCAGGTGTAAACACATCAGAGATCTGTATCTGCTGGGCTCCGTCTGCTCTTTGTTTGGACCCCGCTCAGAGACTTTCTGCAGCTATTAAATGACTCAGTTTGCTGGTTTCAGCTCTTCCACCAGCGTGGAGCCTCGTCTGTCTGCAGCCCCTAAACCAAGCTGAGGAATTTGTTTAAAATACAAACCTAATAAAGTAAATATTGCTTTTGCAGCCAAGTACAGAGAAGAATTCAAGCTCATCATCGACCGAATCGCTGTGGTGAAGTCAGAAAATGTGAGTAAGGCCGACAGACGCCTTCGCATTTCAAATTCCACATTTGTTTTTAATTCTATAGAAATCATTTTGGAACCGTAAACATTTTGGCCCCCTAGTGGCCAAAATTCAGAACTGCCAAGCACTAAAGTGTCATTCATGGGTGGTCTTTGCATTCAAGGTTTTTTATCTCAGCCAAATTTAATCAGATTAAACTATCCCTGAATTTGCAGTTATGGATAATTTCATGCTGAAAACGTGGAAGCACCTGAGCTGTAAATTCTTGTTAAACACATTTAAAGCAACTGTCTGCATGACTGACAGTCTGGCCCACGTGACCGACCGACTGTTTGACCGCGCTTTCTGCCTGTTTGCTGCAGGGTGAGAAATATCTTGTGCTAAAGAAGAAATACAGACAGATGCTTCAGGAGCGAGATGCCCGACATCCCCGAGCAGACGGGGACGCTCCGGGACGTCCCAGTCCGGGGACGGCCGCGTGGGACGTGACGGACGCTCCAGCTGTGTCCGGCGGACGTTCCGACACTCAGGTGAATTTTACATCAGGAGAGGTAGACTCGGCAACAACGCTCCAAAATCCAAACGTCAGCGAACGCAGCATCGGCTGGCTGGACAGCGTTGACGCTGGGACATGGTAGCACAAGGACGGCTTGGTTAGCCCTTCTGCTGTCATTCCTCTGCGGTGAACGGAGGTCATGTGGCGTAAACATTTACAGAAGAATACCGAGCAACACAAAAGGGCTCTTTTCCCTGGGGGGGGGCAGCTAAGTGAGCAGCCATCAGAGGAAAGGGAAGGTTATCTGGATTTACTTAAAGGGCAAACTAATGTATAGAAGCTCTTCAGAACACTCTGAGCTGCTTCAGCGGATGGTAATCCTCTGCAGAGGCACTTCTACATATTGTTCCTGTGAAAATATTCAGCATTTAATCACAGAAGATTAGTAGATTCTATGCCACATGTGCATTATTTGTTCTGGTCGACACCCAGATGGTGTGGGCAGAGAAGCGCTAACGCTGCCTGCTAACCGGCCATCTCAGCACGTCTGCCTGGGTTTGTCAGACTGATCTCTGCGCCCCTGCAGGGTCCGCAGCAGATCCAGCACGCTCCGCCCTCATGTCCCATCGTCCAAGTCCAGGACGCAGCACGGAGCAGCAGGGAAGACGATCTGGACAAAGACTCAGGGTCAAAGGTGATGGCTTTCACACCCTTTCACCAGTTGGTGTCGAACACATTTCCCTCACATGATCTGACAGGAAAAGGGAGGTCTAATTCCATTAGCGTTTCTCAGCTAAACAGCAGAAATGAAATCAAATTACCAAACAACAGTCAATTTGTCCTGGTTAATTTAGGAAAAATCCCACCCAGAGTTGTTTTAACAAAAGTTTAATTTCAGCTGCTACGGTTGGGTTATTGCAGACCCCCACAGCGCCACCTGGTGGTCAATGTTCTCCAAAAAAAGCACCAGATCGCTTTAAAAATCAACATTATTCTAGTGACAAATGAGTTCATATCTGTTATTTTATTCATTTTCTATAACTATTCTTCTATAATATTGTTGAAAAAAAAATGGAACAATTGCTTCAAAGGCTGGTTCTGATCCTTCCTATTTGACTGATTAAAGGTTTTTGTTTTCACTTTGTTATTGCTGCAAAAGCATCTCCTTCCTCCCTCCGCTGGTTCCATCTTCACCCAGCAGGTGGCGCTAAGTAAATTACCTGGATTTGTAGCCTTCAGTATGCTAAATTTGAGTGGGAGGAGGACCTGCGGGGGACAATCTGCATTTAAATTAAGCTCTCCGTTATTATGTTAAGCATCAACATGTTGGATCTCATTAGAAAGATAATCATCATTTGTGCTCATTAAAGAGATTGAGATCCATCCCAGAGAGACAAAGGTGGTTTCTATGACGACCCAAACAAGCCAAAGATGAAATATGTTCAAGTGTGTTAATATAGGAATCAGATTAACGTATTAGTTACATGGTTGAAGTCTACAGAAGTTACCTGTCCAGCAGGGTCCTTCATCAGGACACCTGACATTTACACTAATACTCTTTCAAACGTTGATAATGATGCGTTCAGGGTTCTCTGAACATTACACAAAAGAATTTTACCACATTTAAAAGCGAGAGTAAACGCGACAGACGTTACTTTCCCTGTTGAAACTTCTATTTTTAGTTTTTTATTTCATTATTATTATTAAAACTGGGGCTTATGGATCAGCGGGAAGAGATTAACAGCTGAGTTCAGGTGTTTATTCCAGCTGTCGGTCTGCATTTTAAAGCAGCGCCAAAGCGCTGAACTGTTCTCTGCTCATGATCTCCTCAACCAGTTCCTTCAAAAGAACATTGAACTCAACCAGAGACGCCTTTAACTGCCACAAACTCTCAAAGGACGACGAGAGAAGAAAAAAAGCACGTCTGTTGTTCTTCGGCTCATCGTTAATTGGATTGTTATTCGTTACCCCTCATGTGTGAAAGTGACACCTCGGACGCTGCGTCGTCACTGTCTGACACCCTCTCGTCACGTCTGGAAACATCAGAGCGGTGTGTGTGTGTGTGTGTGTGTGTGTGAGTGTGTGCAGCCAGCTGATACTCTGCTTATGTAAAGGCCGATAAGGTTCAGTTTAACTCGGTTCCAGTGAGGTTCTGAGTCATCGGGGATTCACGCCGCTCGTTTTCTGTCTTCCAGTCCGAGTCGGAGCAGGACGAGGAGAGCACGGGCAGCCTGGGCTCCGCCGCCGTCGCCGTGAGTCCCTTTTGGGTCT
Source organism: Arothron firmamentum (assembly GCA_016586285.1). Lineage (NCBI taxonomy): Eukaryota > Metazoa > Chordata > Actinopteri > Tetraodontiformes > Tetraodontidae > Arothron > Arothron firmamentum. The sequence continues at coordinate 71,115 of BJFM01000552.1, read as the reverse complement.
TTTTCTAAACAGTTTTCTGTGCCTGGGCTGCTGAGACACGAGCACGTCTCTGGAGAGTCTTTAAATGACAATTCATCCATGGCTCAGTTCGCCTGGCCTCCATCTGCGCACGTGCACGGTCGTAACCTCCTCCACCAGCTTCCTGATGCTGTTAACCTGATAACAGGGAGCCGGGCGGCCGCCCTGACCTGTCAGTCGGCCGTGACTCGGTCGTTTGGAGGATGCGGATTAGGCGTTTGCCGCTTCAGCACTATCAGGAGAGGCCAGGACAGGATGTGCACGGCGGGGTGGGTTCCTCTTCTGTGTGCACATCTGAGCTCCGCCCACTTCTCTCTTTATTAGCTGGATCCTATAGAGAAGGAATGGATCTACTCCGCCGCTGGAGCTCGAGTGCCTGACCTGTCGCAGCTGCTCAGACAGGACCCCACGCTGGCCAACAAGAAGGTAGCCCCGCCCCCTGACCTGCCCCCTCCAGGGATAATAGCACTCATTTATTCTGGATCACATCTGTGATCATCTGCAGTGATTTCTGACACAGAAAGTCTCCCAGTTTGCTAGCAAAAGGTCGGGTTCATACCCGACAAAGACACGCTCCCTCCAGCAGCCGGGCAGAAGTCCCGTAGAAGCGAGTCCCCCCATGAGCTCAGCTGCTTTGACCCGCAGCGCCACTAATCTGTCTTTCTGTTCTGTCTTCTGTCGTTCTGCTGAACTCAACCCAGGACTTCACATCAGTGAGTAGCCCCCGAGCCTGACTGCCTCCAGACTTTAACACCAGCTGTCACTCAGCTGCAGTTACTGACTGATTCCTGCTTGTTGTCGCTCTGACTGTGGTTGTGTTTGTCCTCATTCCTGCTCCCTGGCTGACCGCGGCGCTCCTCAGGGGGTAAGTGCATCATATACACGTGGTTTTATGATAAACCTCCTGAACCACGATGCTGTGTGATCACATTAGCTTCAGCCGGGGGCGCTCAGGGGACAAAGGTCCGGGCCGAACGAGGTGGGCGTGGCGGCGCCATAAAGAGCGGCGGCGATGCTAATGTGACAGAAAGCGCTCACCTCTCATTGCCTTTCTTGATCTTTCGTCTGTGATGCACACACACACACACACACACACACACTCAGATCTGTGTGTTGCTTGTGTAACTTTCACAAGCTCGTCCTCTGAGAACTCGGTGTTAAAACATCCACATCGTGCATTTCAAAGGTCCACTATCAAAAGGATTATGAAAGATAGCTTTTTAGCTCCTTTGCCCCCCTGACAACCCAAATCCTTTTATTTGTCTCCCTGTGCGCTTAAGAGATTTGAGCTCATGTTTGTTGTCCCTCCCCTGCGTCACAGTTCTCACACTGTCCTGCAGCCGTGCCGGACCACCTTCTAAGAGCTGCCCTAAGCCTCCGCCATCCCCACCCGGACAAGATAGCACGGACGCCATTGAAGTGTGGGGAGATGGGGGAGAGATTAAGGAGAGTCTTAATGCCCCACAAAGACTTCACCCACTTAAAGATAATCTGAAAGTAATAGAGCAGGCTGGGATTAATTGGAGAACAATGCAGGTTGTGTCCCTGGGAAGGTGCTAAGTCCCCCTCAGGCCTCTTTGATGTTGTCTTTGGGCCTCGGCCTGTCCCTGTCCTGCTGCCGTTCCTCGGATAACGCGGACAACACCACCAGGCCCAGGACCCATGAGAACCAGAGACTCGACGCACAACAGGTGTTAGACTCGTCAAAGTCCTGTCCTGACTGATGACGGTTATGGGCTAAATCGCACGGTGGGCCACGACGGCGGCGGATTACGCTTCATCTCGACAGGAATCAAGTGTTTCCTCCTCTGATCAAATGTTTGCTGGGATTAGGAGCCCAACGACACACTTATCCAGAAAAAAAAGAGTTAAAAAACACAATAAGCTTCACTGAGACAGTTCCAGAAACCTCTGCTTCTGTCTGAAAAAGCTCTTTGGAGCTGTATTTTTGCGTTTGCATGTGGAATCATGGGAGTTTTCCACTGAATCGAAGCCCTTTTTTTGCTCCATCCACCTCCAACCTCATCCTGGAGCTGGAGCAGCCGCAGTCCGCCTCAATATGCTGATAAATATGCTTAAACGCCTCAAATTGTGAGTCAACTCCACTGAGGTGTGTGTGTGTGTGTGTGTGTGGGGGGGGTTGCGTCCCACCTGTAGGATCAGCTAGATCCAGAGGTTTTAGGCTTCTCCCTCATGATCTCCGGATCTCCACTAACCTCTCCTCCTCTTGTCTTTGTGGTTCTGCGACCCTGCTGTGATGGACTTCCTCCGCCACACAGTTTGTAAGTACATCATCAGGCCATCAGTCCTCACACACACACACGCGCACACACTCAGCATTGTGTCTCCTTGCTGGTGTGACGCCACTTCCCTCTCTGGGGAGCGCACGGCGGCGACAGAGCCGTCCCTGAATGATTGGACAGGTGGGGCGGCGGCGGTGGGGGGCGGGGGGAACCCTAGCGGGCAGCAACAGAAACGAGCGGCGCAGGAAGGGAAGACGCTGCATCCTGTTTAGCCTCGTCCATCACGCGCGCACCCCAGGAGAGCCGCCGCGCCGCCTGTCAAACGGCCCTGGAGCCAATCCATCTCAGAACACGACGGACAAAAGAGACGGAGACGCTCCAGCCAGGCTGCATCCGTCACCAGCCGCCCCTGAGGCAGAGGAGGACGGGGAGGACGAGGAGGACGAGGAGGACGGGGAGGACGAGGAGGACGGGGAGGACGAGGAGGGCGAGGAGGGCGAGGGGCACGAGGGGCGCGGGCTCTGCTGGGTCCAGCTGGGCCTCCACGCTGCTGTTAGCGCAATTAGCCTCCGGAGGTGAAAAAGGGTTAATTGTCGAGCGCTTCTGTGGCGTTTGCTCAATAACAAACAGCTGCCGCTGCTGCTGGGAACTGGACCCTCAGCCCGGCGCTCCGGCGGCCGTCCCGTCCATCACCAGCGTCCCGTCTGGTCCTTTCCTTTCCGGCTGTTTCCGCCCTGGAAACTGTTAGCGTTTGTCAGAGGTCAAACTGTGCGCGGCTGACGGGGGCACCTGTCGGTCGCCCATAATTGCGTGTTGCAGATCACAGACGTGCTCCCACAGGTGAAGGAGGCGTGCAGGTGTGCGTCCTCAGATGTTGCACGTGCACATGCCAGTTATTTTCCCGTCAGCCATGGCGTCTGAGCAGCGCCGCATGTGGCTGCGTCCCGTTTGGCTCTTTGACGCACGCTGACAGACGTGTGGGTCTCCACTCTGTGGGTCACACTAACATCATCCATCATCCCCCCCCCCCGACAGGCGGCTGGGCGCCCCTCCCCCAGCTGAGTTGTTTTCTAATTAGGCTGGATGACAGGAAAGCATCTCTCCATCTGTGTGAGACCCAAGAGGAGATGGAGCACTCGTCAGGATGTTTATGCTGAACTCTTCTTCCACTGCTGAACTCTTCTTCTTCTGCTGAACTCTTCTTCTCCTGCTGAATTCTTCTTCTTCTGCTGAACTCTTCTTCTCCTACTGAACTCTTCTTCTCCTGCTGAACTCTTCTTCTCCTGCTGAACTCTTCTTCTCCTGCTGAACTCTTCTTCTCCTGCTGAACTCTTCTTTGCCTCTTCCTCGCAGACGGCTCTTCACTGGGCGGCCAAACACGGCAGCAGGGACATGGCGGCTCTGGTGGCCGACGCCGGCGGCGACGTCAACAGCAAATCGGTGGGTTTTCCTTCTCTTCCCGGCGGTTTCCTGAGCTGATCTCAGGACCTCTGTCCTCCTGGGCTCTTCGCTAACGTTATCCGTTTTCTCCTGCAGCACGTGAGTACGCAGCCTCTCACCACCACATCAGGAACACGGCCGCCGGCGGCAGCTTTAATGTACTGTTTCCACACCGTCTCCATGGAAACCCAGCTGTGCAAACGTGTGACAGCACGCAGCGTTGTCCACCCGCGCTAATAAATCACGTCATGTCATGTTAATTGTTTCCCAAAACAGTGCCTCTATGTGCCAGCTCGCACCGCTCGAGAACTCAGCAATTTTCAGCGAATTACCGAGCAATTATGTTTTTATCCTCAGCTCGTGTTTCCATAACCTTGGCTAATTTGTGTGCTTCTCTCTCTCTCTTGCTGTTTTCGTTGGCCGGCTCCGGGCCTGGGAAACTCCAGGGGGTACGTAGAGAGGCCTCGGCAGCCCAGTTATGCTTGTGATCAGAGCCAAACAGGCTGAACGACTTTGTCGTGCTCTCGGTTCCCCCCGCAGGGATACACTCCGCTACACATCGCAGCGCTCCACGGCCACCAGCACATCCTCGACCTGCTCCTGGGAACATACGGTACCAGCTGAACTGAACAAAGGCGTCCCTGATGCTCATGTGACTGAACGGGATTGTAAATTTGGCTCTTTGTAGGCGCTAATGCAAACTTGAGGGACTACAGTGGCCATCTTGCCTTCTATTACTTAAAGATGAAGGAGCCAGAGGGTCCTGAGGAGGATGGCGAGCTGCGTGAGTGCCTCGTGACGAACGACTTGACCCGTCCATCGCTTCTGTTCGGTTCTGCCTGGACGGACCCGGCGCAGATGTTTAAACCACCTTTTGTTTCAGCTTTTCAGGCCACTCACGCCAGAGACCGAAACCGAAACCGGAAGTTGGCATCGTTGTTCCACTCCAAGAAGAAGTGGGGCTCAGCGGAGGAGCTGGCCCCGATAGAGGAGGAGCGCACGGCGCCGCCCCCGCTCGTCCTTCCTGCGTTCAGGCCCAGGAAATTCTCCCGCTGAGGAAAGACCGGATCCAGCAGCGGCTCATGCTGACTCTAGCATGTGTCTGGTGTGTGTTTATACACACTTTCTGATGTTAGAACTTTGCTTAAAACACACCTGAACCTGAACACCTGTTGCAGGTGAGGCTGCACAACATTGTCCATATTTATTTCCACCACACCAAGTATTCTGAAGCTACCCTTTGCTAATTGTAGCCTCACAGTTCCAGACTCACAACAGCTGCGTGTGTGTGAATTTAAAACCTGTTGAAGCTGCTTCGACCGTGTTTGCAGAATGTTTGAAGCTTAAAAAACAAAAACCCCACCAGTGTTGTCTTAATCCGAGCTACTGCTAAACTCTCTGACCTTTTCCAGCTCGGCTCATGTATTTGTTCCTCTTTTAAAGTCTGTTTTTGTGGCCTGATCAGAGTTTTGAACCGTGACTCTGCCATCAAAGGGCTTCTGTGCTGCAGTTTTTGCTCGTTTCACATTTCTTTTACATTTATCTGCAGCCGCCTTCGCAAAAACGGCCTTTTCTTTCTTCTCCTTTTGCAAAGTTAACTGCACAGTATTTATATAATGGAGATATTTTGCTATTAAACTAAAATTCATACCAGCCTGTGTCAGTCATTCACACTGCAACCGAACGCAGAGCATCAACAACAAGAAAGAAAAGGTTTAGAAATGAAAACTCTCACTGATGAGTTCCATTCCTCTCTCAGTTGGGTTATCATTGAGGAGTTTGAGTTTGTTTCATTGAACTTCTGCAGATCCGGTTCTCTTGCTCCCTTCTGTTAATCGTCATCACCCTCCAGTTTCCTGAACCTCCAGATGTGGGTTTGGGGTTTTTTTTTAAGCCGGCTCTGCTCCTCACTCTAGCCGCCCGACTTTGTGGGCCACAGATGGAGCAAATATGGGCGCCGCTGATGCTCCATATGGATTTAGACCCTAATTCCTGATTAGCTGAAAAGGGCAACACTTGCTTTTGGGCCCTGGATATCAGACGACACAGAGGGGAACACAGGCGAGTGTTTTTGTGCTTCATTTTTGAAGTGAGGATGTTTGGGGGGGGGGGGGGCAGGGGGTGTAAGAGGGAGATTCTGTAATAGATACTTATCTGACTGCCCTCAAGCCCCTCAAACAAAGTCCCCCTCTGAAGAGATTAGAACCCAGGGAGGGCACATTAACTCTAATCCCGTGCTTTGAGGCCCGACACCCCCATACCTCCCTCTGGCCCACTTATTCCTGCCCTTCTGTTGTTGGGGGGCTACCTTGTATCTGAGCATGCATGAGCAGAGCCTGTGGCTACACACAGGGCTGTGTGTGCATGCCTCTGTGTGTGTGTGTGAGGGTTGGGGGGGTGGAGAGCCTGATTCAATAGCACGCTGACTCTAATGAAAAGCATTGAGGGGTGCATACTGCTGTGTAACTGATTCCTCTCTCTGTAGAGATTAGGCTCCACATTGTTGCTTCAGTTGCTCATTTCCATGAGAGCACAGCCTCCCGCCGGCGGCGGCGTGCCTTTGTTATTTTCAGTTGGAAAACACAGGGCCCAATGTCCCCGGCTTCCTTGTCACCATTGTTTCACAAATGGGCCAAAATGTAGATGTCACGTCACAGATGCCCAATAACCTCATTAGCTGCTCACCGTGAGGCTAAAGAGGCAAAAAGTGACGAAGGCAGGAACTGAACCGAGCCGGAGCGCTGCGGGTGTCGCTCACGCGGACCGGGACTGGAAGAGGGTCAAACACACACACGTACACACACACACCAGCGCCGGGATCAGTCACGTGTCCCAGCTGGATTCACCCCCAAGAGGCAGAGATTTGATTTAACAGCAGAAATGTTTGTTATTGGTGTTTCCTGGAGTAAATGGGGCTTCTTCAGAGGTCCGTTACAGAACCAGCAGGACCAGCAGCGAGCAACCCGCAGGGAGGCCGCTCTGAGCGGGCTGCTGCAAGCTGGGACCCTGGGGTCCAGCACCCACCCACCCACCCACCCAGACCAGCTGTCATAGCGGCCGCGGCTGCCTGCCCAACGCCGCCTGTCACTCACCCAGCGGAGGGCCGTCAATCAACCCGCACCCAGGAGGGAGCTGGGAGGCGGGCGGCCGGCCGGCCCCAAACAAAGACATACTCACATTTGCAAGCGGTTCCAGCGCCACCAGTATGCTGAAAGAATGATAGAGTGGAGCTGATAAGAGTAATGACAAAGGCCAGAGAGTGGGAGGAGGTCTGGGAGGGGGGGCCGCGCTAGTAGAGAGGTGGGAGGGCTTGATAACATTCACACTTTGCTTACATCTCTCCATTTGTGTTGGTGCCCCAGGAAAATCTCATTAAGGAGGAAAATTACAATTGAGATCGGAGAGCACGTGTTGTTGTCGTCCACTGTGAATTCTCCCTTTTTACATTTTCATTTGTCGCGATCTTTCTTCTCAATCTCTGGGTTTTACCCACTTTGGGGCAAATGTTTCCGTTGTTTTTAAAAGATAAACTTCAAAATGATTTTATTTCTCCAGCTGCAGCCATCAAACTTCCAAGATGCTTCTTATATTAGTTAAGTTCTCTATAGATCAAAATTGTTTTGCAAAAGACAACATTTGATGAACTCATCCAGCCATTTCCAGATGTGTCCTCTTTATTTTAGCCTTTGATATTAGAGTTTGGATTTAAATAATGAATAAATATAAAGTTCAGCATATTGTTAATGTTTTCAGCTATTGCTTGATTTAGTTTTATGATAGATTTTATAGTTCAATAAACTGAAAATGAATTGTTCTTTAGTTTTCTGGTTTGCAGCTGAGTTGACAGCAGATCTTCCTCCTCCTCCTCCTCCTCCTCAGTCGGCATCTGCAGCGTTTAAAATAACTAACGAGCCGGAGGTGTGGAAGGCCGTGGCTTCTCTTTAGGCTTCTCTTGTCTCGTTCACACCTGAGCTCCTCTCTTTGTGCGCTGCCTCCCTTTGTTAGCCCTCAGGTAATTAAAGTCACACCTCAACCTTTTGTCTTCCTCAATCTGCATTTTCAGCCAAACATCACTAACGTTACTCTTCACGGTTGCCGGGATTATTCTCCCCCTTCCTCCTTGTGTGGATTAACCTTTAAAGTTTCTGCTTTTATGATGAACTTTGATCATGAAGCAACTTTTAACATTACTCTACCGGTGTTGACAGACATTGGAACCCTCCTGCAGCCGTGTAGTAGTTTTTTATTCTTTCATCTTTGATCATATCGTCCAAATGTGGATTTGAACTATTATTAAAGTGTGTTTTCATTAGCTTTTACTTTTGGCCACAGCAGAAATGATTTTTTTTCCCCACTTTCTCATCTCACCAAGTGAAACGACTCACTGTTGTTAGCAGAGACAGGTCAGAGATAAAGATAATTCCATCCTCTGCTATCTCGTCCTCTTATCTGTTTGGCCGCTGAGAACAATCGTCCTCCATTTGGTCCCTTTTCCCTCCTGCAAACGAGCGACATCCTGACGGCAAACAGCAGACCTGTCGGCGCAGCACCGACACCTGCATTGAGATCTGAGCCGCCAGAGGAGGATGAGGATGAAGAGAGAGTGTGTGTGTGTGTGTGTGTGTGTGTGTGTGTGTGTGTTGGGGGGGGGGGCAAAAGCTGCTGCCCTGAGCTGTTTGAGCCTCCGGCCCTCTGCGCTCGGCCCATTGTTGCCCTTGTTCAAATTTGCTTTAACCCACCCAGATAAATTCCTCCTTCCCCCAACAAGCAGCAGTTTATCTGTGATTTACTGAGCATCGGCCTCCCTGCACGTGCACGTGCACGTGCACAGCCCACGCTCAAATGCATGACAAAAACAAAATCAGGACATAAATGATTCAGGCAGTTCAGCTGCAGAATTTCCCGCACGCTCATGCTGAACTCACACACACACACACACACACACACACACACACACACACACACACACTCAGTCTGCAGACGGGACAGTGAAGCATCATCTGATTCGTCACTGCATAACTTCAGTTATCAGAACTGAGCAAAGAGAACTGAGATTTTTAATGGAGAGAAAAATACAAAAACCAAAAGTTTGAAAAGTTTCTGCCACAAAGAAGAAGTCAGGTGAGGAAACCAAACATCAAAGCTCAAATCTGTCGCAATGATTCAGTTAGAATCCAGATTTTTACTGCAGCTTAGTTATAATAAACCTACAGATTATTGTATAAAATAAATTATATTGCGTTTCAATTGAAGTGCCATTATTATTATTATTATTATTATTATTATTATTATTATTATGTTTCAATCTATTTGAAATTAAATGCATTTTTTAGGAGGTGTCCATTCTTTCACAGCACATTAATATAACTACAGTAAAATTAAATTAACCTGAAAAACTTCCTTCAAAAAAATGAGGCGTTATATCAGCGTTCAATCTTAAAATAACCAGCACAAACCTGCTGAAACAAGGGAACAAATACCAAAAACAGACACTTTTCCTAATTAAAAGGAGATTTATGCACATTAGCTCTGAACTGCAGATCAGACTCACATCTTTTGTGCAGGTTTAAGAGTTTTTTCACCACAAAAACATAAAATATGCTGAAGCTCAGAACTCAACGTGGGAAAAAACAGCAACATCAATTTCCAACAAGAACCATCTGACACAAATATTCCTGATCAAAGACGAGCTTTCAACTCCAGCTCTGAGCTGTGTGCAAGGGCCCTGGAAAAAAGAGTGTAATCTCCTTCTTATCACCCCCCACACACACACACACACACATTAGCAGCTGTTATTTCACAATTATCATATACATTAGTCAACACCTGTTTCACTTAACCTGCTTTAATTAGGCCCGCTGAAACAGCCTCATCCGCGTGTGAAAAGACTATTTGTTGCTTCAGTCCATAAACTGTCACACTGGCGGGAACGAGGGCCCGGGTTCTGGTTCCGGTTCTGGTTCCTACAGCGAGGAAACCTGGTGTTTGTCTACTGGATTTTGCCGATTTGTGTCTAAACTCCAGATGTGCGTGTGATGAGGTGATCAACGCGAGCCTGGCGTCTGTCGGCCTCTCATTAAGCGTCCTCGTTCAAGCAACAAACCAGATTATCTTCACCTGCGCGCTCTCATCTCTTTCACTGTGTATTCAAAAATAAGTTTGCTATCCGGGTGAACATCCAGAGCCTTTTGCGGGGCACCAAACTTGCGCCGCTTCTCCTGAAATCCCAGCTGCGGGAACATACTCGGCCTCGGCGTTAACGCTAAAAGGAACAGCAGAGGGCCCCTTTGATGGGATTTACTGCCAGTGAAAGCCGGTGGGTCTTTTGAACGCAACTGTCAGTCAATCCAATCCCGGCCCTCCCCCCTGCACCACCCCCCCGGGCGCTCACGCCGGCAGCCCGGTGTGGAGTCTATATAAACAGAAGCAGGAGGCAGCAGCCGCCAGTCGACGCCGATAAACTGGGACGCAGCAAACATGCCCGCCTCGCAAACGGGATTTGGAAACTTCATCTTAGAGAGGACCATCGGCATGCCGGCTGGATACCAGATCCCGGTGCTGGGATGCCCGCCAGGCGCGCAGCAGCAGCAGCAGCTGGCAGCCATGGCTGCTGCGCTCCCCGTCACATACTCAGGACTACAAGGATACAACTTTGTCCCGTATGCGCCCCACAGACCCATCACGCACATGGTGAGTCAAATATTTCAATGTTGTTATATTTACTTAGTGTTAATTTGAGTTTCATCCACCTTGAACCAAGCATTGAATCAGTTCCGGATATGGCAGACCCGTGCGCTCCCTGCGTAATTACGCATCAATGACGCCACATTCTCCTGTTCCTCAGAATGGGTTCGACATGAAGGGGGTCTCCCCCTACCATCACGCACTGCTGGCCCGTGGGGGTGCTTTCTTTCCGCCCTACCGCCACGGAGCTGTGGAAGATCCGGGCAGGGTGGCCAAGGTGGCAACGAGAGAGAGCACCGGCGCGCTGAAGGCCTGGCTGAACGAGCACCTGAAGAACCCGTATCCAACCAAGGGGGAGAAAATCATGCTCGCCATCATCACTAAAATGAGCCTGACGCAGGTCTCCACGTGGTTCGCCAACGCCCGCCGACGCCTGAAGAAGGAGAACCGGGTGAGCTGGGCGTCTAAAGGCAAATCGGACGAGGAGGACGACGATGAGGAGCAGGAGGGAGAGAGCGACGAGGAGGACGCTGCTCTGCGCGCTCTGGATAAGCGAAACGAGCACGCGCCTGAGCGCGAAGACAGGTCGGAGCGAGGCGAGAGCGCGCAGGAGAGCTCGGCACCTGTGGACGCGCGTCGAGACAGAGAGCTGCAACTCGGCGAGGAGACGGAGAAAAGTGACTCTGACGGACCAGCTTTGGGAACTAAAGAGAACACCGACAACCAGAAGCCGAAAATCTGGTCTTTGGCGGAGACCGCCACCTCGGAGACCGTCAAGAAGCCGCTGGACAGCAGCTACACCCCGGCCGGCAAACTGTGGGCGGAGTGGGCGTCCAGGGGCGCGCTGCTGGTGCCCTCCTGCTACACACCGCCACAGATCGTCTAGAGCGGCTGTTTTACGACCAGAGACGCTGTCCTCACATTTGCACTTTAACCTTCTAAACCTCAGGCCTTCCTGAAGTTCGCAGCCAGATGAGCTTTCCAGACCAAAGACTTCACAGGTTTTTGTAAATATATGTAAATGCGTTTCCCTCCACCCGCCTGTAAATTATCTTTCCTTTGTCTAATTACTGAGAAATATTTTTGCATTAATAAAGTTAAGCTGCTGTAGCAACAGCCTGACACTTTCTTGGTCTTCTAGACTTGAGCAGCAGGAAAAAGATGCATTTGTGTTGATGAGCAGTTTCAGAAGCATCTTCAGAAGATTCCTCTGTCAGATCAACCAGTTTCTGCTTTTCCACACAGCAGAAAATCCAGCCCAGCCTGAACCTCAGGAGACTCACAGCTCTTCGTCATCACCCAGCCAGCGTTTAAATTGAAACGCACCTTACCTCCATTCACCTGGCCACGATCACGATCGAGTCCCTGGTCTGGCTCTCCTGTTCCCGGCTCTCCGTGCACATCCCTGCGCACACAGCAGGTTAGCATTAGCTCAGCCCCAACGGAAAACAGCTCGGTACAGGTGAAACTTCACACAGCCGCTTAAATGAAAAGATAACCGAGTGTTTTGCCGTCTGTAAAGGAGCTTGAATGTGACACGAGGTGCAGATTTGGTCTCAAAAATACAAATCATCCAAGTTTCCTCCCATTTAACTCACCTGAAAAGGTGTAGCTGGAAAATCAGTCTTTTTTTTTTGCGTTTTATACGAGACACAAGTTTTTTTATAAACACCAACATGTGCAGAATAGATGTCAGCAGCTGATTAGTGGGCCTGCTGGATGATGGATTGTTCTCCTGCTGTTTTGGCCTTAACCACCATCACCGGTGCCTCCAGGCCGCTGACCTTATGGGGTCCTTTTGAGCCAAACGCTGTTTGGCCGTGGTCCAACCCCCCAGGAGCAAACCCCTGCTTATCAAGCCCCTCCACAAAGATGTGTTGTTCTAATAAACTGCTATCAACCAGTTGTAGTCTAATAGACCTCAGCAGGACAGCTTGACTCACACCGCAGAAATCGTCACTTCTGGAAAAAAAACCAACGTACGGGCTTGAAAACGTCTGCAAGAGCCACAAAAGCACTAAAAAGGACATAAGAAAGCAGCACTAATGGCCTCTGAGGACAAACATTGATGGATGTGTTCTGTCTCAGACCTGCTTCCAAGAGCCAAGGACATTCATCCATGCAGCGACAGCGCCCCCTAAAGATATCTGCGAGAACTACATCATCTATTTCCAGGTGAATCAGGTGTGTTTGCGCCGGGACTCTTCAACACACGAAAACCACTCAAGGATTTTTTTTTTTCTTTTGCTTCTTTAAATAAAATAATAGTAACATCAGACAACATTATTTTTAAAATTCGGAGCTACTTACGTTTTTCGGTAGATACAATTATTTCCAAGATTCTTCGCGATTTAACGTCCATTAATCCGTTTGGTTTTAGATGATCACTAAAGCGGAATTTTCCCAACAAAAACATGATCTTTGACCGCATACAGCAGCAGCAACTGCTGTGTGCACATTAACCTCACAACGTGTCACAGAAGGCAGGTAGGCGGCCCAGGTAAACAGCTAAATCAAAGCAAGCTTCTTCCTGTTTGGCTGCCCCAGGGCATCATGGGAAATGTGAGTTTTCTGAACACAAGCAGTTGTTTTATCCTGCATTAAAGCTGTTGCTCAGGATTGTGGATTTAACTTTTATTATCTTTAACTTTTATTCTGGAACCAATGGAAAACTGCTCCTCTGGTCGTCCTTCTTCTTCACTTTCCACAATCAAAATGAGTGATCTTCTGAAACCAGCTGCATTGAAAATGTCGATTCATAGTGTGTTTAATGCAGATGTCAACAACACACTTACACACAGTTGCCATAGAAGTGTTGTAAACAATTTCACGACACATTTATGCCATTAAAACCCCCTAAAATGTTGATACCACTAGAGGACAAACACAGAAATCTATTATTACACTTTATATACAAATTAAAGAATTCTGTACACACAGAGCAACAGGAAAAGCAGGGTGAATGGACAGCACGGATGAAACGGAGGCGTCTGCGTTTACACTTCTTCTTCTTCTGACTTCATCTCTTTCATCCCCTTGTCCTGCATCACAAACTTGCCTTTATCAGTTAAGTGTATTTCTGTCGTGATGGAGATCTCCTGGCTCAGGTCGTCCACCTCTTCCGGCGTCCTCGGCTCGTCCTGTGAGATGTGGTGCTCGCCTAACGTGGGCTCATCAGCGACGTCGTTGGGGGTCGCAACCAGAGGTTTGTTTTCCTTCGGCGGCTCCTTCTTTTCTCCCATGCAGACTTCGATGCACCGCTACGAGAGTAAAGACCTCGAGTTTGATGCGTTCATATCTGCTCTGGGAACGTTAGCATGAACAAAGACAGAAATTTACCTTCACCTTTTGGTCCGACCCGCATCGTTTTCCTGTCAGGAAGCGACAGACAGTGTGAGGGCAACCAGAGAGGAACCGAAACTCTTCAAACGCTTTAAGTAATATGCAAAAACTTAAAAACCTACTCAAAAACAGGGCAAGCAGGCCTAACAACCCAAGCACAGCAAAGATTACGGCCAGGCTAATCACAACCGCGTGCGTCCGCTTTTGTCCGCCTGTAAGACAAGAAGGAGAAAATGCATGAAAGTGAGTGGCAGCTCATCACCTTCAGCATCAGCTGCTCTCTCAGGATGTAAGAACAGGAAACCGGTTTGACACACACAGTTTCACCGCAGCAGAGGGACGAGACGCCGAGGTTTGAAGCGAACCTGATTTACGGATCATAACTGGAGGCTGAGCTGATTTATTCATGTGGAATCTGCCCGCAAACGCAGCGTAAAGAGCCTACAGGTGAAAGCTGCAAATCCCACAGGCTGAACCACAGACCAGAGCGCCGCCTCCGAGGTTTCGCTTTGAGTCAGCTAACCGCACCCGACTGCATAAAATCTAAAACCAGCCAATTTGATAACATTTCTGCGATCCTCGGCGGAACTCACCGCAGATATAATCCGACGTGTCCGTTCCGACCTGGAGAACTGCCTGCCAACTGTGACACCTGTGGAGAGGTTCACGGTGTTAAAGCACGTGAGCGGCTGCTGGCCAACCAACAGGATCAGAATTTCCTGTTTTTTTCTGTTTTTCACAGATCTGGAAGGAAAGTAAGCGGTGCTGATGCTGGTAGAGGACCAGCAGACTCACTCTGTCCACTTCTGACAGGCTTCGGTCCGCGAGCTGCTCCGGGAAAACGTGCCCTCCGAGCATTTCTCACACACGGTGTCCTTTCTGTGGCTGCCTGGAATGATAGCCAGACACACACACACACACACACTGAGCAAACACACACCTGCTTCAAAGGTCGGCTGAGGCGAGAGCTCTGGCCTACCCTCCAGCGTGACCCCGTATCCCGGTTTGCAGGCCTGGTGCGGCACGCAGGTTATGCACGCCTCGGAGGAGCAGTGGAAGCCCTCGTTGCACGTGCAGGTGGTTTTTTTCACGGTGTCGTGGACGGGAAACTGGAAGTTTTTGTCTGGAGGGGTGATGGAGACCGGCTGAAGGTCAGAACATGGAAGCAAATCCAGCAAGGCTGGCTGGAGCGGACTTACTTGGATCGCAGTACTGCTGACGGATACACTTGGGGTCTTTGTTATATAAATCCCGATATTCTCCGTCCTCGCATTTCTGGCACTGAGGGTCCTGACATTTGTCCTTCGACGTCATTCTGGTCCCTGAAAGACATGGACAGTAAACCAGTGTCCTTGTCCAGAGGGGTCAGGGACGCGGAGGTGACGCGCGTGCGTACCGGGAGGACAAAAGTCGCAGCATTCTCCGTTCTGCTGGTACTGGGTTGTGGGGTCACAACGAGGCTGAGCGGCCGCCAGCGCCTGCAGGGTCACACAAGAGCAGAACCAATAAACCCAGGAGTTTACCAGCACCAACAGCAACCCTCACTCCCAGTTTACACTACTGGTTTTCCTGCTGGGTTCCCTTAACTTTAGTGGTTTCTGCCTTTTTAAAGACCTTCTGAAGAATACAGACGGACATAAAGTGAGCCTTCAGCAGAGGTAAGCGCAGCGCTCACGTAGGGGTAAAGAATTAAACCTTTTATATTTAAGTCAAGGCAAGTCAACTTTATCTGTCAAATTTTCTATGCTCGACATGCATCATAAATTTCAATTTCTGTCCTCTCGGACCCACAGTGCAGCAAGTAATAAAGCAATAAAACTACAATAAAATGAAAAACTACCCTAAAAACTACAATTAACAATAGAAAGAGTATAGACAGTCACGAGGTATATTAAGTATTAACAAATGTAACTGAACTGTGGGGCTTTTCTGCATTGGTGAATAAGTGCGGTGATGGTTTCTCTGGCTTCACTTCCTCAGGCCAAACTGTAAAAGAATTTGACGGGAAGTCCCGAACTTTCAAGGCCACAACTCAGAGAGAGAAACCAGGCATTGGCTGTATTTCAGTGCATTTTTATCCTTTAAATATTTAAAATCTGCCTTTAAGAATTAAGACAAAATCCCGATATGCAGCCTACGACTTTTTTAAACTGGACACGAAAACGAAAGTGAAAGTAAAAGGCGCTGGACATTAGATCGTGAAATTTTGCTAAGTTGTGTTGATATTCAAACAAGAATTCACTAAGATCCAGCACGAATAATGTTAAATACTTCAAAATGAGACCATTAGAAGGCGCTGATTGATGAATGAGGGGGTTTATAGCAAACTGCGCAGTTTGCTGGTCCGCGCAGTCAAAACAGATTTTGTTCTATTTAGAAATATTAAACACATTAATCGGTTTACTCACCACAAAAGAGAAACATATCACGGCGAGCTGCTGCAGACGCATTTCGGGAGTTTCTGCTGCGTGTGTCTTCTGCTGCTCTCTGATCAGCTTCTTGTTAAGATGAGGGGGAGGAGGAAGAGGAGGAGGAAGAGGAGGAGGAAGAGGAGGGTGTTTCTCTGGAGCTGAAGCTGCTGGCAGGAGCTCTGGATATTCCCCGTCTCTTTTACGCTCGACCATTTCCTGTAAAAGGGTGTTTGTGTCGCGGAAGCTTTTAACACGCACGAATTCTGCATGTTTGGGGCTGATTCTTTTCCCTACAATTCATAGACAAATTTAAACAAATAAAGAAATAATAAATACATTTACAATGACTGTATAAGCCCAAACAGTAAATCTGTTAACCTTCATATGATTCTACTCGTTTATAATATTGTTATATTTGTCAGAAATCACATTAAACTCGCTTCTCTGGTTCGCAGACGGCCTCTGAAAGAACCATTTAAGGGATTCCCCCAGAACTTGTCGGAGGGGGGGTTTTCCCACCCTGTAACGGCCCGACCGCGCCCTCCTCTGTGTTTGCAGACCTGTTCTGCACCCTGGCCCTGGCATCTCAAACATCCAGGAAACTTTCTGCAGACACGAGCCTCATGAAAACGGTGGCAAAAACAAGTGTGATTCGGAATCTTCAAAACTAGCAACGAATAGGTCCTAAAAACAAAAAACAAAAAGACAAAAAAAAAAGGGTGAAATATGCAACTAAAAACAAGGAGGTGATGAGATCTTATCAAGCATGGATGGGATGTTCGTGGCTCCTCCCCATCAGGAATTGTCCTGTTTGCTGTGGTTATTCAGGAACTTCGGGGTTTTTAGCGCCCCCTGCTGGATCAATTTGCAAGAACAGCAACTCAGGCTCCGCCGTGCAAGCGCGGACACGCAGCCTGGCTGGGAATGCAGGACAATCCTCTGCGTGTTGTGGGCGTGGCCGAACAGCCTGTGCCTGCCTTCCGTGGAATTAACCTGAGCCCAAAGAGTACAAAGGTGGAACCGCATTTCACAGCAACTTTCCCCAGCCGGAGGAAGACGTCTGCGTGGATGACAGCAGGAAAGCCCCAGATCCACTGCAAACTACTCGGGGATCAGTTTCAGTTTTGAGCTGGGAGAGTTTTGACTGGAATCTTGAAAAATATCATCATGTTGAGTTTGGGAGCAAAGAAAAGGGAGGTTTTGTCCAGAGTGGGCCGGAGCGCTGAGGAGCTGCCGCAGGTAAAGGTTATCATTTCCTACATTTCTGCTGCCTTTTGCATGATCACTCCTTCTTGAACTCACCCAGGGGTGACCCTCAGGCCTCATTCAAGTCAGCCTGCAGCTGGATTTTGGAGCACTGTAACTTCCTCAATTCAGCCTGGTTGTAATTTTCCCCTCCAAAAAAAAGCAGAAATGATTCAGACAGATTCTGAGCAGCAAATTCATGAAGGCAGTGTTCCTCTAATGTTTCACAGACGCAGGTATTGTACTTTGTAGTTTCAAAGTTCAGTGGTTCCTCTTTAATAAAGTGCAGATAGTATGAATGTTCTGTTATCAATAACAATCTCTCTATGAATGTTTATTCCTGTGAAATAAGCTTTTTACCTTTACTGGGATCAGCAGTGGCAACCAGGACGTGATGGAGCCATTATTAAATAATGTTACACAAAATGTTACTGACGGATTGTGCAGTTGTTGAAGGCCACAGGGACCAGAGAGGGTGATGAAGAGGAGGGTGAAACATCACTCCAATCCTCTCCTAAAGCAGCAGCTCAGCACAAAGTCTCGGGGAGAGATGAAACATTGAAGGCGCTAGCGTTAGCATTAGCATCCACGGGGTCAGGGGGCAAACCTGAAACAGATTCAAACACGTCCCAGACGTCACCGACTTTTGACGCTGCGTTTCTTCCCAGCTGAGCAATGAGATGCAGCTCAGCATCATGCAGAAGGTGAAGAGCGGCGAGCTGTCCATAGAGGACGCTCTGGACCAGGCCAGGAAGGACGGGATGCAGCTGCTCAAGCAGCAGAGCCGGGCTGAGGAGGTAACTTTCCAACCAAGCAGAGGGGCCCTCCCCTCGTTTTCTCTGCGTACATCATGAAAAGCAAATGCTGTGGTTACTTCAGCAACTTTGTTTTCCACATAATTCAAAGTGAACGTGGATGAGTCAGGCACAAATCCTGTCACACAATCAGCTCTGCTTTTGTTTGTCAGCTGCTGTTTTCAGCACTATGAAGATAAGTTGCTTTGCCTGCTGGTTTACTGTTTAAAATGCACTCCTCCAGCCACAATGCGAGCGCCGTATCCATGGCAACAGAAAAGCCCAGAAGCATTAAGCGAAACTTTATTTCCTCCTTCGTTTTTCTCGGAATGCCTGGTGGATTTCTGAGCCTGACGCAGCCTCATTCTTCTGGTTTGTGCAGGAGCAGCAGCCGACGCAGCACAACTTCAGCGTGCACAAGCACAATCGCTACAGGTGGCAGAAACGGGTTCTTCAGGTGAGTTACAGAAGAAAACAGGAAGCACCGAAGTCCCGCACACCCTCAACCTGTTGACAGGTTAAAAATAAGACACGAGAAAGCGCCCATGTGACCCGACCAAGCCCTGATTCCTCATTCAACACGATTGACCGTGCACGGTTAGCCAGCATGCTAACAACGGCTCCGGCTGGGTGAACAGTCGGAAAAGGCTGCGTGTGGCCTGGAGTCTTTGTCAGATGAAAACTCCAGCTCGGGTGACCGTGGCTCACGTCAGGTCACCGACTGTTGGGAAACCTCTCCTGCATCCCCTGAATGCACCAAATGCAATCTTTGTGACGTCGTAGATCGATTTCAAGACCAAACTGCTGTGCAGCATACAGAAAGGCATCGTCAAGCGCCAGCTCGCCTTCTCACTGGTCAAGAGCTGCGACGACGGCGCTGGATCCAGATTTTCCATTTCCTTTAAGGACCACCACGATTATGAACTGGAGGCAACTTCACTGGAGGACAAACACAAGGTCAGAGCGTGTGTGTGTGTGTGTGTGTGTGTGTGTGTGTGTGTGCGTGTGTGTTAAACCACACTGCTGCTTCAGAGCCGAGGTTTTGTGCGACTCTTCTCACCCGCATGATTCTGCTCTGAGCAGATCATGCAGCTCGTCGGTCAGATCATCTACGGGAACATCTACAGCGTCCCAGCAGGGGGCGGCGCAGAGCCAGGCCAGGAGCCTGAAGCCAGCCTTCGGGAAGGCGTGCTGCTACTCCACCGAGGCGGCCTGGCCTCCTTCAAATGGGTGAAGTACGTAGGGATCAACGATGGACGAAATATGTGGTTAAGGATCAACCAGACGGAATCTGGGACGTAAACACGATGAAAACAAAGCTCCTAAGTCCTGGTGGCTAATCCGGAGCTGTCTTTGGCAGATATGAGGTCCGCCTCCACCCGGGCCAGCTGACGCTGATCCCCTCCAAGCGACAGATCCCCGCAGATGACGAGGCCGCCTCGTACGCACCCGCGGCCACAGTGATTCACCTGTCTGACGGCGATACGAGGGTGGAGAAGCTTCACAGCCCCGACGCGTTCACCCTGATCACCCACAGAAACACCTACCAGTGGGTGGAGATGAACAGACACCGCTCAGTCCGCTGTGGCGCCTCTGACGGATCATGTCACAAATGCAGACGCTTAACCAGCTTTTCTCCTGGTTCCCTGCAGGTTCCGAATGCCTGCCCGTCCTGGGCCCAGGTCGGCTGAACGCGAGCGGGATGCCTGGGTCCACGCCATCCACAAGCTGTGCTCAGAATGGAAACGCAACTCCATGGGCGAGCAGGCGTTCGTGACGCAGCAGACTTTAAGAAATATCAGCATAGAAGAAGAAGGAGGAGGAGGAGGAGGAGGAGAGGCCGAGGAGCCGCAGAGGGGGGGCTCGGACCTGGAGCCCAACGGCGGGTTTGGTGGTGACGTTGATCCTCCAGCTGATGGTGAAGCTGCAGATGATCAGACTTCAGCGGCTCCTTCATCAGCTGCTGGTGCAGGAAGCGGCCCTGCAGGCCAGAAACCGCTGCCTAAACCCAGACGGAAGATGTCTGCTCCAGGTGTCGGGCCCGATGACACGCTAACCGTCCCCACACTGACCTCCCCTCAACCCACTCCCACCTCCCCTCAACCCACACCGACCTCCCCTCAACCCACTCCCACCTCCCCTCAACCCACACCGACCTCCCCTCAACCCACTGCCACCTCCCCTCAACCCTCTCCCACCCATGCAGCCTCCACATCTTCTACCTCAATCCAACGGTCTCTCAGCCATGAGTCCAGACCAGCAGCTGTCAGGGTTCCTCCGCCCCCACCTCCCCCACCTCCACCACTATTACCCATGAAGTGGAGCAGCAGCTCAAAGAAAAAGCACACCAGACCATTCCACTGGGACGTTGTTACCCCAGACAAGGTACCCTCAGTTACACCCGCGAATGTCTTTAAGTATATACAGTATCTATATATAACATTGATTGACTGATGAGTCGTTTTCCTACCATAGTGAACATTTAGGTGAATGTACATGTATTAAAGTCATCATTTTTACTTGAGTAACAGGTGTAATATTAAAGCCAGTAATAGAATTCATGAGCGTGACTCATTTCTACCAAAGTAGTTTTGCACATCTCATATTTAAAGTTCTTTTTAAAGCGTCTTCCTCAGAAGTGACGTGATGAGCCAGAGGTTGGTTTCACTTCTTCATTCCTTTTTACGTCATTTTCAGGAATCATTTGTTCTCCGTCCGTTGTTTTGTTCACTTTCGCTCTGTTCAGAATGACTAAGTGGTGGCCGTGCTGAGTGGATTCATTTCTCTGCAGATTGAGAAAACCTTCTGGATGGAGGGAAGCAGCAGGAGGATTGAACTCAACACAGCTCGCCTAATTGAGCAATTTTCTGTAAAAGACCCTGGGACGTTCAGTGTACCGGAGCTGAGTAACAGCCAACAAATAATGCTGAACCAGAAGATTGCACACAACTTCAGTGAGTAGATCTGCGTGTCTGAGCGCTGAGATATTTCTCCTGAGTAACCAAGTCGTGGAAATGAAGCTGCACCTTTCACAACCACCAGAGGGAAGCACCTACCCCACAGGAAATATAAACAAGACCTTGAATTTTGATTAAAACAGTGTAATTATCCAGTTCTAAACATGCTGAGCTGGATGCTGGTCCCAGAACAGCTGAAGCTCTCAGGCTGAAATGCTTCCAGGGGAGAAACGTTACCTGCGTCAACCTGCAGGGGGCAGTGTGTCACCAGCTGCTGGAGCGGTTCAGAAGAGCACATTCTTTATCTCCCCTAATGTCCTTTCACCTTCCATCCACCGATTCATTTGTAGATTTCAAGGGCTAGAATAAAGGAGACTCTTCCAAGACTGGAAGTTCCTCCAGGAGGAATCAGTACAAGTGTGTGTGAAGCGGCAACCGAGTGAGAATTCCCATTTATAAAATATGGATCGGGAATGTGATGGACAGTGACAGGGGTTTCCTGTCTCGACACAGAGCAGCTCAGCACTGAGTGTGTGTTTCTCCCTGACCTGCAAACTTTGACTTGTATGAGGAGCAGCAGCTGAGCGATGACAGCCTGCAGGCGACCGGAGGCCAGGCGTCAATCCTCTGCAGGATTAAAGCAATTACAAGCAGGAGCCTCTTAGTTATCCTTGATATTCAAAGGCTATATCTTTTCTTCAAGCTAATTTACTTTCATGTCAGACCAACAGCCAGTCAGTATCTATTCTCTGAGTGTACGAAAGCATGTAAATACGAAGCTTTCAGCAGCGGTTCCACCTCTCTGAGCTGTTTATTCATGCAGACATTTATGCAGTCAGTAGACCAAAGGCAGTTTCTGCATGTTTGAATGTTAAAAACACACAAGGGCCTCCAGATTCCTGCCCCCCCAACCCCCCCGTCTCTATTTCTTTCTCTTGGCACCCCCTTCGCAGTGACAGCCAGACCCCTCCTGTGCTTGTTTGCATGTTTGTTGCCGCACAGCCTCCTAAATCGATGTTGTTTTTCTGCTGGTGGCTCGTTCTTGGCCAGGAGTTGTTTTTTTTTATTCATCAGAACTCATTAGGCTGGCAGCCGAATTGCATGCGAGACCTGGCATTGTTTAGCAACAGCTCAGCAGACAGTCTAACAACACCTTGATGAGATAATATGTGACGCTCATCAATAATTAAGGGATAAAGCTGGAGCATTTAATCAGCAGTGAGTGCAACGCTGCACTGCCGGTTTGTTGTGTTTGCAGTCAGACAAAGATGCAGATGCAGACAGGTGAGCCGGAGGTGCTCAGCAACGCGTCAGCTAATCAACACCAGGCTGGGAATCAGCTCTGTGCATGTGTGAAAATCCACACGTGTGCAGATTCAGAAGGCCCTCCAACCCAGACGGATGAAGGCGTGTTGGGGAAACACAGTGCGTTTGCTCCATCAGCGTCTCCCCGCTGCTGGAGGGGCCCCGCTGACGTTCTGCGGGGGTGGTCTGTGTGGGCCGGCCTGGCTGTTTACCCCGAGCCTGCTGCCTGTGTGACGAGCAGAAATGTCGCTCTGCTCATTAAAAGTGTGCCCGTGGCGCCCTGCTCCCAGCGGGCTCGGCTCCTCCTCTGCACTGCAATTTTCCAGAATAAGGCGCGTCTTGCTGGAGTGCCACTCAACAAAGAGCTGGTTTTGCACTTGGGGTTTAATTTTTCATGGCCCCGAGCGTCACCGCCGAGGTTGCCAGCATCACTTGACATTATTTCGATGTTTGATGTCATGATTACTCATCTCCAAACATGACAGAGGGGCTTCTGGCAAGGGAGGTTCTGTCTCCGGTGTTTAAAGTCTTAGCTTTGTAGCTTCTCGTTTAGCACATTTGTTTGAACCAACGCTTCATTTTCTGTATCGATTGCTAATTTAGTCTCATGAGCAAAGGGATTTTTGTTTATTAGCACAATAAATAGTCCCATGTTGATAGCTGGACTGGTTAAATTCAGTGTGTGTTTTGCAAATGTTTCAATTCCTCTCAGATATTTGTAGGATGACAGTCAGCTAAAGTTCCAGTTGTTGGGTGGTGTCGGACAGGAGCCCGAGCTGGCAGCGCTGAGGCACCATCCAGTCAGCTGACTTCTAAATCTGTTTGATTCTTCCAGACATTTTCCTTAAAAGTTTTCCAGTGCGGCCGGGAGAGCTGAAGGACAAACTCTTCATCATCAGCGAGGAAGATGGAGGCCTGTCGGTGGAGCACATCACATCCCTGCGAAGGTACGAGTTTATGCCAAAAAAAACAAACCCTCAAAAACATTGAAAAGCAGGAAGAACACGACAGTTCTGACCCGTAAAGTCCAGATGCCTGAAAAACTGGAGCTGATTTGGCTGCAGGGCCGTGAATCGCAGGACATAGATGGACCATTAAGGGTGCGATCGCGCGCCAGCGCTGCGGTTCGCATCAATCCTCCGCAGTTCCAACGCTAAACAGCAGATCCCAGAACCTTTTACCAGAGCAGCTTACTAATAAAAGATTCATCCCTGGTTATTTGCGGCAATGGAAACTATTGACGCGCCCTGGGGAGCAACGACGGAGGGAGAGTAAAACGCTCCCCGTTTCTAAACTGCAGTCTTAGCGGTTGCTTATGGGATGTGACCTCCCGGAAGGCGGGGGTGGATTAATGTACTGTGGTGGAGGATTTTATTTATTCCACATGAAAACATAATATATATTTTAATGCCAGAGCCTGAGGAGCGCAATCTTGAAAGAACCACTCCCAACAGGTGCTGCAATATTGATGAGCAGCGCCGCTCGGCTGGCTCCAAACCCGGCTCATGAAAAAGTGAACGCCTTCGGTCTGAGGTCAGAACTCACGGATACGACAGCAGCCAAAGCCAGACTTCAGGTCCAAACTCAGCCAGCCAGCCAGCGGGGGCTCCATCCGCGTCCCCTCCGTCACAGCAGCGTGGCGAGAAGCGGCCCCTTGGTGTGCTCCGCTTCGACCCCTTCAAGGCGGGTCGCTGTGAATCCCGGTCCCACAGTCAGTCCAAAGTGGAACAGCTGCAGCACGAGATGGAGATGGAGACATAAATCTTTCAGCTGCAAAGGTTTCATTCTCACCTGGACGTCTGCCTGGACGCTTTTATGTCCTGGAAGACAACTTCAGACACGGGTCCAGCGTGGCGCCGGCTGCAGTCCAGCGTCCGGTCACCCAGCAGCCTGTAAAGACACGGCCAGCCCCGTCGTTTGGATAATTACTCTAGAACAGTGGTCCCCAACCTCTGGGCTGTGGACCCGTACCGGTCCGTGGGTCATTCTGTGCCGGGTCGCACAGACCGAATAACTAACTTACATTATTTCCCTTTTACTTATTACCTGAGTCTGAGCGATGCTTTATTTTGAAAAATGTCCAGATTCGTCTCGGTCATGTGACACGTTAATGCTAAAATTTAACCTGCAAGCTAGCAAAATGAGTCAAAAAAACGACGGCGTTGACGGTGCATCTGTGTTTGGATTCATCGGTGCCTCCCTGCTGCTGTGCTCGTGCACACAAACGCATCTTTTACCTGTCGCACCTGTCTCGACACGGCGGGTTTGCCACGTGCACGTGAGCACGGTCTGCTGTCGTTCAGCCTCTGAGCTGCCATCACGCTTGTCTCTGACTCCAGGTACGTCCCCACCGTGGATGACGTGGAAATGTACAAGTCCCTGAAGGGCCCCGTGACCGAGCTGCACATTGTGGACCAGTACATGATGGAGGTAGAGTTCCAACCACCACCTGAAATATCACTTCTTCCTCAGAAACGCCGTCGTACTTCGCTCCACGAGCGACCCTAAAAAAGGTTTTAAAGAATTCCATTTATTTCCCCGACATGTTTACTTTGACTGCGCCGTTAAAGCCTAAAGAGAACAGATGAGAAGAACTGCGCTTGAAAGCAAAGAGAGCGCGGGGAGCTTTGATTTGCTGAAAATAGCCGAATAATCAGACGTGTGTGTGTGGTGACATTAAGCGTCTGTCAGACGGCGCGACCTTTGGCTCCCCCGAGACGCTACCTGAGCGAGCGGTGATTGATTAGAGGTCGACCGACTCAAAGGTCGACCGGGTGGCTCGGGTCAAGCCTTCAGGTGCGCTCTCAAAGCGGCCCGTGCACGGGCCCGCGGCGCTCGCGCTCGCCTCCGGTAACCCCTCGGTGCGTTCTGTGCCGGGCTGATGTCTGCTCTCTTGCAGATGTGCAACATCCCGTTTCTGAACGCGCAGCTGGACCTGCTGCTGATGCTGAGGGAGCTCCCCGTCAGCATGGACGACCTGCAGCCGGTGAGTCCTCGCCATCGGCCCCGCCAACGCGGAGCGCACCAGCACCACTTTAGTCCAAACCATCCAAATGAATTCCTGAACGCACCCGCTGATGCTCGACTCCTCTCCGCTAACGCGTGAAAGCATTTTCACCTTCAGCCCGAGCTTTGGAGTGTTTGCCGGATGGTTAGTGCAGACGTCCGGAAGGCACTTTCGGGCTCTTCTGCTCATTTGACAGAGAGCAGAAGATGGACCCTAATCAAATCAAGCTCAGACGATGCAAAACAGCCTGAGATTTCAAGCCCTTCTCGCCAAACCCACTTTAGCTTCTGTGATGGCGAATCAATTAATGTCTTTTTTCAAAAGAAGCGAGACATGAAAATCAGCGCACCAGCCTGTCAGAGGCTCGGAGCCCCAACTCACCTTTGTCCTGTGTTAACTTCATTTATGCCGCAGATGAGCTTTACCTTCATTTTTATGGACGTTTGCTTCGGATTATGTGAAGTCAGGTGACGCAAACGCAGGTTATTGATCCGTCTGAAAGTGTCAGAGCGCGTGGAGCGTTGGGTTCCGGCGGTGCGAACATGTTCTTGGTTTTTCAGATGTGATTTTCCAGGGTCTGTTCCTCTCCGCCTCGCTGCCTCCGTCTTGATCTATTGTCTCTCCGACTGTCTGAGAATGAGGAGAAACACCGATAAGAGCGATGGGGCTGTAATCCTCCCGCCGCCACAGCCATTCCTCTTTGTCTGAAACACGGAGGCGAACGCGGCAGTCGCGTGTCGGCGGGACGACTCCTCGAGGAAGATGAACAATTTCATTATTTTTCACTTTAGCCCTTCCTCCCGCGTCCGATCCGTCTCCTGATGTGACTTAAATTCCCTCTTAAAGGCTCGTTTTAATGCTCAGAGCCTCGATGCAAACACCAGTTTGAGTAAAGGAGTGTGTGTGTGTGTGTGTGTGTGTGTGTGTGTGTGTGTGTGTGTGTGTTGGCCTTTCGCTGCTGCTGACAAAAGAAGCTTTTCTTGCGCGGTGAATGAAAGTTGGAGGCCGACGCTCGGAGGGAATCTGTCTCTGAAGGCAGATGCACAGATTCCTGGAATCGGATCAAATGTTTGGGCTTAAACATTTTCCGGTGGTGCTTCTGTTTTTCGGGCTCAGCGTCTCCATGGAGACGTTACATGTGGATCTTGTTGGGTTCGGAGGGGTCAGACCAGGAGCAGATGAGTGTTTTGGGGACCCACCTCATAGCAGGAAAAAAACACATCATTTGATATGTAGAAAACACAATATCTTTAAAATTAACTGAAAATGAACAAAAGCACACAGCAACAATCTGTCTTTCAAGCCCCACGATATTTAACTCTTTAGTGAAACGACTCCTAAAACACTGGAAATGAAATAAAATACAGCTTTTTTTCTTGCTAACAGTTACTATTTAAAAGCACCAACAGTTCTGTTATCCTTCAGGATATCATCATCTTCTTCTTCTTCATCGTCTTCATCACTCTCTCCTGACTTTATTTCTTCTGAGTTGCGTTGCGCCAGTATGCGGAGCGCGTTATATTTGATCTGGTGCACAGTCTTTATCTTCAGAACGTACGTGCACCTGCGCACCACTTATGTGCACCTAAATAGAGAGGAGGTGTAACGTGTGAGGCTTACTGAACAAATCATTTTCAAATGCATTTTTTACATAAGACAAACTTACTTTTAGCTTTAGTGGGAGCAGTCGGAGCTGTAGCCTCCCGCTCTTTCCTTGACTGCTTGCTAGCATAGTTAGCGTGCTTCGTAGCAAAGTGACGGCTGATATTTTATTCTTTGAAGTCTCTTGGCATATCAGGTGTTGATCGGTGTTGAGTGGAAAATATTTAGTTGTTCACTCCTTATTAAACACTCGACATTCTCTGTCCACTTTCCTTTTTGTTTTTAGGTCTGTCATCTTTACAGAAGGGCTGAGGGGTCAAAGAATAAAGCGCAAAGTAGAGTAATTCGCCACACCCAACAAAGGTCAATATATCTAGAATGCCCCATCTAGTGGAAAACGTGAGAATAGCAGGGAAAATAAAGAATTAACAAAGTTCATAATTTCTTAGTGCTCGGGCCGGATTAAAAACCTTAATGGGCCACATATGGCCCCCGGGCCATAGTTTGCCCATGCCTCTTCTAAACCGTGAGGTGTGCTGCAGCCAGGTGGTGCCTGAGGAGTTTTTCTTCATCCTTCAAGTGTTTTTTTTTCCCCTCCAGGAGCTGAAAAAGTATTCAAATTCATTCCTTCTCATTTCATCTCGCTGTGAACAATCGCCAACCTCTCACGGGGATGGAAGCCAAGTTAGAGGCATTTTTATTTGTTTGGATTTTGTGCACTTTAATGAAGATTCACCGTTTGGTTGGGCTAGCTCCCAAAACCTTCAAGCAGATACGCCGTCACGTGCTCGACAGCTCGTCTCTGAGATGTTCATAAACTCCTAATTCACCAAGTCTCAGGTGAGGAGCGGAGCAGCGCTCCACCTGATGGTTTCAGTTTGGAAAGAGTACTTTTGACTTTCATTGGTGAAAAGCCTGTCATGTTCTCCTCTTTCCGTCAGAAAGCAGATGCTCATTTCCACAGCCAGTAGATATCATGGAGCAGCTTTGTCTCTCTGTCCCACTGGTTGGTGGTTGGGCTTTGTTCTTATGGTGGGAGTGTTGTTGTTGGCTGGAGAAGCGAAGTGTTTGTCCAGGACTAAACCTCCAGAGCATCAACTCCGTGTTCCTGAAATCCACTGCTGGCAGGACCTGAACTCCCACTTTGATTTGTGCTAAACAGGGTCTCCATCCATATTCATCAGAATCTGCTCTGAGATGGTCAAACGGGGAAATGAGCGACGTAAATCCATGATCTCGTTGCTCACCTATCAGGTCAAATGAGGAGCAGGTCCTGGCGGTGTGGAAGACCAAGGCCTGGAGTTGCTCGCTTCATTCAGGGTTAATTTCAGGCCTGTATTACAGACGATGCGTTTGTGTGCCTCTGTGTTTGTCTTCCAGCTGATTAACCAGAAGATCAGAATGTGCACACAGCTCAAGACCTGCAGGTCGTTCGTCTCCGTGCTGGAGTACCTCCTCGCCATCGGCAATTACCTGAACGAGAACGCCGGGAAGGGAAAGGCCAAGGGAATCCGCCTGTCCTCCTTAAGCAAAGTACGAGTCCGACTCTGCTGCCTGACCTTTGATTGAGCGGCAGGACTTTGACTCATTGATAAACATGGCAGGTTCTCGGCGCTCTTCGTTCCCCTGCTGGGGGGCGTCTGACACGCTCCGCTCACATCAGGTGTGATCACAACTGCAGAAACTTCTCAGCGGTCTAGACAAGGAAGGGATGACCCGGCGAGTCTTCCTAGCTCCTTATAAACTCCAGAACTCTGCCGTGCGAATGCGTTTGCACGTCCATTCATTCTCCCGCTGACGTAATCTCACAGAGATGTGTCAGTTTGAGGAGTTTGAGGGAAAGAAGAAAGTTTTCCTCTCTCTCGTTTTCCCATCCAGGTGATGGATACTGGAGTTTAGCTTAAAGGCTGGAACTCGCCTTGAGTAGCTGAATATGAAGAGTTCTTTTACATTCTGCTCTAGTTTTGGGTAAATTGTGTGACGAGACATCTTAATGTGGTGAAATATCGTTACTGTCCACCGATGAGAGATGGAGAAAGTTTTCTTTCTGTTGAATTTGCATTTTTCTCCCTGTAGTCCCTCTAATGGGGAGGTTGAGGAGGCAGCACTCCTGCCAGTAAGACGTCCTGAGCTGCGTCTAATGAAGCCAGGCCTCCAGATCCCTCTGAGGCCTTTCCAGCTCTAATTGAGAAGACGAAAGTGTAGCAGCTGAAGACAAAACCTCAGATTAACCACCAGCTGCTTGAACGCAATCGCTCCCGCTTTCTCCAGAACGCCCTCCCATGCTAGTGAGCATCAACACCTTGAGCTCACGTCCCCACAGGCCGACCAAGGCCTCAGCCCGGCACACAAACAACCTTGAAGGAGTGTTTGTCAAAGATCCTGCACGATGCTCCGTGCATGCCGACGAACTCGCCCCCCCGAGGACGTGCCTCCCGCTCCCCGACGCAGCTTTTTACTTCTGCTTCCTTCTGTGCAGATGGTTGCTCATTCTGGTGTTTTCACCCTCCTCAGCTCTCTCAGCTGCGGGGGAGGGACAGGGGCTTCACGCTGCTCCACGCCGTCGTGGAGCAGGTCATGTTGCACGAACCCGGCTTGGCCGCTTTTGCCCAGGAGTTGGCGGAATTTGAAGCTGTCCCGGGAGGTTGGTGCGGCCCAGATTTAATCAGGAGGTTAAAAAGGAGCGGCTCTTTGCTTTTCAGCTGAAATTCTCTCTTCTCTCGTTGGACAGCCTCCGTCAAAGGACTGACTGCAGAAATCGATGGTGAGGAGATCAAATTTACAACCGTCAGTTAATAATGAGGAAAAAAAACAAAAAAAAAACCTTTCAATGACCAATTTAACAGCCAATCAATTACTGTTATTGTTGTGTGTGTGTGTATGTGTGTGTTTGGTCCAGTTTTGAAGAACGAACTGCAGAAAGTCGTTCAATACAGGAAAACATCAAAGAGAAAAACTGGAGCTCAACACCCCCAGTTCTCCAAAGACCTGAAGGTGAAGCTTTCTTTAAAAAACCTGCATGAAAAGCCGAACTGATCAAAGCTGAAAATGAACGTCCGTCCCGTTCTCTCGCCGCAGACCTCGATCGACAGATACAAGGCTGACCTCTCGGCGCTGACGAACCTGTGTGAGGAGATGAAGAAACTCTACTCCAGCGTGCTGGTAACTGTCGCACCTTCGCAGGGTTTCAGAGATGTGAGAGTTTGGCTCCGTAAACTGGTTTTATGACGGTTATGGTGCTAAACTCCTCTTTGACCGGCACAAACAGCCAGCGCTGCTCTCTAACCCTCCTCTTAGACCATCCATCATCACAGAGGCCTGTCCTCCTCCGCGTCCACAGAGATATTGCGATCTGGGAGCTGTAGGCCCAGAAAACTCTGTTATATTAAACCCACAATTGGATTCTGTGCCGTGTTCCTGTGTGATGAAGCGGGAAAAAAAACACTCCTGATAGTCTCTTTAGTCACAGAATTCTTGTGTATAAAGCAGACGTGGGCAAACTGAGGCCCGGGGGCCACGTGTGGCCCAATGAACTATTCAATCCGGCCCGCAGAGCCTTCACAATCATTTCTCCAAAAGCCAAATTAAGAGGTTCAGCATGAACCTCAGCTTGATTGGTTGGAAAAAGGTTCAGACCCCCCCCACCCTCCACCTAGCATGCTAACATGTCCTCTCAAGAAGGTGGGGCCAAACATCATCCATCTCTAATTGGACCAATTTACAGGCTCTTCTAAATATTTTCAGTCAGTAGACCATCAAGCAGGATTTTTAGCTAACCTCCAGTCCTGATTTGGGGGTTAGATTCCCGTTATTTTAATTACAGGACCCTTTAATTAAGCTGACTCCTGGTTTGGCCTCAGGACGGATCGCTACGATACACGTAAACCATAACTGGGAGTTTCCTCCAGTTCTTCGCTCCTCGTCTGCACCTGCCTCAGATTCTCGTCTCGCCGCTGGAAAGAGAATTCGTCCTGACGCACTCCAACAGCCGACATGCATATTCATCACACATAGAAGGAGCTCATTAATTTTTTGGCAGTTGATTTTGTGGGGGGGCTCTCTATCTTTTTTTGTGTGGCCGTTACTCTGAGGGCATGATTTTAAAACAGAAGCGGAGATTTTATGGAGATTAGGGTTATGTAACTGTCAGAGTTTCTCTCCCATTTAAAGACAAATTAAGAGCCAGTCAGAGTGAGTGGAATCCATCAGCAAGTGCAGATCAGATGCTTCCCATTGTTGCCCCCCTCTCTCTCTTTCTTTCTCTCTCTCTCTCTCTCTCTCACACACACACACACTTCGCTTGCTGTTGCCCAAGTTTCTGCCGCCCAAGACGCTGAAACATAAAACACCCGTGTTTGACCCGGCCGGGATGTTTCTAATGTTGTTAAAGGGAAGTTTGGCAGCTGGAGTCATTTAAAATGGATGAACGAGTGAAGAAAAGGAGGAGAGCGAGCGGCTGCATGCCAGAAGGCAATTACAGAGGCTCATCTTTTGACCTCTCCTTTAACTCTCTTTTCATTCTGATCTGGCCGGTTAGCAGGTGAGCTGCTGCAGCTTTGGTGCTAATGGAGGAAATGAGCTGATTATGCTGCCCCGCTCCTCCGATACGACCCAGGAACAGAAGCGGGACAACGCCGTCCATTTTAAAACCAGCTCTCCAAACCTACCGTCGGTCATTTCCTCGTTTCCTCTGTTCAAGGTCAAATTCGGCGAGGCTGCAGATCGGGACTCCCAGGAGCTCTTCAGCCTGATCTGTCACTTTGTCCAGGACTTTAAGAGGGCTCACGCTGAACTCAGATCAGGCCTAACTGCTGCCGACCGCTACAGCTGAAGACAAAAGCGGGGGAAGAGGGGAATAAACGTGCTAAAGGTGACGTCGTCGTCTTTATTGTGGTTCAATTTCCCCCTCGAAGCTGCTGCAGCTGCCGCAGCGTCGGAGGCGCGCTTCCATCGCAGCCTTCAGACGCTAGCGAGCGTCTGACATTGTAATCTGCTGTGGTGGCGAAGCCGACCCCCCGCTGAGCAGAGAACGGCGGTCATTAAAACGCTCCCGGCAGAAGGTGTGATTCATCAGCAGCAAACACTCCAGCAGTTCATTACCTGATTGACTCATTACCTTTTACATTTCCAATCACAACACTTTTGAATAATTTAGGCTGTTTTTGGTATTAAAAAATAAATAAATAAAAGCCTTTCTTTCACCTAAATTCCAGCATGTTGTGCCTGTGAAAGATGTCAAACTCTCACCTTAAAATTTAACGTGAACACGTTGGCGACACGTTTGGAGCTGCACCGCCGGCGTCCCGGGGAGTCAGTGGAAACAAAAAAGGATGGAATCCAGATGAAAGAGGCCAGGGTGCCACTCAGGTCCCACCACAGTCAGAAAGGTCTGGACGCCTTTGGCGGCGCCTCAGTGGCGTTTGCGCTGCTCCGAATCTCCGTTTGACTGCTGTGAACGCTGACTTGGTCAAAGGGAGGCGGCTCTTTGGAGCTCCTGAGCGCTCTCTGTCCTCCAGCAGATGTGCAGAATCTCCCTGACTTCAAATTAAAGTTCTTTCTTTTCCACAGAGAGGCCGGACCTTTCCCGCCTGGTTTCCTTTTGTCTTTTATGGATGACTAAGCTCTCTAAGTACAGATTACATTTGTTTCGGAGGAAATCATTCCTGGAGTAAAATATTCAATTAATCCACGTTTCAGCTGAGCTGAATCTAATGTGGATCTTTAGCTGAACGGTTTACAAACTGCCTTTGACGAATGAGCACGAGTTAGTGGACAAACTGCAGAATAGATGCAAAAACTAACCTCTATCATGTAGAACAAACATTTTGGGGCTGCCTGGGAGTTGGACCTTAGCAGGAAATATCACGGTGTCAGGACATTATTGTAATATTCATCAGCGGTTTATTCACAATCTGCCGGCCAGCCTGCGGAGGGAATATTGCAGAGAGCCGCAGCGCCTCCAAATACCACCAGAATAGGAACGGAAATGTATGTAAATATCATCCATTTGTCAGACCATTAACACGCGTCTGCAGCAGCACATCAGCCTCTGATGTCCACCCAGGACTTTTCATTCCATCCTGAGATTAAAAGAAAAAAAAGATTCTGACGCACCAAAGAGGACGGCAAACTGGTCTCAGGCTTGCGCCCAGGCCAGCTCCTCCAAACAGCAGGCCAGAAACACTCCAGAACATGTTTTTTTAATAAGCTTGACATTTACGTTTGGCTCTCACGTCAGCCCAAAATCTGCATCAGCACAGAAACGTGAACACGTCTGTTGAAGGTTCCAGGAGACACAAACGCCCGAAAAATAGGAGTTATTCAGGCGGCGGCTGATCCGCGGCAGGTTCGCAGCCATGATACTGACCAGACGGCTCATCGTCTACCGTGGTCCAGACCCAAAGATCTGAGGAGGCAGAGGAGCCTCCCACGCACCCAGACATCAACCCTGTCCTCCAGGCAGTGACGTCACTTCCTGGGCGGCTTCAGGAAGAATCACCTGGATGTGAAGCTGCTGCCGGGGCGCTTCCGGGGTCGTTTACGCCTCCAGCTGCTGCAGCCTGGTCTCCGCGGGTTTGACCTGGAGATCGTTGTTCCCCTGTTATTACACTATTCAGCATGTATGACAATAACAGAATTTTAATTTGTCTTCTTTTATCCTCTTTCCTGCCGACGTCACTTTGCTGACACGTGGTTTCTGTCCGTCTGGTCCGCTCAGTCAAAGAGTAAATGTTACACTTTGTAAGTCAGAGAAAGGACACAATAATTGATCTGCTGCTTTGTGGAACCTGAAAATAACACAAGGACGCGGACGGACGTGCTCGCACCTCTAATCCTTAGTCAATATTTGAACAGGACACCTGAGATGCGTTTTTTTTTTTCTACTCGAATGCAGCACAAACACACCCCAGCCGCAGTCAGGGATGATGTCACCCACACATGCACATGAAGAGCAGGATCCCAGATCCGCGCTCAAGTCAAAGCTGCGTGAATTGCAGCCCACCCGAGATCAGGATGAGTCACTGCATCAGCGTGGAAGCG
This sequence comes from Arothron firmamentum, assembly GCA_016586285.1. NCBI lineage: Eukaryota > Metazoa > Chordata > Actinopteri > Tetraodontiformes > Tetraodontidae > Arothron > Arothron firmamentum. Next base: position 37,026 of record BJFM01000552.1, on the reverse strand, counting down.
GGGCGGACGCGCATCCCTGCAGCCGCTGAAAGACTGCAACTCTTTCCACCTGCGTGTGTCTGCCACAGCGCGCAAGACCCGCAGCCTGCTCAGGAAGCTGCTCGCGGGTTCGTGTTTGTGCGCAAAAAACAAACACACACACACACAAAACCCCCACGACGTTTTCAGCGCATCTTCCCTCTTCAGCGTCACCTGAAAGCCATTTTATTGAGCAGCAGTGAATATTCAGCTAGTTTTGAATTTCAAAAGAGGCAGAGACGATTAGAACTTGTAGCGCATGTGTGCGTGCGTAAAGTGGCTGCCCGGGCGCGCACACACGCAGCGCATCAGTGCGGGGCGCAGCTGTGGTCAGACGCCTTCCGCCGTGGAGGAGGCAGCTCTCTGGGCTCCATCACCTCAGTCAGCCGCGATTTTTGGAGCAGATTTCGCTCAAGCCGCGCACGCACGCAGGCACGCACGCAGGCAGGCAGGCACGCACGTTCTGATCAGCTGTTGAAAGAAGCCGGAGATGAGGCGCGCGGCGGCAGCAGTGGGTGATTCGGGTTTGGACTTTACGCAGATTCTTTGATTTTTGCTGTCACACGCGGATATGGCTCATATCTGGATCCACTGAGCGCAGCAGCGTCAGACGCGTGCGTGGCGCTGGAGACCAGTGGCGGGACTGGGAAACTTGTTCAGCGCGCGGCAGGAGACGGTCTCTCCCTTCCACGCAGCCATGGTGAATCCTCTCCTGGTGCTCAGCTGGATTCTGCTCTCGGAGGTGGCGAGAGCCCAGAACGACACGGAGCCGATCGTCCTGGAGGGGAAGTGCCTGGTGGTGTGCGACTCCAACCCGGCCACGGACTGGAAGGCTTCTTCCTCCCCGCTCGGCATCTCCGTGCGCGCCGCCAACTCCAAGGTGGCTTTCTCCGCAGTCCGGAGCAACAACCATGAGCCGTCGGAGATGAGCAACAAAACCAGAGTGATCTACTTCGATCAGGTGAATTTTGGGAGCCGGGAACTGTTGATCCTCGGATCTGCCTCCGCTCTGCCAGACCCGGCTCTAGTTTTTTTAGCCTCCCTGAGCCCAGGTTGAACTTATGGTGAGAGCCAGCGCAGCTGCGTGCGGCTGTTGCTCCCCCCGGAGCAGAATTTGAGGCCAGTTGCGCTTTAGCAGGTTGGACCAGATTATGGGGGCGCCCCGCGGAGCCGGAACGCGCATCCATCGCTTTGTGCCCTCCTCCTCCTCCTCCTCCTCCACCTCCTCCTCCTCCTCTTCATCACCTTCATACAGTTGTGCAGGAGCAAACATTCCTGTGATTAGTCACGCAGGCGGTGCGCAGAGGTGTGTGTGTGTGTGTGTGTGTGTGTGTGTGTGTGTGTGTGTGCGTGTGTGTGTGTGTGTGTGTGTGTGTGTGTGTGCCAATGCTGATCCTCTGCTCTCACCTCAGAAAAGCCTGACAGCGATCCGAGGAGGTCTCTGATGGGTGGATCAGGCTGCGATGGTGAGCAGGTTCGGGGGGATTTTAAAGGAGTGTTGCACCTGCGGCGGTTGTCATAGAGACAGAATTTACCTGTTTAACCACAAATTAGGCGGCGTTATCCAGCCGGAACCCTTCGGGTGCGTCTGAGCAGCGCCGAGCCTGGCAGCCATATCTGTGAATCCTGCCTGCTCTTTTCATTCTGTTAATCTGTGTTTTTAATCCCAAATCTGCTGCCGGCGGCCTGTTGAAACACCTTTGTGACGCCCTGGTTTCTTCTCCTGTGTTTCCCTCCCAGATCCTGGTGAATATCGGAAACTACTTCACATTTGAATCCGTGTTTTTGTCCCCAAGAAAAGGAATCTACAGCTTTAACTTCCACGTCATCAAAGTGTACCAGAGTCAAACCATCCAGGTATCAGAACCCCCCGAGTCCCTTTCACTCACTATTGAGGAAAAGTGTGAACTAGAAGCTGCTCAATGTTTATCTGGATCATCTGCATCCTCTCAGCAGGCGTAGCCAACAGCAACCTCTCCGCCTCTCTTCTCTCTTCTCCAGGTGAACTTGATGTTAAACGGAAAACCGGTGATCTCCGCCTTCGCCGGGGACAAAGATGTGACCCGTGAGGCGGCCACCAACGGGGTCCTGCTCTACTTAGAGAAGGAGGACAAGGTCTACCTGAAGCTGGAGAAAGGGAACCTGGTTGGCGGATGGCAGTACTCCACCTTTTCAGGCTTCCTCGTGTTTCCTCTGTAAAAAAAAAAAAAGAAAGAAAAGGAGAATGTAAACTTCATAGTGTCGTCGCTGCGTCATCAAGCATTGCTGCCACATCCGTCTGGATCCTGTCAGAAAAAACAAACAAAAGGAATCATTGGGACTGGAAATGGATGAGAATATGAAGGAGAAAGACTTTAGAAGCACATTCTCTGGAACGTTCTCCATCTCAGCGCAAACATCTCAAAGCACCTCTCAAACTCTGACTTGTTTAAATAATTTAACTATATCAGTGTTGCTTTTTTATGGAACGTGTTGCATTTTGGGTGTCTGCCGTGAACTCTAGTGATGTTGCTTGTGTGAACGTCGTCATTCGGAAAGCTGCTTCTGTCCCGCCAGACTGGGTAAACTGGGATGGCACAACGATCCAAACTGGACTTGCGGAAGCTTGAAATCCTTTAAATGTCAAACCCACAAAAAGGGGGAAAGGCTGAACTAAAATTATACTAATATTAAAGAACACCAGCATAAATTCAGCAGACATTTAGCATCCACGTATGAAGCCCTGGGGTTAAATATCTCACCGTTACCATGGTGATAGGATGCTAAAGTCGCTATGTGCTGTAAAAAACGTCTTTATTTTCGACAAGTCAATTATGACTTGGACCTTGATGATAGGCAGGGTTGCTGGGTGGCTGGATTATTCTGTCCCAGGTTGTCAGGACTTGTCCTCCGTCTCTATGTCCAAAAATGAATGATCACAGCCGAAAAGACAATGAAAAAATGACTGAAATGTCCGGAACAGAATCAGATAAAACAATTACTTAAAGAATGTTTGTCTCATCAAATTAAACTGTGATAATCCATCAGTTTGGGGGGGGTTAGAGCAGAATGTTTTCTTCTTGTAAAGTCCACTTTTCTGCTTAAATCCCAGACTTAAAGCTAATTGATTTTTTACTTTTGGGATTTAAGATGTCCTCCAGCCAAAACAAGCACACAAGACAGACTCAGCAGGTCAGATCCAGAGCAAAGTTTCCAACATCAGCTACCCGGAGGGGCCAGGGTCTGGGTGGGGGCCAGGGTCTGGGTGGGGGCCAGGGTCTGGGTGGGGGTCAGGGTCTGGGTCAGGGTCTGGGTCTGGGTGGGGGTCAGGGTCTGGGTCTGGGTCAGGGTCGGGGTCGGGGTCAGGGTCTGGGTCTGGGTCTGGGTCAGGGTTGGGGTCAGGGTC
>BJFM01000552.1:0-26638 GCA_016586285.1 Arothron firmamentum | reverse complement strand
GCAGCAGCAGCAGCAGCATCAACAGCAGCAGCAGCAACAGCAGCAGCAGCAACAGCAGCAGCATCAACAGCAGCAGCAGCAGCAGCAGCAACAGCAGCAGCAGCAGCAGCAGCAACAATAACCAGCAGCAACAATAACAGCAGCAGCAGCAGAAGAGCAGCAACAACAATAACAGCAACAGCAGAAACAGCAGCAGCAGCAGCAGCAACAATAACAGCAGCAGCAGCAGCAGCAGCAACAACAATAACAGCAGCAACAAAAATAACAGCAGCATCAACAGCAGCAGCAGCAGCAGCAGCATCAACAGCAGCTACAGCAGCAACAGCAGCAGCATCAACAGCAACAGCAACAGCAACAGCAACAGCAGCAGCATCAACAGCAGCAGCTACAGCAGCAGCAGCAGCAGCAGCATCAACAGCAGCAGCAACAGCAGCATCAACAGCAGCAGCTACAGCAGCAACAGCAGCAGCATCAACAGCAACAGCAACAGCAGCAGCATCAACAGCAGCATCAACAGCGGCATCAACAGCAGCAGCAGCAGCAGCAGCAGCATCAACAGCAGCAGTTGAGGGCTGAGTGTGTGTACAGCATCAAATATTTGCTGTGAAGCTGCTGGGGCCTGATTGCAGCTTTAACTCAGGGAAAACTTTAGTATCTAAACTTTGTGGTTGATTAGTGTTCTCGCCTCTCACGGTGATTAAAATGCAAAAGACTAATTAAGCTGATCTTATAAATGAGACGCAATACTTTTGTCCTTGTCGCTTAAGAACTCATCGTGTCCTTTAATTGGCTGACAAGTGTTTTGTTATTTACTTACCATCCTGTAAATGGGGGAGGAAATCTCTGATGGTGTTGATGGAGAACAATCTCTCCCATCTTAACCGTATGTAAATCTCCCAGGATCCCTCACTGTCGATTGTTATTATTAGTTTGGGCATAAAAAAACTCGTTTAGAAAGCAGCGGAGTGATTCAAACCCATTCGCTCGGGACGTTCCCTCCATCACGTCGGCCGAGCCTCACAGATGGGAATCGTTTAGGTTTTTCATTTAGCTCTGGAAATGATTGACCTCTTTCACTGCAAATCTTGGAATAAACTTGGAACTCTGGTGTGCACTGCCTTATTTTCGGCCCCCAGCCTGCGTTTACGCCGTCACTCCCCCCTGATTTCCCCCAGCGCTGCTCTCTCCTGCACATCAAATGAGTGGCTTCTTTCCTGAAGTTTCCCACTCTGCTTCAACTTTCCAGCGCGGACAGAAGTGCACGGCCCTTTTATTTTTTTTCTGCAAACACTTTTCATACCCAGAGAAAATCCCGTCGGCCTCAGTGAACAGGCAGCGGCCTTCGCAGAGGAAACCTTGACGCTCCGCTCACACAGATCAAGAAGGTTTCTCGTCTTGTCCCGAACAAACACCCCTGAGAAATGGCTTTATTGAAAAAAAAAGCAGTTTTTTCCCCTCAGACGGAGGCGATGGAGACCCTGGTGTCAACAACCAGCCTGTGAAATAAATAACTAAGTGAAGAGATTTGATTGTGAGCAGCTTTGTCCTTCCTGTCCTTCGTGTCTCTGCTTCTCCTCCTGACGAGGCAGCTGCTCCATAGCCTGAGAAGATGACCACGTTTCCTCCTGATTGTGCTGCACGTTGACGCCTTCTGTTCCTCTGAGGGAGCCGACAGCGAGCTGAGCTCCTCAACGGCTGTTTTTTTGTAATTGCAAGCGTCAGAGTGGTTCTCCACCTGTAAAACACAAACCTCTCGACGTGATCGCGGTTCTGTTTGCTTTGTTCCACTGAACCATCACAGACGCAGTTAAAACAGAGAGAATGGAGGTCTGTCCCGTAATAACCCCGCAGCTCTGCAGGAACGCAGCTGCTGGGAGAAACCTGAGAGACAGAAACAACGGCTTGGCCAATATTTCACCTAATTACAAAGGCTGACATCCTTTTTTGTTTTTTTTTTGGGATTTCTACCGTGTCCAATTACATCCCGGACCAAATCCCCACGGTGCTGTTGAAGCGCAGCTCCACAAACAGGCTGCTGCCTGGTGTCGTTTGCAGCATTTATCTGCAACATTTGAGCTTCACTGTGGTGTAAATAGATTTAACAGCAGCTCATTAGCAGCATTAGCAATCCAACATTCATCCCTGTAATTTACCGTCTAGTTCTGAACGCTAATGAGGAGCTAATTACTCTGGTAGATGCTTCCGCTTGGCTGTGACCCCACTGATGCATCTCCCTCGTTCCTCATACGGTTTCCTCTCAGTGTCCCACTGTGGCCTCATCTTCTGCTCTCACAGAACAAACAAATTAATCATTCTTGAAACATGCAGCGAATAATGGACCGATTACTCAGTAAAGATGTCGTCTTTGGGAAAAGAAGGAAGCAGGAAGCAGACGGTGATGAAGGCGCGAGTGCACGTTAACGCACGAAGTCAGCGAGCGGCACCAAGTTTCTGCAGGTGGGTTCATCAGCGCAGCCGAGAAGTTCCACACAAAAGTGATTCAAGCAAATGGGGATTCATGACAAATGTAAATCCATCGAAGCTTTACTCGAACATGTGACCTGGCAGTCCAAAAGTCCGTCCTGTCCTCTGACCTTCTGGTCCCCAGCTGGCTCCGCCGTCCCTCCAGACTGACCCAACCTTCAGGGAAGCAGGTGCGAACCTTCAGGGGAGCAGCCTTGCGGCGAATGGCTGCTTTGTCCTTGTAACTGTGGAGGAAACCAGGCGGGAGCCGTGGTTGTGAGGCTGAAGCGGTCTGTGTGGCAGTGAAAGGCGGAGGTCTGGGGAGCGAGCCACTGCAGCTGCTGAGGGCCTGATTCACGTCCTGCAGGCTTGACCTTCTGAGGAACCCTGCGGGTCGACTGGCCACATTGATTTTACATCACGTGCAATTTGTGCACCCGAACACGAGCGTTTGTCCGTGTAAACTGGATTTGGAAATGTGCCTGGCCTGGATGTGAACGCACCTCAGGAGCGCTCCGGATTCCTCCACGTACACCCACCGTCGTCCACCCAACGCGTCCACCATCACCGTGGACGACCACAGGCTGCTGTGGTTGATGTCCTCTGGTCCCCAGTCGACCAGGCCTCCAGCTGAACCTCTTCCTGCTGAACAAACATCAAATCAAAGCTAGTTTGATATTGATTAGTTTAAATTCCCACCAGTGGAGAATGACCTTTGATAATCTCGACGACAAGCCGTGAAAGATCCGTTAGCTGGGCGTAAACAGGTTGGTGCGCGAGCGGGAGCTGTTTTTGTTGGGGGAAAAGGGGAATCCTCCTTCAGCAACGTTCCCTCTGAAAGTGGAAGTGAGAGAGCGGCGAGGCGTGAGCGGACTTCCAACCAAGCCGGCCTCTGGCTCCGGGCTCGTTCCGCCTGTAATTGCAGCAGGACGACAACAGGTTGGCCAACATTAAAGCTGGTCCTCCTCATCTTCCTCTGGCTAGCGGCTCACCTGCCTGTTGGTCGGCAGCCCCGCTTTTTTTCCGACCGGCTCTGCAGGAAAAAGTGGTGCTGGAAGCTCCGATGGCGCCTCCGCGCCAGCTCGCTCCATTTCAAGCTCATTTGAAAAACACCTGTCGCTGCACGTCGGCTGCTCCCGCTTTGGCTCCACGTGCGCTCCTTCCCCAGGGCCGGACATGCCTGCTCTGGTGCCAATAATAGATTTGGTAAATTTGATAACGGTTTCTGAGGATCAGAGACATGTGTGAATACACCCACCGAGCACCGGTGCACCAGCGCTAGAGTCCAGAACCATCAGGGTTCCCACGTGCTCCCGTGTTGTTGGCTAATTATACTAGTAGCCATCAGTGTCTGAACGTCAACCAGATATTTGTGGATTTCTGCTAATACAGTATAAATAACATGATAATGTTTCATTTACTTAATTTAATTGCATTTATTCTGTCCCAAGACCAGCAGACGAGCTGGAGCTGGTTCTCTGTTGTTTGGTGTCGAAAATCACCAGCTTCACCTCACGATCAGAAGGTAACACACACACACACACACACACACACACACACACACACCCCAAAAGAATTTTAAACCGCTGAAGGTCCTGATACCGCTGCCTTTTCTTTGGTATTTTAAGCGGAGCGTTGGGAGGTCTCAGAAGTCAGCTGGCTTTAATTCCTCGGAAGGATTCAAATTCTCCCTGAAAAGAGGCTTAAAGTTCTTCTCCTCCTAAATGACTGCATTTCCTCATCCTTACATATATTTTCTGTTAAGAGGGCAGCAGATCAACACACGATGAGGAGGCTTCTTCACAGTTTTGTGTGACTTTTGTGCCAATTCTGTTTGGGATTTTGCATTTTCCTGCAGAATCCAACCAGCACTGGAAGACTCAGGGAGACCTTTGTGTTATTATTTTGTGTGTTTCAGTCATCATGTGGTGCTAAATATTCTGAAACGACAGGATGAAATATGTGAGACGAATCTGATGTTATTTATTATGTTAATTGTGGGCACAGTAAAAGTCCTACACACTTCTCATGAAAGGCTCTTCTCCAGGCGCATCACCTTGATTCCTGCCAGTGTGGAGAACCAGCGGTTGGCGTGCGTGTTACCGTGGGACGCCGTTTGGCGAAACCCCAGTTTGTGGGACAGAGCCGCGGCTGCAGTCTGTGGCGAGCTGAGACCGAGCGCCAGATGGGTGTATCCCCGCTCTTTGCAGAAATCCAGCGCCCTCTGCGTCAGCCGCGAGCCCAGGGACCTGCGGCGCCATCCGAACACCACCGCCATGTGGGACACCTCGCCGTAACAGCCGTTTCCAGCACCTTGCTCCAACCCGGGGCCTCTTCCTCCCCCCGCAGCGCCGCCGTTGCTCGCGTCTTGGTCCTCGTCCGCCTTTTTGCCCAACACGGCCACCGCGCCCACCACCCTGGCCTGGCCCCGGACGTCTGCCTCCGCCACCCACAGGCCGTTGCTGGGGTTTTCCAGGTAGTTGGCCTGGATGTCGGCCATGTCCGCCCCCAGCCTCCTGCTCAGGTAGCCCTGGTAGATCTGCTGGCAGCAGAGATAGATGAGGCCGGCCCAGGCGCCCCCAAACAGCAGAGCCAGCAAGTAGGAGCTGCCTCCCAGCACGTAGCCAGCCATGGAGACGCTCAGGGCGACGCCCACGTGGTCCGGGTGGCTCATGGCCTCGAAGAACGCCGGGTACACGTGCTCCAGGATCCCATCGCGAAAGAGCGACATGACCGCGCTCTTATCCGAGGGTCGATACTCCCTGATGGAGAAGTGGCCTGAGAGAGTGAAAGAAGGAGGGATGGAGAGTGAAAGAAGGAGGGATGGAGCTCAGCGGGGATTATTCTGCCTGTTGTTGCACCAAGAAATTCCTGCTGGGTTTCACAATAGCTTAATACCGTCACGCAACTCAGGGACAAAGAGAGCAAATTTACACATTTCACAGCCTATAGTTTCCTATAGTTTCCTGATTCAACTGCTTCTGAATGTGGGTCTAAAATCAGATAATTGTTTACGGAACTCTGAGCAGGAAAAAAACAAGCATGATTCTGCTGTTTTTAGTCTAAAAGCAGCAGAGTCAGGCTGAGAGGAAAAACAGGAATGTTTCCAAAGTGCCAAAGATTCAAATTAGACGTGTTAGTTCCAGTCATCAACAGCCCGGCGGTGTTATTAACGCTCAGAATATCAACACCATCAGAAGGAGGAGATGGACTTACAGTTATTTTTCTGGGCCATGCCGACTCCTTCGCTTCGCCTTTGGCTCTGAAGGACTTTGAACGCTGCTGCTCCCCGATCCAGCCCGACAAGGCGGGTTAATCAGCCATTCACAAAGGGATTGAAATGAGTCTGAGCATGCTCACCTAGCAGTGGTCCCACACACACACACACACACACACACACACACACACACACACACACAGAAGTAAATAGCTACAAGTTAATTAAGCGTTAGATTGCAATTAAAGTGATTTGAGGACACGGTTTAATGAAATCAGTGTTGCTTTGAACGTTTGATTCTTAATAATTAGCTTCATCAGCAGAGAAGAAATTTGGACTCGGAGTTTTGACGGTTGGGTGCTGATCCTGGATGCGTTCAATGAAAATTACTGAGCAGAATGTCAAGTTGGGATTTAGTTCTTTGACATTTCCACAGAAGGAAATTTGTTTCAGAGCTGTTTGAGCCTTTTGGCGGCGTTATTTATGGATCACCATGTTTTCTCATGAGAATATGTGGTTAAAATAAAACTTCGGGGGCGTAGCTCCATGGTGAAAGTGTCCCGGTGCCTCCTGGTCTGGGATCTTCTCTGATATGATCCCAGTTCCTCAACGGTGTCGGGAAAATCCCAGGAAAGGTGTGTCTCACCGAGCTCCTCGGTCACGCACCTACGACAACACGGTGACCTAGATCCATATCTGAATCAATCAGATTGATAACAGCATCTCCTGATCAAACTGGTTACTTTTACCTTAACCTTTATTTATTTATTTAACCTTTACTTGCTTGTTAATTATGGCTGCTTCAGCATTAATCAAAGCGTTTTTGCACTTTTCTGATTTGCTGAGAGCCTCACTGGATAACCGGCCTCAAGGGTGCTTAAAGGTTGATTACACATCATCTCAGGAACAAGAAGTTGGTGTAACCAATGGAAACCAACCTGTGGGGAACAAACGCGCTGCCTTTGGCTTCTATTCAGCCAGGCGTGCTCCTCCAGTCGTCTGCTCATGGGTCAAAGCTTTGCGTTGTTGAGGCTCCAGGAACCCTCCAGCCTCCTCTGATGCTGGTGCTGATGCTGGAGATGCTCCTCAGACTCCTGTCACTGCTCACAACCATCCTGCTCTCGCTTCTCCACAGGTCTGATCTGACGCCAAAGAGGTGAAGGTTTTTCAAACCCTTCCTGCGAGGCCGAAAAGAAAGAAGAGGATAGAAAAGGAGCTTTTGTCGGCTGGATTAAACCTTTGAGCGTCGTCAGGTGAGATCAGACGATCCCGTTTGCGTCCTCAGCTCGGCTCAGCCGTCTCCACCTCGTCTGCTGGCCCTCCCGTCCCGTTGGTCTGCTTTGCTTGCTTCTTTCACTTATTGATGCTTTTCATTTCTGGGCTGAAAGCACTTTGGTCAGCTCGGCTTGTCCTAAACGTCGTGTAGACGCTTCAGTGGACGCGTTCAAGCAGCAGCAAGAGTTCAACTCCTCTCTTAGACAACAGGAGCTTTGTTTGGTGCTAAAATAAAGAAGACGAGCTCAGCTGAATCACACCATCCACGTGTGTGTGTGTGTGTGTGTGTGTGTGTGTGTGTGTGTGTGTGTGTGTGTGTGTGTGTGTGTGTGTGTGTGTGTGTGTGTGTGTGTGTGTGTGTGTGTGTGAACCCCTCCTGAATAGCGATGCAGGGACAATAAACCACCAGACATCAGGAGATGGAGACTCACACTTTTCTTATTCAGTATTAATGTGCCCATTTTACTGGGACTGAGGTTTCCAGGATATTCTGGTCTGTTTAGGTGAGATTTGATTTTCACATCCAGCTCAGCTGAGCTGGTGTTTAACTGACGCTTTACTGATCCCCTCCCACTGTGGCGTTTCCCACTGTGGCGTCTCATTGGATTATTGATCTTCTATTCTTCGGAGGTTTTGCCAGACTTTTTCATTTCTGGTGTCCAGGTTGGAGACGTTACCAGGGGATTTATCAAGAGATGGAACCAGTTTGAGACTGGTTCTAACCGCAGAGGCAGCAGAGTTTGTTTGGGTGGAAAATGTCTTTAAAAGAGTTTTTAAAAAAGCTTAAAATGAACAGAGTAAGTCCCATCATAATCAGTGAAGGTTTCATCTGAAATTAGGATTCTGCAGACCTCCGTGGCCCGTCCCACCCCAGTCTGAACTGGTCCAGTCCCAGAGTTGATGTGTCTGGAAATGATCCTTTGCAAACCTGAACTCTCTCCGCTTTATTCCAAACAACTGCTGCTCCAGGAATCTTCCTTCTTCTTTACTTATTCTCTTTAAACTCTGCTGATGTTTGTGGGCCAGCGGCCCCTGATCGGCCGGACCAGCGCCAGCAGGCACGTGCACAGCCAATCAGCGTTGTCCCACCTTCAGGTGCTCAATCTGACCCTCCTGCTGCCCCTGATTGGCTGATTAGACACCTGCTGCCCAGGTGCACCTAATAAAAGGACCTGCCGCAGGGATGAAGCGCGATTGCGTCCTCGCCGGTGGAGCTGCGTTTGGGTCAGAGTAAACACACAACTGGATAGACAACCCTGATAGAACCATGATTAAAACAAAAAAGTGTCTCTGCATCAAATCAGCTACTTTGCCGGAACGTCTTCCACACGCAGGCGCCAGCGTGAACCCTGAATGACACAGCGCCAATTTGTTATCTGACAAAGTGAAAATGTAGAAATGAATTTCTGGGCTTGAAAGCACGACGGTGACGAGCGCGTGCTGGGCTCCAGAGAGCAAATACAAAGCACGGCTTCTTGAAGCGGCCAGGAGAAACTGTCACGTGTTTGTTGCTCCATCCATCCATCCATCCATCCACCCATCCATCCATCCATCCATCCATCATGATCTCACATCTTGCTTGTGGTTTAAAGCTTCTATGATTTTCATGAAAAAGGAGAAATAACTGCTGCTTTCAGTTGGTTGATAGAACTTTCATGTTAAAGTCTGCGTCTGTGCAGGATCACCAGCGCTGCCGTTGTTTGTTTGTCAAACTGATCTTTAATCTCTCTGAAAACATTTCCAATAACCAAAGTCTGAAAAGCCGGTTTCACCCACAAATGAGCCGCTGGCTCTGCGAACAGAGCCGATACAAACGCCTGTCAGAAATTTTGATTTCACAAATTTACATCTGGGGACCGTAGAGGCTAAATTAAACTGAAAAATATCAAACCTCTATATTGATTTTCCTCACACACACACACACACACTCCTGAATCTAAACTTGAACAAAATATTTATGTTTATATATCCAGGAGATATTTTTCTCCAAGAACTGGAGAAAAAAAATATTAAAAATATTACATTTTTCACATCATTTGTTCACTGAGATGGAGGTTTAGTCAGAGATTGAAAGAGATCTGTCTGATCAAATTAAGGTGTCTTAAACGTAATCAAATTGTACTGTGTTGTGTAATTTCATGAATGTAAAGATATACTTCATGTTTACGTTGTGCTATTTAAATAGAACCATTATAATTCTGGAATTGCTCACCTGGAATTACTGGATCTACAGCAGCACAGAATGGACAAACATTCACCACTAGATGGCACCAAATCCAGCACACCTGTTTCAGGATCAGAAAAACCTCTCAACAGCAGCTCTGCAGTGACCAAAGGTAAAGTTTCCAGAGGATTATCCTTCATCGTCAGCAGCTCACAGCTTTGGCGCCGTCATTATTCTCACTGTCGTTTCTGCACCATTAATTCTAAATGATGACCTATTTCCAGAGTTCTTAATATTACTTTTTAAGTCCTGTGTGCCAGACAAATCTGCTTTCATCAAATTTAATTTCACTGAATAGAGTTGGGATCATATTTGAATCCTCCACCAGCTCATGGCGAAGCCGAGCAGCCAACTTCAGCCGTCAGCATCGGAGGTCTGCCATGATTTCAGCAGCATCGCTCTGTGTGTGTGTGTGTGTGTGTGTGTGTGTGTGTGTGTGTGTGTGTGTGTGTGTGTGACTATTGTGCAGCAGCATTAGAATTCCCCAGCATCCCTTGTCTCCTCTGGCCTAATTGAAAGTACTGGATGGACGGTTTATTGGCGGGGGACAACTGCTCACTGGCGCAGCCACGTTGGCTAGTTGGAGCCGAGCGAAGAGCGAAATCTGAAAAGGAAAACTCAGCTAAACCTAAACCTCACCTGAGCTGAACCTCACCCGCATCCATCACAGGGTCAGGCTGGAAAACCCAAGCATTTAAGCTTCAAATGCGCCACTGAAGGACGCTGAGGGTGTGCGACCACGTTTGCTGCCGCTGGACCATCAGTTGAAGCTAATTGGTTGACAGTAAAGCTGAGTCAGCGCAGCAATAACGTGGCTGGAAGGAAGAATCCTGCTGAAGCAACGGCTCCAGAAGCTGCTCAGAGGTCGTCAGCGCGTCGCCCACCCCGGTGATGACACTAACAAGATAGAGGCTGAGAAACAGGCAGTCAACAGTCATCACAGCCACCAGGTGGAAACAAGCTGGGCTGTGACGGTTGTGTTGTGTGGAACCGAAGGTCAGATCCAGGATGTGTCGACCTCCCTGAGGGGGCCGACCTGTTGTCGGGCTCCTGGGATGGAAACAGCAGAACGCTGGAATCAAAGCGCCTCGTTCCTGCTTTGATGTGTCGGCTTCTTCAAGGTCGTGCCGATGACGCCTACAGAAGTTCCGCCTGTGATCAGACTCACTGACGTTCTCCAGAACCCTCCGCCACCTTTCACACAGCGAGTTATTTGTTCGATTGTGTGGTGGATATGGAAATCAGGGAGACTGATGGAAGCGGGCGGCACAGTTTAGATCTTCCCAGACTTGATTATTCATGAGCCAAAGTTCCACAATTCATGAATGAAAGATAAACCCTTCAGTTCCAGCCAGGACGTTAATTTGTTTTTAAAGCGTCCTGATTTCAGACCGGGCCTCGCTCCGACAACCCACGCCGCCACGGCGTGATTGTGCCTTTATTACCTCAGCCGATCACCTGACAGACGCTGATGAAATGACTGACAGCTGCCGTCCCAGTGGGGCCCTCAGCCTCCAGCCGGTAGCCAGAGTCCCCGTCAAGAAGGAAGACAATCAACAAAATCATTAGTCAGATGAAAAGCAGCTAATTCAGGCACTTTGGCCACTTCCTGGTTGTACTCGCTGGCAGACCCGTCAGCAGGTCGAGCTCTCGGTTGCTGAGGACCAGTCCTTTACTGGGTTCATCCCAGTATAGGAACATGGGGACGTTCTACAGCGCTGGCTGCAGTTTGGGCCCCAGAAGTGCTTGAATCAGATGGACCTGATCACTGTTTCCCATCAGTCAGTCACTGTTGGAAGAGAAACTAAAACCAAATCTGGACTCTTCCCTCCTCACTGGTGATGAAGAGACACAACAGATGGATGAAGAACAGCTGCAGCAGCCGAGATGGATATTTTAAACCTTCTGGTTTGACGCTCCTGACATTTGTGCTAACACACACTGACGGCAAGTAAACACGGTTTTTCACTGTAGCGCAACTGCAGAGAAAAGTGTGTGCCTCTTTGTGGACACACAGATTAAGACCAGATGACCCACTTCAGTAATAATTGATCCGATATTATTCAGCATTTGATATAAAAAATTTCTACAATAGAAATTTAAAAAATAGAAAAGTATAAGATTCAATCCACATGGACAACAATTATCGCGCTTAACTGCATTTCAAGATCGAATATTATTGAACAGATGACATAAATTGCTCAGATTTGCATTGCTTATTTAAGTGTTTCCATCTACTTTAATCACTAATTTATTGCTCCACTCAGCCGGCATGTTGAGTGACAACAATCAAACACACCCCTGCCTTACGCTTCCATCAAGTCAGACATTTTCAAGCCATCCTGGTCCAGGTGGATGTCCAGTGGTGCTGACGGGGCTATATTTTGCGGGCCAATTGGGCTAAATGAACTGGTTAAACTGGGGGCAGTCCAATTCATTCAGTTCATTGTCCAAGGCAATGAAAAAAACAACTAAACAGCCTGCATAAATGTATGCAAAAAATTATTAAGTGTTCTATAAATAGTCTTTCTGTTACTTACCTTATCCATGTCAATGCGTCAGTATATGTAACTTCTTCTACGTCTTATGCTTCTAAAGACATGAGGACAAACTGGTTAAAGTGTTTTATGATCGCCAATGTGCAGCTTTAATCAATAAATTTACCGGGCCAGTGCTTCCAGTTGGTGGGGCATAACTGGGGAAACAGAGGCACCTGCTGGGCTCTTTTTGCAACTGCAGCCTGGGCTGAAAACGGTCCATGTGCTGTTGGGAGCTTTTCTTTCTGACACGTCTCATATTTAGGCCTGATTAGTTTACAAAAAAACAAAAAAGCAGGAATTTAATAAAGTTCTATTTAATACATTATCAATCGGTCTAAAATTTAGCAAGAGTGGCAGCTTCCGCATGGAACTTCACCAATTTCAAAACAAGGACTTCATAAAATTCAGCAAAGATGACAGCACATGAATTTCATCTTCTCTGCCATTGAAGAAGAGGTGAGGAAGGCACACAGTAAACAAGACCATGTGGGGAAAGAGTGCAGTCATTTCCATGCACTTTCCGCTGAGCTGGGATTTAACAAGCGGTGCTTGAAGATAAACCTGTGTGGGTGGACCTCCTCCTGACCATGGCTCCGAATGCTGAGCAGCAAACACTCACAGCAGAAAAATGATGCCACAGAAATGTGTGCTTCAAGCCACCCCTCTGGTTTCCAGTTATTAGCTTTTGCAGCTGACCCTGGGGAGAATTCTGAATGAGGTCTATGTATTGTTGTTAACCCCCCAAAAAATCAATGTGTTTTGGAGCAAGTAAAAAATAAAAAAAAGGGAGAGTGAAAATCCTAACACCTCCATCCTTTCAGCCAGTTGATCTGGGATCAGGTATCGGTCTACAGGCTCTAGGCTTCATGGTCTTAAACATCAAATACTGACCAAACTCTGTTTCTGTGAATTTATTTAACTACATTTTCATTATTGGAGAAAATGAACTGTTCATGCCGAATCCTCTTTTTTTGTCGTGTCGTGGGTGGAAAAGCCACTTTGTGGAAATCATAAAATAAAGGCTAAAGAAGTCCATGTTAAACACAGGCGTCTGTTTCTTCACTGCTCAGCTTTCGTCGGCCTCCAGGTTTATGTTGTCACCAAATTTGGCGTAAAGATGCACTTTCAGGTCTCCCAACACCTGCTGGATGTCTGACACTCGCAGCTCGATGGCTCTGGCCTCCTGCTCCAGGGCTTCCTGAAGACAAGAGAAATGTTAGATCTATGTTTGAATCACACATTTAAATGTGGAAAAACTCAACGTGTATATCCAAGAAAACATTTCCACAACTAGATGATTAAATAATAGTAAGTTTTGAGAAAGTAAGGCAGAATCATGCATCTCTGAGCTGACCTTTGCAGCCTCCAGCATCTCTTGTGTTTCCTCCTGGGTGTGACTGATAAACACTTCACCGATTTGATAGGGAACCAACAGAGCATCGTCATCAAGCATCATTAGGTCATCACTGGCATCCTGCAGGTTCTGCAGAGATTTCTGTGGGGACACATCATCAAACACGTGACTCTTGCTTAACTCATGGAATAGTAATTATGGAACTTGAATTTCATTCTTTTCAAAACAGTTCAGGAATTAGCTTCCTGGGACAACATGGGACTTACTTTCTTTGCCTCTAGTTCGTTTTTCAGCTCCGTCATTCGCCTCATGTTGGTGGCGAAGTTGTTGATCCTCTGCTGGTCTTCATATGTGACATGCACATCTTCAACAGCCTGCACGGATAACAACCACCACCATCAGTCCGACATGCAGCATCAATCACTTAAACCGAACACAGCAACACACCACGTCATTAAACCTACATGACAAAGGCCATAAAGGGAAAACGGTTTATTAGCCTGGGAAAGGGATGTGGCTCTGGAACTGTTCGCTCACCTACTCGTAACATTGATACGACTAAGAATAACCTAAAATGAGCAAAAGCGACAGCTAATGTTTTAGCTTAACGGTGACATGAGCCGCATGAAGGTGTGTCCAAGACGATCGATAACGCGTCTAAACACGCAAATCACCGCTGCATCGTCCACGTCAACTCGTTAACATCCGTGTTTTCAACTGGAGCAGCAACACAACATAAATTTGACAACAAAACTAAGAATCTTCAAATAAAACCTACCACTCGTCCCTTCGGTGGGGCCGCCATCTTGGATTTCTTGTAGAAACAGAAGAAGAAGAAGAAGAAGAAGAAGAAGAAGAAGAAGAAGAAGAAGAAGAAGAAGAAGAAGACGACGACGACGATTGTTTACCGCCACCTAGTGGGGCAGTAATGCGAGTATCTGGAGGGCATCCTAGTGGTCAGAAGCAGAATTACACCCTGAACAGGTCGCCGGTTCATCACAGGACGAATTTAAAGTCACACAAAACGGCTGATTTTATGTCTTCGATCAACATAATATGCATAATGTGAGTAAATAAAAACCCACTTCGAGACGGGAAAACATGTAAATTCCACACAACATCGACCCAACATCCCTCTTTTTGTGAGGGGACAACTTTGTTTCAATATTAGCTTAATTTGAGTAAGCTAACCTGCATATTTTACCGAACAGTAAATAAAACTCTGCTTTAAAAGCAATAGCGTATGTAACTGTTGAGGTTTTGTCTCAGGCTTGTCTCAAAAATGTTAAATCATTATGGGAAATGGACTTCATCGCTGAATATGTCTAAAATGCATAATCTGTGCAACGCAACAATTAATTTATTTACCCAGCAGTTCCGTATCTAGCATGTGTGGATTGGCCAGGAGACAAAAAGGATAAAGGTGTTAATCAGCTAATAGTATCAGTAGATACTTGATGACTTTAGCCAAGGATGTGATTATGCATGTGATGTTTGTGCTGAGCGACATTCAACATTAGGTTAATTTACATTCAGTATATAGTTAACAAGTTACAGGTTTTTCTCAGGATATACAAAAAAAGGAAAAAGAAACTTGCTCAGTGCTTACAGTATGCCAGCCGTATTGTATCAATCCGGAACTACTAACTTTGTAAATATTTCTACAGCAAACAGTACTGCACCCTAGTCCAAATATTTACATCATTCATTTGCAAAGCTTGAGAGCTATTACTCCAATCCAGACTAGCTGCAAAGTAAAACAGCCAATCTGACACAAGACAGAGTTCAGGACGGCTGCTTCCGATTGTCTCGTCAGATTTGTGGGCCTCCAGTGAACCCGGTGGGTCGTCAGGCGTTGGTACATCATGAAGAGTCTGCTTGAGGTCCCTCAGCCTTACATGAAGTCAGAAAGGCACAATCCCAACACGGGAATCCAACTCCCACCTCAATGTGCATGCTGTCGGCTACAATCGGGACATTGTTTACATGGATTCCAGGACTTGTCATAAGTCGAAAAATAGCGCAAAAGTGATCAAAGCAGCAATTTGTAGGATCCTGAGACAAATTAATCAGTTGTCCGCTCGGTAGCTCAGGCTGGTTCCCAGTCCAGAGTGAGTTTGACAGCTGACATGTTTTATCTTTAATCACATTATTACAGCACAAGTATGCAGCTGGATTGATGTGCATTGAAAGTGTGTCTGTGTAATTGTGGCATGTTTATTCATAAACACTTCAATCTGAACATAAAGACTTAAAAGGCTAAAACAGGCGTGAAGAAATCAGCTTGTTGACAAGGAAATGAGGCTTTGATCCCCGAATGCCTCTCAGACATCAGCATTGTGGCTTTGACGGGACCCCCGGAGGCTTCAGAACAGATGATTTCATTACAAACGGCTTTGTAAGTCTTGATTGGTGTGATAATGAACCTGATAGCTGCTCCTTTAAAGACTCACTTCACATCACAACAAATATTTAAGGACAATGTAAGTTAAAAAAAAACCCTAAATTCAGTTGTAGCTGCTTTGCATGAAGGGATGAGGTAGAGAATGTTAACACTTTTCTCCCGTCTTGTAAACTAACAGTTGGATTTTTGCTTTGACAGAGTGGAAACGTGCCAGCCCAATATCCTTAACATACATCCTGTTATCTTCCAGGCTAACCGTGTCAACACATAAAAGCCTGCTGCTCCGTCTTATCACGGTGCGACTGAGTGGAGCGGAACCTCTCTCTGGTGTCGCTGCCCCGCCGTCAGACAATCTGCAGATTACAGCAGGTTACAAGCAGCTGATCATGTGCCTGTAGGAATGAGCAGCGAAACCCGGTTTGGTTGGACGGCGGCCGTTTCACTGGAGGAAATCCAATTGATCTCTGTAAAAACGGTCCCACCCAGTTTAGAGCACACATAAAACAGCATGTTAGGTGCTGGCTGGATACACAGAGACTCTGGAGACCTGCAGCTGTCAGGGTGACACACACCCATCGGCCAAACAAGGTACGCAGCCTGAATCCTGCTCGCCAACACCAGGTGTATTTACAAAGTTATGTCTGATTTGTCACAATAGGTTGTGGAAAATGGGAAATGAGCAGTCTGTGAGCGAAGAGCTGACCCAGGTAAAACCACGCAGAGCCGGGACTGTTCGGGGAGCAAAACTAAAAAGCTTTTCTTTCTGATTTCGCAGACAGGGGAGATTCCCGAGAAGCGTGAAAACGGCTCGGTGAACGGCCTGTCGGAGCTCAGCGGTGAGTCTTCCTCGCTTATCGCTGCTTTTCTGCCCTCGGTGAGAGGCTTTGGCCAGGCTGCAGGGTCTGCTGATCCGTCCACCCTGACCCGTCCTGCTGTGTAAACACAGACTCCCAGCTGGACCCGGTCCTCCAGTGTCAACAGCAGGCGTGTTTGAGATGGGAACTGTTTGACTTGTCATGGTGTGGTTTGTGTCGCAGCAGCCGCGCAGGACACCTTGATCCTGGAGATGATGAGGATGTCGCTTTCTCACATCGACTAGCCCTTGTTTACCTCACGGAGCCGCCGCACGCAGGCTTCCTGCGGCGGCTTCGTGAACACCAGCGATGGGTTAGGGTTCGGGTTCAGAAGGTCGCCCGCCTTGTGCAACCTTTTTTCGCTTTATGTAGATTAAAAAGACCTTTGTGTTCGCAGCAGTCGGCGCCGAGACCACGCTGGAGAAAAATGGCGGCCCGCTTTTATTGAGCCTCGCCACGGAGCCGAACGAGACGAGCCAGGTGACAGACGAAGGAGACGGAGAACACGGAGGACAACCTGAAGAAGAAGAACACGTTGACGCTCCAGTCGTCAACGAAATCCCCGAAAAGGCAGTTAAGAAGGAAGAGGTGAAGAAGAGCAAAGAAGGAAAAGGCAGTCGCTTCGGCAAGCTTTTCAAAATAAAGCCTCACCTGAAGAATGTTCCTAAAGAGGAGAGCGCAGGTGAGAGTCCGGCAGGTCCCAGCCCTCCTGAAGCTGAACCTCAGCAGGTCAGTGCTTCACCTCCGCTCTTCCTCACACCAACAAATCCCAAGAAATGAGCACACATGTTTTCTTCTTCTCTTGTTCAAACTATAATCGGGATATTTGATCTCAGAACTCATTTCTCAGTAGTTCTCCAACCACAGGGGCGTGGCCTGCAGGTCAGCTCGAGGCTCCGCCGCCTGTGATTGGACCATTAGAATGCTTAATATCTTCTCATCTCCTACTTTAATGTTTCATTGTTCATTCATTTTTGAATGTTTCATTTAGATCTTGAAAGCATCTAGAGCAGAGGTGGGCAAACTGAGGCCTGGGGGCCACATGTGGCCCGATGAACTATTTAATCCGGCCCTCCGAGCTTGACAATCACTTCTCCAAAAGCCAAATGAAGAGGGTTGTCAGCTTGATTGCTTAGAAAAAGGTTCAGATCCCCCCTTCACGTAGCATGCTAACATGTCCTCTCAAGAAGGTGGGGCCAAACATCATTTGGAGCTTCATCATCCATCTCTAGTTGGACCAATTTACAGGCTCTTCAAACTATTTTCTCTGTCAATAGCCCATCAAGCATGATTTCTAGCTAACCTCTGATCCTCATTTGGGGGGGGGTGGCCAGCACCACCTGGCTGGCCCCTTCATCAAGATCTACAACCCAATGTGGCCCTTCAGGCTAAAGAATTGCCCACCCCTGGTCTGGTTTGTCTCCAGAAATGTACATACGAATGCTTGTGAATGTAATTGTTTCTCTAAAGTTCCTCACATCTGCATTTCCACCCTTTTAACCACTCAAAACACACAATCAGACATAAAAAATAACAACTCCTCCAATCGAAATCCTCGTCTCTAAAACCGCTCCCACCTCGTCGGCGGAGGCGTCCTCTTGCGGAGGCGCCCTAACTTTCCTGGCGTCCGTACTAACGTGCGATCGGTCGTCTGGGTTCGGTCTAAACGCCCGTGTTGGTTCCCACGGTTAAGGAGTCGAGTGGAGGCGAAGCAGCAAGGCTGCGCGTGCACGCTGGAGGTCAAACAGGCAGCCAGCTGCTGCTGGTGCAGCCTGGAGACCCCCACCGTCAGGGGCCGGTGGAGGAGCAGAGCGCTGGGATCATCATCCAGGAGGTGCTGCTCATGAATGAGGCGTACCAGAACGTTAGCTTCAGAGGAGAGCTGGAGCTGAAGGATGGAGTGAGCGGGTCACGAGGAGGAAGAGTCGCCCCACAGGGGGTCCCATCTGCTGTCCGGGCTGTTGTTTCTCCTCAGGTTCCTTCAGAGAAACCGGCAGCTGGAGACCAGGAAGCCTCCTCGGAGGTTTCTGTCCCTCTAACGAACGTTGACGCTGAGGAATTGAACTCCGGCGGTCGCCGCGTGAAGACCGGACCCGGGAAAAACGAGTGTATTCCTCTGCTGACCAGAGCAGAAGGGTTGAGAGGAGCAGGGGCAGGTTCTGCCACGGCTCAAGCGGATCCCGTCGATACTCCGGAAGCAGCCATCGAAGCCTTTTTTCAGCTCCTAGCTGGCGTTGCTCTTCCAGAAGCTGCCGTGGACGCCCGCATCCTGCTGGAAGACCAGGCCGTCGTCGCGGCGACCTTCGGGGCCCTCTTTGGAGATGAGGAGGCAAAGCTTTTGACTGCAGAGAAGAGGAGCGAAGACGGTCCCGGAGCAGTGGGCGAAGAGGCGCTTTGATGGAGCAGAGCTGTTCAGAAGCCTTCAGAAAGCGTCCTCGCCACAGCAGAAGAAGCGATCCGTCATGTGACCTGAGAGGAGGAAACACCGGGATCAAGATCATAAACGCAGCTGTCACATGACTCAAAAGTCGATAGGTCATCAGGTGTGTGTGTCTCATCGTTAGCTGGTGTCCTTTTGATTTGTTTCCCTAGAAGTTGAAAACCTAAACAGTGTTAAAGGCAGAAACGGGATTTAAGACTGATGGCGGACGCTTGAAACTCTGATTAAAAGATGGAAAAGATGGAAAAGAATCCTGTTAGTGCAGCATGAAGGTGAACCGACTGAATAAAGGAGGGTTTGATCGGAGCTGTCGTTGGCCAGCGTCACGTTGGGAAATGTCAGTAACAAACTAATAAAGACTGATCGCTTGTGCAGCCTTTGTCTGTGGTCGCCTTTAAACTGGAAAATATACACACAGCAAGGTATTTGAGCTTCCCTGGCATTCCCCAGGGCACAACTCACACACATTGTTGAATATCAACGAGTGAGGGGTGGGACACACACGTTAATAAAAGGCTGATTGTTGGCGATGCTGCGAGTAGGCAGAGGCATGGTCGGAATTGTGCGCCCGTCTCAATGCTGCGATTAAATCTGCGTACATATGAGCTGCGCCGCTGCCACACGCTCCTCACAGGCTGACTCTCTGTGATGGTGCACAGGACACCGGCCACCTGAAACCAGAGCCCGAAGCTTCACCGCAGCCCGAGAGCACCAGCGCCAGCGCCGAGCCCACGCCAGAGGAGGAGACGGCTCCCGAGACCGAGCAACAGCCTGAGGATCAGCCTGAGGATCAGCCAGAGGATCAGCCAGAGGACGAGGGCGACCCCGAGCAGAACCCCGTCATGAACTTCTTCAAAACTCTGGTGAGTTCATCCGGAGAGACCAAACCAAAACCTGCATTTTTCCCTCATTGCTTCACTTTCAAATCGAATCATTGTTTTCCAGAGGCCAAAGAATCGCGAGCATCGGTCCAAAATGGCACAAATCAGATCTTATAAGTTCATGAATGTCGTGACAGGAGCTGTCTGATGTCCCAACATCTGCAGAAGGAGCGTCTGTCTGTTTGCTTTAATGTTTAAGCTGTTTGAATTCAGTGACAGAATATGTGAAAACTCCAAGAAAACCGTTGATATTTTGACAAACTCAGCTGTTTAAACCCAGAGCTCCAGCCTCTTTGCCAAATCCTGATCCAGTATTTACTGTCACGTCATAATGAATGATATTAGCCCAGAACTGAGAGACTTTGATGGCGTCCAGCTGAAACGACAGGGCCCGGAACAAGCAGCCATTGTGTTGGCTCTTCATGGCGCTGTCTCTCGGATTCATGGCGTTTTAAAGAGTGCGCGCGGCGTTAGCCCCGTGCTAATCAAACCTTTGAACATGCGGGAATGTGGTGGCCTTTTGTTCCAGCCCTGGCGTGAGCTCACAAGGGAGGCCTGTTGCAGATGGAAGCTGGGATTTGTGGAAGTTGGAGCGAGGGCAGGCCTACGCCATCGCCGGAGCACAATGGCTGTCACAATGACGGCGGCGGAGCGGACTGTGCGCGCTCTGTCAGCGTCCCGAAGCGCTTCATAAAAGCTCACCTCTTTCCCCTGTCGTGCAGGTGACTCCCACCAAGCCCACCAAGAAGAGTTCAGCTGCTCCTGACGCCACCAAAGATCAGGTGACCGCCCGTTCGCCTCTTGCGGGGACCTCGGACCCTCATTTGTTTCAAAATATTCCTCGCAGACAAATCATCTCCAAAGTTTTCATCCTAGTCGTCAAAATGTTGCAAGCTTTTGATTTTAGGTCACTCAAAGTCGCGTATTTGCATGCAAGTCTTGTTAACATGAACTCTCACGTGCACTTTGGATGTTGTCGTATCGGAATCGTCGGCGCCGCTAACGTGAAACTCAGCAAGGGTTTATTTCAGGATTATATTTTACATTTCTTATTTCAGCCAGCTCAGCAGAGTGAATATTTTAACAGGTCGAGACGTTCCTGCTTGCCTCTTTTTTGTTGTTGCATATTCTCTTTGCTTTTTTAACTTTTCTTCATTTTTTTAACCTCTAACATTTTCTTTTTCTGTTGCCAAATAGTCGGAGACGGAGAGTCAACCAGCAGCACCCTCCCCTGTGAGCACACGTTCACATCCATAACAGCTTTTCAGATCATTCTCCCTGATTTGCAAACGCTTTATTTTCCACCCTAACCTGCTCTTATTGAATGTGAATGTTCTGGAGGAGACTGTGGACATCTGAGGTTCAGCCTTTCTCCTGAATAGGTGGCGCAGGCATCCGAGCCCCCTGCGGCGCCGAAAGGGATGTCCGTCCCGCCGCCGCCTCCTCCAGAGCCCCCCAAAATGGAAACCAAAGGAGAGACATCTGCCAAGGCGGGAAAAACGGCTCCAAAGGAAGAACCAAAAGCCGCTGCGAAGGAAGCCGAGCCCTCAAAAGGAAAATCAGCCAAAGACGCTTTCGGAAAGTTCTTCCGCGCAAAGGTAAAACGAGCTTCTCCGTGCGTGTTGGCTTCTATTGTGGAGTGAATCTGAGCTCTAAGTGGGTGTCAAACATCTCGAGACGGTTCCTCAGCAGCTGGAGGCTGGACTGTTGCTGGTTCTTCCTGCCACCAACAAAAGCGGGTTTGTCTTCCAACTGCAGCAGGTGCTGCTATCAGCCGTGGCCACCAGGCGGCGCTGTTAGCGAAGCGTGTTTGGAGGATCTTCAGGGTTGTGTCCATGTGGCTGCACACAGACTTACCCAGGCCCCCCAGTGTCCATGCTGAGCTAACATTCATGCCTTTATGGAAATGCTAACATGCTGAACACACGTTATAACAAGCGTTTTGTGCCTCGTTTCTCTGTCCTTCACTAACAATCGCTTCATTGTCCCTCAGGCAAACAAGGAGCCCCCACAGCCAGAAGCTGTAGTCCAAGTACAACCAGATGTAGAAGTGCAGGTAAACTGGAGAGTTGATCCCAGTTCTGTCACCGTAGCCTGTGTTTGTCCTCCCACTGGTGTGACACCGGGTCGTTTCTGAGCACCTGCACGGCAGGCGTGCTGTGTCTGGTAGATTGCAGCATTTCACGTCTGGTGTCTTTGGAATAAAAAGTAGTTTTGCTCTGCAGGAGACAGCAGTGGTGGAGGCAGAACCCGTTGTAGAAATCCAGGTAAACCACACAGAGAACCTTGTCACATCTCACCTTTCATAGTTTGAGGGGAGTGAAATCACCTGGATTATGTAGCATCTGCTCTGAGTGGGACAGGTGTGGAAGGAGGGTTAGAGGTGGAGGGGAATCAGCGGGAGGTGCTCCTTCATAGAACTCTAATCCCTCATCTGAGTTAACCTGACGTGTGCAGCAAACGGCTCCGCTAACCCTCTAACCTCTCCCTCACAGCAGACGCCGGAAGACCCTCAGCCGGTGGGAGAAGAGGAGGTAAAAGAGCCGAGACCTTTGAGCAGAGACCCTGACGGACTGTCTCAATCAGGAAGTTTCATGGCAGCGAATGATCCCACTAAGTCCTGCTTTCAGGAATAGAATGCTAGAGAAACTCGCTCTTCTCGTTTTTTACTCTGGGCTAGATGATAAATTCAGTCAAAGAATTACTCCTCGTCTTGTTTTATGTCACTTTTAATGTCAACAAAGCTTCTTCGGCACCTTGAGTTTGGTTACATTTTAAAGCTGCCTCTCCTCTTTGTCATTGCATGGTGATTTGACTTTTACCTTTTCTTTATATTTTCATGTTTTTCTGCTCTGATTTCTGCATGTTCCCCTCAGTGTTTCCTCAGGGGTGGTGGCTCTCTCTCCCTCTCTCTCTCTCTCTCTCTCCCTCTCTCTCTCTCTCTCTCTCTCTCTCTCTCTCTCTCACTTTAGCGATGATCTTTGCTTTACTGAAAACTCACAGTTGGTGTATTTCTTCATCTGCTTTGTTGATAAAAGAAGGTGGATCCTTCAAAAACGGGCACCTTGGAGGCGGCGCCGAAGCCTGAAGCGACACCACCCGTCCAGGAGAAGAAAGCTGCCTCCAAGTCGGGATTCATGTCCATGTTCAAGTCCAAAGTAAGAAACACATCATCTCTTATTCAACGCAGACAGAGAGGCAGACAGACACACTTGTTCTTCTCCACATACGAACCTTCCAGGCTGCTGATCCAAAGAAGGCGAGCCCAGAGGTCCCTGCAGCAGCCGAGCCGGCCCCGCCTGTGAAAACCAAAGAAGAACCGAAACCAGCAGCCAAGACCTCAGAAACCGCTGCCGACAGCAAGGCAGCCGTGACGGCCGCCCAGCCTGGGGATGATGCCCCCAGTGCCCCCAAGAAACTGGAGAAGAGGAACTCCGTCCAGCTCTTCTTTAAAATTCTGGTGAGAACCTCCGCTCGGTGGCAGCCCGGTCTGGTTCTGCTCAAATACGAATGAAATTAGCGGGAGAACATCTCACTAATTGAAAAGGTTCTGTGATTTACGCTCTGTGTGATCACCTTCACAGTCTCCCTGGGTGATTGTACTCTTTTTACGCTCTTTTGATCCATTCTTTCTTGTTTCCTGCTTGAATTTCAGAGTCAGAAGCGCAACTCTACAGATGCTGGCATCCAAACGGATCCGCTCGCTGGTCCTGCAGCGGCCGAGAAGTCCAAGTGAAAGCAGAACCAGCAGGGAAGGTTCTCCTGTACAGACTGACTGTCCTCCCCTCTGTCTCTCTCTCTCATCCTTCTATCCAGTCTCACTCACTTTGACTAAATCTGTTTTTTGTTACGCTTCAGACGATAAGCCGGTTGTGAGTAAACCTGAGCGGCGGGCGGGTCGTTGAATCAGCCACGGTTTGAAAAAGACACAACTGTAGAGAGATATATATTTTTTGGCAACAAAAAAAGACAAAGACTTTTTTTTACAGACATTTAGTGGGACTTTCTCTCTGTTTTTCCAACCTGACATGTTGGGGTTCAGCCGTAGACAGGAGCCAGCTTTTGGTTTTAGCAACTAATCCGTCACAAACACTTAAAATGTGCTGTTAAAATCAAATTGTGCTTAATATAATGTCAACAGGCTGATGGGAAGCAATATTTAAAGTAGAAATAAGGTCTTTGTGTAACAGAACACACTTACATTTATTGTTTTTAACCGTGTACGAGCTCTGGCGCCAACGCTCACGTGTTTATTTGACTCACGTTGGAAAGCTGTTCTGCGGGGAGCTGATTGAAATTGTGTCCTTGTGATTCGTGTCCTAAAATCACAGCTGATTAGCTTTTCCTCTGATTGCACGCTGAGTGTCACCAAGCTAACCAAAGTCTGAGTGCTTTCGTTTGCCTCTGTATAACCAGATGTTCGCCTGTATGTGTGTGTGTGACATCAGCCATCGTGAAGACAATAAATATGTTTACTGTTGTTTCTTCTTTGTTGGTGTTTCGCTTCGGTTTGCCTGAAGTAAATAGGATAAAATTGAATTTCTTGTGCGGAAAAAAAGGTTTAGATGTGAGTTTGAAATCAGCTCAGACTCTTAACAGACTAAAGTAAGAATCAAAGGAGATTTTTGGGTGGTGAAATAAGGTAAAGTTTTTTTGGGTTTTTTTTTTAAGCTTTCAGCAATCCCTACAATAACCTACAGGTGGCGATAGGTCATCCAAGACTCATCTGTGGTAATTCTGCTAATAAAATATCCAAAGAAGGAAAACTGTCTCACTGGAGATACATTTATGTAATTAAAGAAGCACAAAGCCCAGACAGAATCAGCCAGGAAGCCCCGGCATTCACCGCTCAAACATTTATGATTAATATCTCCACACCTTGTCACGCCTCAGGTGAGCTCCAGAGCAACACGACACCGCCCTCCTGCTTGGATTTGTATGGCTGGCAGGCGAGTTATCAGATGGCAAACACACACCGACGGCTGCCGACTTCTGATGATCTTTACTGAACAGAACCTCAGAAGGCTGCGGGGTTCCAGGTAGAGATGCCTTTGGATGTCTGGGAGGAAGCTGCCTCTCGCCACACACACACACACACACACACACACAGTTCAGCGAGGAGTTACGGCCCCCGAGGCAGCCCTCGCCCCACTCCTTTGTTACCAAACACACACATTCCTGCTGCATTAGCCTCCGCGACATCATCCTAAACGGAGCAGCGAGGAGAAAAGGGGAGCTGGTTGCTGCTGTCTGGTCCATTGTTTGACCCCCCCAGAGGACGCTACAGATGCAGAGGATTGTTATTAAAATGCAGAGACAAAACTAAACATAAGTGTAACAACATGTCTTGGGCTTAAGCCGTCTTCCTATCTGGCGATTTTAATGATCAAATTTCACATTTTAAAGTGGTTAAAAAAAACCATAAGAAGATTTTTTAACTTTCTTTCTTTTTAATCAGCGAATAACTGCGGTTACTCACTTCCCACCATATGAAACATCAGAGTTTAGCTTGATTTAAATTAAAAACATCATCTCCAGCAGTCTGCTGTGCATGCAGATGTGTGTGTGTGTGTGTGTGTGTGTGTGTGGCTGCGCCTGAACTCCCGGTTCAGCTCCGTCACCTCCAGCTGTGAACTAAAGGCCAGCTCATCAACAAACCAACAACCGTTTCAAGCCTCGACAAAACGTGCACGTTCCGATAAGAGCTGCACGCCTGGACTCGCTGAGAGGCGCTTTTGTACTTTTGGAGCTGCTTGATCTCATCTCATATGTGGAAAACTGGCAGCTTTGGAAAGCAAAAGGCTTCTTCAGCAGGGTGACAGTGTGTGAGGCACGTGTGATCGCCGTGATGCTGCAGTTCAGCCCGGGACAATGCACAAGTGTGTGTGAATGCAGCTCGGAGGGGGGTGGGGTCGGAGGGGGGTGGGGGGCAGGAGGCCGACAGGAGGCCTGCTGTCAGCACCAATGTGCGTCAGGGCACCGCTCGCCACCGACAGGTGGAGGAGCGGCTGATTCTGAGGCATCCGAGGCTCCTCTGAGAGGTCTGAACGTTCCTTCAGAGCTGCGTTGAACCAACCTGCTGATGTCTTTACTTTTTTAGCTACTAAAAGTGGAATTAAAAAGAGATTTGCCTGCAAAGATGCGGTTCAATCCTTCCTTTCTTCATCAGCTCAGTGAATGTGTAGATATCTGACTTTTATGTGGATAAATATGCCTAAAAGGAGGTTACATTTCATTTCCAAACCTCTTATTTAAATATGACGGTGGCTTATCGTCACTAAACGTGACTAAACCTTCGATGAGGTTTGATCTAATTCAGGCGTGAAGCAGCTCTTCTTCCTCAGCTGACACAAGCAAACAGCTGGTTCTGAGTCAGAAGAAGCAGATTATATATGATCAGTGGATTATGGGACAATGCAGTCAGCTGCTGCTGACACGTCAGGACAAAGAGAAGCCGCCGCGGCCTTTTCAAGCCCCGGCGGCTCTTCCTCATCCCCTCACTGGCAGTGTGTTTGTCCTCTGAATGGATTGTCATTCATCCGGGCGCCACCGTCTTCGTCGCCATCTTCAGCCCGAATGAGCTCCGCTGCAGGTGGATGCAGCGTTCGGGAGGAGAAACTCCAGGACAAAGAGCCAGAGAGTTCATTCAGTCAGCATTAATGGGACTATCGGACTCACTTGTTGCTCCAGAATCCTGCTTCCTGCAGACATGCAGCAGCGCTGAAGCCGTTTCTCTGTCTTTTCTTCCTGCACTTCTTCATTACGTTCATTGTCATGAAGGCAGGTTCGATCATGCTGGTGCACCACGCTGCTGCGCTCCGCATGGATCGCCTCTCAGAGAGCTTTTGTGGCTGCAGAACAATAGAAAGTGAGCAGGAGGCCTCACTGGGTCACATGTGGCGCCTTTGATTAACATACGAGACTTGTTGATGTAACAGGATCTCAGGGTGGAACCCAAAAACCAAAGAGGGTCACCGGTTTCAAAA